>JACXSJ010000278.1:7053-65125 GCA_014851325.1 Pentalonia nigronervosa
CGATATATCGATTAATCGTATTTCATGGTAGATAGTATCAATAAATCGGTATAATTAAATTGTTTATACAATTGAACATGGTTAACTCGAAGTTTAAGGGACCGAAAAAAAGTTCGAGTTATCCAAGTGGTTTGTTTAAACCATTTGTAAACGCACTCATCAACATCAAGATTTTCCGGTTCTCTAGCCTTTTTTATATCCTTTTTACTGGACGTAGCCAACTTACATAAAACGTTTTCTTTATTTTGAAGATGACAAAGTGTTAAGTAGAATACCAAATTCTTTAGCTATCAAAGAATTTTTATTCAATCCATTTTCAACTTCCCGTACCGCTGCTGCTTTTTCCTCGTATGCTAACGTTTTAGCATGCGTTTTTATGACTAGATTACGAGCGAAAAATTACGTATGATCACATTGAAACGTATGTAATAGAACACTGGACATTGAAGTGTTTATGTATGTTAGGGTATATATCGATTAATTGGATTCATTGATACAATACGTCGATTTATCCGGTTACCCAACATCATTGAACCAAATACAGTAAATTCCTCTTGTTAGGAATATTTTTGGACATAGGTGAAATATGTCAATTAACTGATTGTTTCTAATAAGCGAATGGTTTAATTTATACTATAAAAAAAAAAAAAGAAAAAAATGTATTGAGGTATTTTTTACATGTTACATATTATATCAAGAAATATACTTAATTGACTATAATTACATTAAGAATAAAGTTGTTAAAAAAAAAGTTAGACCCCCCCACCCCAAAATTTATTTTAAGTTACGACCTTGCTTATGATAAAGTACAGTGAAAATAAACGAAATTAATTTAACGAGTGGAATACAGTGTCGATACTTATCTACAGCAAAGATAACATTTCAGTACATTGATTATCACCGGATAAACGCTGTATATACCAACTGGATTTCGTCGACTTTGGCCTAATTGTTTCAAATAACCGATGTATTGTTTCAATAATCCGATTAATTTGCAATGTTTTAATATATGGCTGGCCCATCCTAAGACATTTTGTTTCAATAACACGATTGTTATCCGTGTTCCTAATAAACGGCTTCTACTGTACATGGAACGCATTTTTTTTTCTTGTGATGGAGTCGTTTAGTTATTTTTTAAATGTTATCCAAATAATCGATACTAACGGTTATTTAACACAATTAACTATCGAGCTTAACGAGTGACTATCGAACATTTACTACGTGGCTCGTATATACTTTTTATGTCATACCTGAGATTTTTCGTTTTTTAATAGTCTATATATTCTGAATTATTATGAGAATTGGAATTTTAATTATATATTTACTGATAAGTGATGAAACCATGGATTCTAAATAGTTAATATTTAATATACGTCAAAGGTGCGTTCTATTGTTCAAAAATTGATTTCCAATTTCTATTCACTGTTTTATTTACACTGTTTACAGGAGTTGTTCAAAACTACAGGTCAATTAAAAATGTTTTTGATGAATCAACAAGGAAATGTTAGATTGTTTGAACATGCTTCGATGACAATTAATCGCAATACAACATTAAATACAATCGAACTTGGTTAACTCGAAATCTTGGATACCTCGAACTTTTTCCCCAGTCCCTAAAATTGTCTATGACACAATTGAGCATAAATGACCTTTTTTGCGACACGATTAAGCAAATTTATCGGCGTATCAAAGGAAATCGAAATACAAAAGAAAGCCTACACGATTGAGCATAAAACACTCTGCAACGTTGCCATTTTCAATATTGAACTATATTATATAAAAATATTTATTTAAATAATTATAATTAATAAAAAATATAACATGTTAAAAAATAACATAATTCCATAGTCACATAATTGTTATACTATCTAAATCCATATTAAAAAAATTGAAATTATATGCACTATGTTATGAAAAGCACTATATGTGACCGAATACTAATATTATTTCTATAATAATTTTGAAATTGTATCTTAATTATCTTATATTTTCCCATATTGCTAAATGTCTAAAACGTCGATATTAATTGATAACATTGTGGATAAAGCTGGGCTCGAATCATAATAATTGGTATAATAATGCGTGAAAATAATAAATTACCAAATTTCGGTAACGTGAATGTGGTAACGTCATATAAAATATTCTATGCTCAATTGTTTTATGCTCAATAGTACTTAACCACTAGAATTGTGTAACTAAAGTACATGTCTTATTTATTTAACTAGGATCCTTGGACAACTCCAGTTTTTTGGCCGGTCCCATAAACTTCGAGTTAACAAAGTCCGATTGTATATAGATGATAACGTCAAAATTTTTAAAAAAAAAAAAAATATATATATATATATTTATTTATATATAAATGAATTTTATTGGCAATATTTATAACACACAATAATAAATATTTATAAAACGAAACGGCGCAATCTCAATTCGTATTTTTTATGTCATAATTATTATAACCACTCGGCTCAAAACTAAATGTTAAATGGCAAATTTTCCCCATGGTATAATCAATTCCTATATTGTCACCTCACCACCACTGATAATAAGTAATAACACTGCCGCCGCTCGTCCGCACGTTTCCATCATCGATTCGCGAGTATAAACGCATGTCCCGGACGCGAGTGTGTCGCGAAAGGTCGACTATATTATTATTATTATTGTGTATCTTGAATTTTGATACAATAATATCTTAATATTGTGCCGGCAAACCCTCGTCCTTCGAGCACAATATACAATTTTAATAATAACGCATACGATCCATTAGGTCAGCTGCAACTGTATTGTGGTGTAAAATGTACATTATATTATAATAGTATATTATTAAAATAGTGTTCATGCGATTATATTACATAGACCAGAGGTCGCCAGCCAGTCTATCTCGATCTACTGGTCGATCTTTCAAGGAATATAAGTCGATCGCAATAAAAATTAATTTTACCATTATCGATCAGGTTGTGATAGTCGGAAGTTTTTTATTGTCAGTTATAAGTCGACCGTCAGTTAGTCATATGCAACGATCCGTATATTCTTACGAATTCAAGCAGGCACGTTATCAAAGGGGGCTCATTAGGCCCCCCTTAAGAAAAGTCATTGGCCCCAAACTGGCAACCTCAATTTAGTCACTTTAATTTTTAAATATTGCAGCGTTTAGTTGTCCTGAATCCCGGATGTATATTATATTATGTACTCTGTATAATTAATAAACGTATAACACAAATTTAATTCCAAGATTGTATTTTATAAATATTCGTCACCTGACCATTTGAGAACATAACAAGTCTAATAATATAGATTGAAAACTGGAAAACACCAAAATAATAAGTCTATATTTTGATAAACACAACTACAGACAACATTACAACAGTGTAGGTAAATTATTACCAGAGATAGTGATCAGTAACCTATATAAAAAAACAAGAATACCTAACAAAAAACAATATAATCTGTGGAATTTGAATATTCATTATTCACGCAATGACGCAGAAACTCACAAGCAACTACAATAATGAAGACAATAAGTCATTTTAATCATACAAAAAACTTAAAAATCGAGAAAGTTGAGTATGATAATAATATATATTTCAGACAAATTGTATCTACCCAAATCTTATTTACTCACATTTTATATTTATTAATTATAAGAGTAACTTTTTTATTAGTTTCTAATTTCCTATATTATTATATTATAAAAATTAAAAATATAAAAGCAATTAATCAATAAAGACAATACATCGTTAAATTTTTTTTATAGACATTGTGTGATAAGGAGAGGGGTAATAATGTAATATGATGTACAAAAAGCAAAAGGGGTTAAAGAATTTTAGCCTACGTGCTTGAATTTAAGTTTATATTAGACCCATTTTTGAGGATGTTGGGATCTCGGAGCGAACAAAATTGAGAATTTAATTGATCTGGACAAAAAAATTTTAGAAATGGAATTTTTTATTTTTTTCGTGTGTAACTTACTACTGTACGTCTATACTTATATAAAAAAATGTTTACAAATTGTTCACATATTAAAATAAACTTTGAAAAATGTAGGTATAAGTTCTGTAATTAAATATTTTTACAATAAACGTATCGTCCACTGACTGACAGGTTTATAATACATTTATACATGTATTTTAGATTTAGATTGCTCATCACAAAAAATGTCCTGGATGTCGATCACATCACCAGAGAATTTAAATTTCAAATGTAGCTCACTTGCGTGAAAAGATTGGCAACCCCTGTATAGACTGTCCAAAAATAGTGGTCTTCTTGACGGTCTTATATTATTTTATTCCTTCCTCGTCGTCGATATTTTATGTACACCCATATCGTTATATATGATAATATCATTATACCGTAATAGTTAATTACACAACGCCAAACGTTGACAGAATAAATTAATAATTATTTGGATTTATTTTAGGTTGTTCACGAACTCTTAAAATACCTACTAAAAACTCGAAAACAAAAGTAACGATCATACGTTTGCAGGGGATAGGATACTTAGTACTTTCTATGCGTTTTATCAAGAAGGTCAAAACTATTATTTGTCTATTTTGTGTTTATTTTTAATAGCGTTTTAATGATACAGCCAATTCAGGTGCTCAGTTTAATTAATACCCTCTTAGTGAATTGTTATTTACTTAACTTATATGTGATTTTAATTTAGACACCACGTGTTAATCGAACTATGTATATCATAAATATATGGCACGTACATATGAATAAAATGTCAAATGACTGTGAGAGCAAATTTTGCACACTTTTTTTGTAATATTATAAATACCATCGCCATTCTTTCTGTTAAAAAAAAAAAAAATCGATTTTAGGGTTTTATATGTTTTATTATGTCAGGTAGTAGATTGCTGTGTTTCGAAAATTATGTTCAGTGTTTCCGTAAGAAACGAGATTTTTTTTTAAAAATCAAATCATTAACCACCTGCAGTATTATCACTCTCCAACAAATCTAACAAACCTATTTCGTACTGTGTGCTAATGGCTAGCAATACGTGACATGTTTAAAGTCCCTATTGTTCGTGGCAGACGAGTATTCAGTGGTGGTGGTAGGGAGGGAGGGGGGGTTGTGGCGCGACCACCCCCGGCCGTATCGGTGTTTTAATTTAATTTGTTGTATAAGTCACAAATCGTCATATGTGTACCTATTTTAATCTGTCCTTCCCATTAACGTGGACTGGATCCGCGCCTGGTTCAAAGTCTATACAGTTTCCACTTGTAACACCGAAAAACATAAATCTATTGTTTTATATTTCACACATATTATTGTTATGTGTTTAAACTTTTTACAACACGATGAGCCCTAAGCGAAAAAATAACACTTGAAAACAATCTCTATGGACTGTCGGTTTATTCGTCCTCTAGCAATTTCACTTATACCAATTTGATGTAACGAGAAAATCTTCCACCCAGCTGTCTGTACACACATATAATACATTTCGTTTAATTCCATCCTTGAAATGAAACTATCTTTACTTTGAGCTTATATAATATATCTTATCATATCCGTTGTTAATATCAGTCGTATATATTCACTATTATTTACAAATAAATCGTTTAATTTTACGCGAACATTTTTTTTTTTTTATTCATAATATTATATATGCTTAAAACAATCACATCACTACCATCACTATATGGTCACTGCATCAAATCGTATAAAGAAGTATTCAAGTAAACTAGATAAACTTAATAGTATAATGTGCAGTTTATTAAAAATTATATAATATGGCTCGTCATAAATCGTCAAAGTCCCATGTATGAATTTATATTTTAGATTATTATAGCGAGGCGAGTTTAATTCACACAATGATGATTTTGTTTTTACTTTTATTAATTATTTCGGTTAATTAACGTCTGTGGCGCTTCATTTTTTTTTTTTTTTTTTTGGGGGGGGGGGGTCAGAGAACAGGTGAGGACTTTTGACCGTAGATTTTTGTGGGTTGTTATGATTTTTGAACTTTTAGCATGGCAAAGTTGGAGAAATTGTAGCTTATAGCGAGCAGCTCGCCCAGGGGCCAAATCTCATAATTGTAAATTGTTGACAATTTTAAGAAACATACCGATGGAGAAGAATATTATCAGATTTTTTCTGTAACTACCTATTCTAATATATAATCATCTGAACAGTAGACTATCAAATGTATAGGTAAAAAGGTTTATATTATTTATGTTGTTATCGTTTATATCTGAACAATATTATGAAAAATAATTTGTTTTATTATAGATATTATATGAACGGTTTTGTAATACGAGTACACTTACTAATTTTATTACTTCAACCAAATTGGAATGATACGAATTTTGCTCCACCCAAAGAAAAACTGAAATGACTCTACTGGTTAACGTGATCCAATTGTCAATCAAACACCTTTTATAAATTTTGAATTCAACTCGCATCATGTTTTTGGAATTTGGTGTAAGTACGTAGTTTGTCAGAACATTGCGAAAAACTAAAAGAAAACCACCACTTTAAAAGAGTATAGCAAAAGTAACAAAATGGAATGGTAAAAAAAATAAATATTTTTGAAGTTTTAAAATAATGTTCTATAGATAGGTATAGTTTATTTACATACGTAGCGAAAAATTGCGAAAAAAGTGCATTTATATATCAAACTAAAAATTACGTTTTCAATGTTTATTATTTGCACAAGATGGGTTTTAAAATATTTTTAAAAGATAATACTTTTTTTTTGTTTATCTTTAAATTCAAATTAAACAATAATTTTGAATTGAGCTATGTATAAATGCATTTATTTGTTGTAATTTTAGTCCACATTGTCATTTTCGTTTTAATAAACTAATTTTAGTACATGCCATACAATTACGAAAAAAATTCCATTCAAATAAATTCCATGAACGAGAGAATCATTCATTTTATATATGTTTTGAGTTACGGCGATTTAAACGTGGACATCAATAGTTTGAATTATGGTAAAATATTTTAATTTCACCAACAACAATGTATTATTGTGTCAGATATTTTGTCAAAATGTGAAATTCCGGGTATGTTTTAAAACACTGAGCTGATAATTTTATACGAGAATTTAATCATATTAATATATTATATTTGAAGCGTTGTACGTACGACCCGAGCCGTAGTAACCCGACCTACACTCTGAATCGTTTTCGAATAAATTTCGATGATTTATCACTTTTTTGAAATTTATAATAAAACAACACAGGTTAGAGCCGAGGTGAGCGAATCCGAGAGGATAGTGCCCCCATAACCGATCCGCGGTGTACCCCATCCACAATTATTTTTGGCGGTTAACATAATAATAACTTAATAAACTATACACTCTTTATACATCGAGCACGTTATTCCATCGAGATCAATTGATCTCGTCACCGTCGCCTCCATACAGTGCCATGATTAACGAAACATGTCATCGCGGCCAGTGGCGTGTTTAGGGAAGAGATTTGGGAAATATATCTCCCTCCTTGATCTTTTTTTTGACATACTAATATATGTATATGTGATTAGATTAATTGTATTATTTCCATTCATCAATTTATCAATTATAGGTAGATCATAAAAAGTCAGTGCGATAAATTGACCACGATGAATTGACGCGCGACGCCGCATACAACAATAACACTCATAATACTATGTAATATTTTATTTTATAGGCCCTGCGAGTACCTATGCCAATACTCAAAGTCAAATTCAATGTTACTTATGCCAAACGCGGTATAATAATATCGGATAATACAAAAAAATAGTAAATATCATAGACGCGCCGAAGTGCAGACGGGCAATCGCGCGCGACGTTAAAAGATAATCAAATCAAATTCGTCTTCATAAAAGATAAAATACATAAATATTTTATCCAGATGAATTACAGATAATCATTTATTTAGTGTGTAAAAATATATTTTAATTTAATGATTACAAAAAAATTAAAATCAATGTACATTGTGCCTGTATATAATACGGTTGTTTTCGTCTGAATTTATTACACGTTGTTCATAACTAAACATTGACTTCAAAGAACTATAAAATTAAAAATAACTAAGGTAATAATATTATAAGAAATACAATTTATTACAGGTATAATATTTTGTAGATCGTGTTATGTTACTCACAGATACGCTCGAGGCAAAAATAATAAAATTCAGAAATTTTCGGACGATTCTGGAAAATGTTTACAAAAAAAACGTATGTCCTGAATTTATCTAGATAAGATGAAAGATAAATAAATAATATTATTTAGAAGAGTCCTAACCGCTCGCCAGTAATGCGATATTATTTGCGCGTTTCGCATTATTACCATCGACGATTCGATATAATATAATAATAATTCGATCTCTGTGGCCCAATTAAACACGTCAACCTCGCCGCCTCTTTTGCTCGATGATTCGATTTGGGGGGGGGGGAGGCGGAATAATAATAATAATATCGTCGAGGTCCATTAGTCGACGGGCGTCGAAAACAGCTCCCGTAAGCGCGAAACGTTTATCGAACCACATAGCAATACACACACACACACACATATTTCTTTATTATACTGCGCCCCATCGTCGTCGGATAGGTCACGTAACAATAAAACCCATCACTCGCCCGGGAAAACAGTACGTGAGCGATTCGTATTTGATACGCGCGTGTCCGGTCGGGCGGAGGGTGGTCGTAGGCTCGGGGATAAGAGTGGGTGGAGGGTCGGCCGAGTCGACAACTATACGGAAAACTATGTCCGCCGAGGAGAATTTACAATAATTGTTGTTGTTGTTGTGTGCGCGACGCTGCAGCGGTCCGTCCGATCCGCCCAAATATTATTATTATGATTTGCGGCGCGCAATGTCGTAGCGAGTGAAACAACACGACCGATATATTTTATAATATAATAATGTATTGTAAATCGTATCGAAACTGTTGTGGCGCCCAACCCTGTAACTAGGTGTAGTAGCAATCACTACACGTTGAGAATAAAGAGAGAACAATATTCAAAGAAAAATATTTAACAACAGTTAGTTGTTGGGAAAAAATACTTATATATAGGTCACTTTTTAGTCACTTTTATTATTAAATTCAGTTACTTAGTCATTTTTTTTTAAATACATTAAATCAGCGTTTCCCAGCCTGTAGTACCACTAGTGGTACGCGAAGAAAATATACTTCTATATAAAAATCGATGAAGTAAGCCAAAATCATTATAATAAAAATAAAAATAAAAACTGTACACGTTTCATTTTAATTTTGTGCATTAAATGCGTATATATTGTCATAATTTTATAGTTCCTAAAAAAATATAATTCGATACATGTAAAATACTCGTATCGTAGCGTATACATCTTTGATAAGAAAACAAAATAAAAGTTTATTAACGGTAACGGTGCGTGAAAATTTTCAAACTGTGTAGGTGGTATGCCGATATAAAAAAGTTGAGAACCGCTATATGAAACTACTTCAATAATACCTATTTCTTGGTACATAATATTTACCAATAATAAAAATTAATAAAACGAAAGTAAATAATCCATTAAATTTTGAGTTTTGGAGGGGGTTGGGTGGGTAAAATTATGTCATGCTACACCTGAAAAACATGTCTTGGGGGCCACTAAATTTGCAACTGCTGTGCCTTATACGGACAAACACGTTGGCCGAGATAAATTCACCGGAACTCAATACGCTAAGTGTGATGTTGTAAAAAAACTGGTAAAAAGTTTTTTAAACGTAGAAATATTCTCAATAAATTGAAGCACGTGTAATAATAATATTATATCGAGAGCCGAAGAGAACCAACAGAGACGATTAAATGCTTCTGGAACATTCGTCTTGATCGTATGCCGACGTCGTTGCAAATCGTGTACCACAGCCAATAATAATATTATCGGCAATCGTTCGCCATTTTTGTCGGACAAGTATAACTTTACAAGATTTGAACCAAACCGATGTGACGCAAACGGGAGAAATCATTCTAGTTTTTGGTGTAACACGGCGTCCCGGATAGGCAATTCGGCTGCACCACGGCAGGCCAATGTCGTACGGCGTTCATCTTACGAGCTCGTTTTAATAATAATATTATTATTGTCGTACGTCGAAGTTTACTATATAATATTATGCATATTCTTATTATGCGACCTAGTATGAGTAAGTATTGTAAAACAATAATTTAGCTTAGTAAAAAATCGATTTTTCATGTAATTAAGGTTGATGCAAATAAAAATATTTTTTATGTAACATCCATAGTATAACCGGAATGATGGTACAGCCATATTAATATTATTATCGTGTAAAATTTTATCATTAGATCTTAAATGAAATATTTACCTATTACGATTAAAAAATAATAATAAAAAGTAATGAAACAGCAGAATTATTCTCATTTACAAAAAAAAAAAAACTGAGATCTGATTTAATTGAACGAGCACAATATTATGAGGTTGTAGCACTGGCTCGTATAATATGTATATAGTGTTTGAAGTGAGAAGTATTTTACAAAAATGTGAAACATTACATTTTTTTTTTATACAAGTATTGATAAAAACGATTTATTAATTAATAATAATATAGTCCCTAAGTAGTATCTTTAATCGTTGATATTAATATTTAAGGCAACGAGTGTTGTGGTCGAAAATATTCGACAAATTTTTATATTTACGATTTTAGTATATTTATAGCAAAACTTTATTTTTATATTGTTTTATATATCATTCGAACCATATAAATATTAAAATATATAGTTAATTAATTCATTCCTTATAGGCTTTTGATAAATTATGCATTTATAAATGGAGTGACAAATGATCGTAAAAATAAAACTTATTGAAGAAAAAAAAGAAATGTTATTAAAATACTGAAATATTTCAAAATTTTAAATTTCATGAAATTTTTAAACATTACTCATACATACCCGTACTATAATACAGCCTATAGAAATTGTAATATTATAATATCTGTTAATGTTTTTTACGTTTGTAGTGTAATGTTCAGCATGTCGACAAACTCGTTCGGATCGATTACACATCTGACTAGATATTGTCCGTTCATTTCGGAAAAATGTATCATTGACAACGTTCGAATTTGAAATGGAGTAGTTAATATTTTAGTGTCGATATTGAAAAACGTAGGTACTCGTATATATTATTTACTTTTCCGTAGACGGCGTTCCTACGTCTGAATTTTAACAAATTTGAAATAGGGTTGTCACGGTGGACATTTTCTACAGACTCCAAACGCAGTTCGCCATCTGTGTTGATTTGTCCGGCTGGTTTCGCGTGTAAAGGTTCATAGATCGCGCGATGTGTATGAATTGAGAAATGCATTATATTTTATACGACTAACACTGCGTATATCAATGTCGTATTACGTAGCTATGATAAACCATAATATTCGGCATTTTCAGTCAACTTGAATGAACACAATTTTTTTTACTGTTTCAAATAAGCCGTATTCGTTTTGTTTGTTGTCCATTAGTAGTAGGTAGGTATTGGTAATGGGGACAGCATAAAATAATAATTAGGGCTAGATCAAGGATGGTGAATCCATGGCAAGCAAAACAATTTGAGGGCACGTAAAAAAATATTTTTCATAAATAAAGGGCACGCTCAAAAAAAGGTTAATTTGGACAAATAGCGTCATAAAAATTTGTCATCCCTGGGCTAGGATTTCGATGCACTTTGCATTGTACTAGTTTTCATAACGTTGGTTTCGTTTTATTACATCAATGCTATTCATGAATTTTTGAATAAGAATAAGAAGTTTTTATTTTGCATTTTTTTTAGAATTTTTGATTTTGAGGTAATTTTTTCAATTTTTTTTTAACACTACCTGAATTTTAAAGCATTTAACATTAAAATAAAAATTTAATTTTAACATCATTTCATGACTTCATTAACTAGACAAAAACGATTTTTTCCATACGAAGTAAAATTCAAGACTCCGAGTGCCAATGACAACGTTTATTTAGAATTACTTTAATTCCTCGTCAATAATTAGTCTGAAAAAGTAGTCACTATAAAATCGATATCGATAAGAGACGGTATTTTTTTTCAGATTAACGCCCGTCGCAAATGTTAAACTGTGTGCCTTAGAAAACATTCTTAAATTTAACTAGACAGATGCTTTTGTTCGAAAATTGTTCTAAATAAACAAATCTAAGTGCATTTTATAGTTGCATTATATGAATTTTTGGCATTTTTTAGTTACATTATACATCCATAGCACTAATTATAATAAGTAAAAAATCTATTAAGTTCTATCAAAACGTATAAGTATGCGTAGTTATAAATATATGACATTAAAGATATAATACAAATAATGGAAAAACGTTAGGCCAACAAGTACTTGAGTTGTCAACAGTAATACTCAAAACAGAAAATACTGCAGTGAATTTTAAAAGGACATAATTTAATATATTTTTTGTGATTAGAGATATGGGGGGACAAAACTATAAACCCAAAGCAGATAATAAAATATTAAACGTCCAAAGAACACGATAATTGGATGAATATTTAAAAATTGATTAAAAAAATACATCAATTACTTGATGAGATATATTTGTATTAAACATAAGTGATTCAAGGCATTTAATCAAATTTTAAAAACTTAGAAATCGGAGAAACTGAAAATAGTCACAGAAAATTGAATTTTGTTTATCTGTATCTGTATTTTTTTTGTTTGCTATATTTTATTTTTTTATTTTATTAAAGGAAGAAAATAAAGGTAAATTGATTTCTTTTTCATTATTATTTTAAAAACTTAAATGGTAGTTAAGCTGTAAATACAGTTTTCAATATATGGTTTTTCTTAATCTTACCTATTGCAGATACAGGTGGAAAAAAGTGATAAGTTTAAAAATGTATGTATTTCACAATCGTTTCTGTCTGTAAATGTTAGATTATTAAGTATTTGACAGTGTTGGCCAACGATATCGAATCAACTATTATCGATATATAGCAAAGACAAATAAACAAAGAAAAATATAAAATAGCATGCATAAATATTATAAAATAATATGTAATTACTAATTTGATTTTGTTCATTAATTATTTCTATTTTTATTATTTATTATATAAGATGTACTAAAAATTAGTAATTAACTAAATAGTAAATTAGTAGTAAATATAAGCCAAACAGTTAAAATTATTATTTATAAATTAATTTAATATTACCTCTATTAAAGTATACAAAATATAAATATTTTAAAAATATTGTTATACATCAGAATATTGAAAATATCGGTAATAAAAGTTATATTGATGGCCAACACTAGTATTTAAATACTAGAAAGAGTTAAATAGTTATTACACTTTTAAGATTTTTTACTTTTTCTTTTTTTCAGTTTGATATATTGTATAATGTGCTGTTTTCTGGATTTCAATATTCATCCAATATAGTAGTTTGCATCATACAAATCGATGTGGAGATGATTGAAAAAATATCTCTATGCGTTGAGAATGTATCTATGGTTGAGAAAATTTAGGCAATATTTTAAAAAGGACAACGCATGAATTGGAACATTTTATTATTCAAAACACATAATAATAAATGAAACATATAAAATAATCTTACATCATTGAATGAGTCTAAAATTAATAATATCTATAAATAATATATATATATTTTTTATAGATATCGTACACACAAGCACACTCGCGACGACAACAATTATTATTATAATATGTATGGATAGAATAAAAAATATACATATATCAAATTTTTTTTCTTTTTAATTTGTTTAAACGATAAATGTATTTTTAAAAAAAATAAGGAAAATACACGCAAAACGTTGCAGCAGTAGACTGTGAACAGTAATAAGAAAAAACAAACCACCGGATCCACAGCATATGTCAAACGTCTGCCCAGACCACTGCTCTCCTTGATCGGTCCACGCTGGCCACGTTGTTGGTGAACTGGTGCCAAGACACGGCTGTCACCGGTGCGCTATGACGAGATAAAAACAACGGTTTTAATATTATTTCATTACTCATTTCATTAAATATAATTAATATACGGATGATAGCGACAAAATTAAAATATAGTGGCGTGACCTATGCTAGTCTGTTTAAAATTAAAAAAAGGATCGTTTGTGTCCAGAGTACACCTACAATCATATTTATCGTGTAAATGTAATAGGTTTTTTTTCAACTTTCATTTTTAATACATACAACCTACTATATAAATATATTTTTACAATAAGCATGTCTGAGGATTCACAGTATAATATATTGACTTGATCGACATGAAGAATTAATTACTCAGCGGCAACACTTACTAATGACTAGAGAGGGTTAATGTCATTTCAGGTCATGTTTTCAATTTCGTTTTAACCTTCTAGGTTAGGGTCCTTATCATGAAAATGATATATTTTTTTTTAAAAAAATGCAAAATCGTGATTTTTAAAGAGCTGCATTGATTAAAATGCTAAGGAACTACTGGATAGATGCATTATTCAAAGAGTCACAGATTGCACAATAAGAGGAGTCACCTGCAGCTCCGGAGCCGTAAGTTCTCAACCCCTGTTTTAGGCGAATTTCCTGAGATGGATTCAGAGTTTAGACCAAGGATTAGTGGATGGCAAGATAAACACGGAATAGTTTTTTAGGAAACTTTATCTGCTTCTTAAACGGTATGAATTTTTAAGTCCGAATACAACGTGTGTTTTGAAACGTAAGGTGGAGCACATGTAATCATTCGTAACGAGGTCGATTGGAATATTTAGATTTTGTAGATATTAAATTTTTTTGTTGCTCCCTGCAGTTGTATTCCTTTTAACCAAATTAGCTTAAAGGGATTTTGTATTGTAGCTGTTTTATATTTAGATTTATTTTTGATTGTCTTTTTGTAAGCGGAAGAGTGCTCTCCGTCAAGTTTTTAGTATAAATCGTTTCTTATATGTTCAGCCCAGGTAAGTCTTTTGACTAGTCCTAGACCTGAGTATTTGGTATTAGAGGAAATGTGATAACTATATTGTTTAAATAGATTCGAGGTGTTATGCTTTATTGAGAGCAAAAGTGATGTAGGATGATTTTTCGTTATTTATTTGTATTCTATATTTGAGATACCAGTCTGCTAGTAGATTTAAATGATTTTGAAAATGTAATAATGATTGTTAAAAAATACATTTTTTTCAATTATTGTAAACAATTTATTATAATACGAGTAAAAAAGATCTTTGGTAGTAAGATGAGATTACTATTCTATTGCGTATAATTTCAAATCATCTACGAATGTTTTGTTGCGGTTTGTTGTCATTACCCTGCCGCTATCGACTTAGTAATTGAAATAAACAGATTTGTTATAGTGAGTTTGAACCTCCCGGCTATCGGATGGGTACCCACCCACCTATATCAACTATAATAAGTACCCACCAACAATAATAATGTTGAGCGAGGTGAAAATCGTGCATCCACAAACAGAAATGACGAGGTCACGCCATTGATATATTAATCACGTTTAAGATTTACCTATAGGTACGTGAATTACCTTAACATTATACTACAGCTCAAGTAAGTAATAAAACGTAATATGGAATATGTGTTACCTGTGTTCGTTCTTCAATACTACAAGTGGTTTTTCTGGATTCGCCACGGCCCATATGAACACCGACCCTTCAGAAGATCCGACGGCCACGTGATCGTATTCCAAATTGAACACAGCTCTCGTCCAATCGCAACCCACTTTGAATCCGTCAGCCCTGTTTAGACAAACGGTGAAGAATAATAACGTGAGCATACTCAGTTTTTAAAAGAACTGAGATATATATTTTTTTTTTTTTTTACACAATAATATTTCCAGCACAAAACGGATTTTTGCATAAATGGGAACTTAGAAAAATTATGAGTTATTATATTGTGAATATAGCAATCATCGAATTTAACATTTAAAAAAATAATAACTATACATATTATGGAGAAAAAAAACATAAATTGAACAGTATAATATAATTATATGTTAGTTTGATTGATGTTTAATATCAAATGTCTAACACAGCATTACGAAACAATATCTACACATATTTTGCATATTATGTATTTATATATATATATATATTATATACTTAATACAGAATTACATAATATATTGTACTTATATTGTGTATATATGTCGAATGTAATAGACGAAAAACAGAACGTCGGAAAATATAAAACGAACTAAAAATATTTTAAATAACCTTCATATAAAAGCACATTCTTAGAATCGAAATTGTATAGGTACTTGGCTGATTAAAATAAATTAATAATCGTATTTAATCATAAAACCGAAATGTCTTCGGTTTTTCCGTCACAGTCTTTGGTGGTCTATGACATGTGTGGGATAATGGGGTTATAATAATATTGTATTTTTACGATCAAACAATTTTCAAAAAAACTGGTGATAAAAGGTGTACCATCTCGATATTACATTATGTCCACATCGATGTAATTTATGGTTGAAATTTATTTTAGGTGTATTATTATTTTTCGTTTTAAATTCGAATCGTTGAAAAAGGATTATAACTATAAAAGTAATGGACAATAATAACAGGTATGTAGGTACACCTATAGATTAAATGAAGAGTAGGTAGGGTTACCTATGATAAATATTATGTTTTAATTTATTTAATTGAAATCAATCTCCATAAAACGAAAACGTCCGTTTAAATCGTTCGACTTTTTATGTACAATTTAAGAAATACATTAAAAAAAACCGCAATATTTGTTTAAAAAATTAATTTTCTAGTGAAATTATAATAGCAGTGTTCGGTTTATACGATATAAGTACTTATATATGGTTTTAAATTAAATATAATATAAACCGCACGTCCAGTAATTTTAACATGATTTGATTTTATGTCTACGCATAACGGTTTTTACTTTTTGGTAAACATCTGTGTAAAACCATGCAATCAGCTTATTGTAAGTATATCATGAGCTCGTTCAACTACATACTCTTTCATATATATATAGTATATATAAATGCCGTTTAATAGCATAACTATTATAATAACGGATTTGATAATTTAAGAGAATAAATAGCGTCTAATATGTGTGAAAAAATATAGCAGGTGGCAGCTGCTGTGTACCTATATGTATATATATATATATATAACTATTTGTTTTGTTTATTCTTTTTACTTTGCTTGTTTTGTAATTCGCGAAAAGAAAAATTCCGCAAGAACAAAATATAATTTTTTAATTGATTACCTCGAGTCTCTTGGAGATACTTTTCTCACCTCCAACCCTAATTAAATAAAAACTTTTGAGTTTAATTTTACTACGGCGCGCATTGGCTATTTGTTCAATACTCATGTTGGTTTAAACCTAAGAGATTGGAAAAACTTTTTTAGAAAAAAAAAAAGACGAACGTGAAATAAATTAAAAACGTCTGAATTATATCGCGGAAAGTTCACAGAGAAAGTGAAAAAAAATTGCAACAAAGGGCAAACGAAATTGTACTCCTGCAAACCGCGAGGCGCAAAGCCAACCGGCTGTATTGTATAATCGGTATTGGAAATAAAGTTTCGAAACACAAAGAGATCTAACTAAACGTTACCAGGGGAGAGCGTGCTAAAAAAAAATGTGCACGTAAATAAAAAAAAAATAAATCTTATCTGTAGGAGTGTGCTTAAGTACATATATATATATATATATATATATATATATAAACACACACACATATGTATATAGTTGTATAAAATGGTTTTATCTCGTTGCTAGTTATTTTTATTCGCCTTCTCGACTCCCGTATAATTTAGCTTTCCGATCTCCTCCGCGGCAAATGCTTCAGGATTCGAGTTAATAATAACAACCGTAATAGTAATAACGGCGAGGGGAGGGAAAAAAATTAAATAAATAAATATGACTTGCTCGAATGTGTTGATTATTTTGTTCGTCCTTAGATCGACCAGCCGCAGGGTGTCGTCCCGGACACAGCTCAACAGGTAATTGCAATCTGAAACACAACCGTAATCGATATAATTATAATGATATCGTCCGCCGACTTGTGCAAATAACGCGATAATTCGTTATTCGCCAATACGACATGTGTACACAAGCCGCCGTCGCGGTCCATTGCAGCCTGTTAAACCCACAGACGACCGACGGACCGAAAACATTAGTTGCCAGTCGAATTATTATTATTATTATTATTGTTATTTATCAATTTATAGAGTACAACAATGTTATTATATCACCGTCGTCGATCGCAGTGGTCGAGTCTCGCAGCAGAGACTCGTACGGTGAGACTCGTGACTCGCCGGCGGCGGTGGGCGCTGGTAATATTATTATATTATTATCACATGCGATGTGCGACTATTATAATAATAATATATATTATTATTATTGTTCACGCCGAATATAGTGCCTTCCTCTCGTCCAAACGGGTACTATACGCGTCCAATTAAAATCTAAACGCCGATGTACAGTTGTGTGCGTACTCAAACGTATTATTATTATTATTGTTGCACATTATGGTCGTTACGTATTTATAAGCTGCAGCGGTGCATGCGCACTCGAGGGGATGTATCTTTCGTGTAAATATTTAATATTATCCGATTTGGGTTAAACGGTCCTGGCTAGTTGGTTTATTATCGCGTTTATCGCACGCGCGTTTGGGTAAGTATGTTTTTATTCACTCGTACCGCGTAATAAAATAATATTTTAACACCAGCGGCCATTAGACAATCGAAAGGATCGCGAGTAAACCGTTTTTATAGACGTTATATATGTTATTATGATAACCTCAGGTTTTCAAAAAAAATTATACACCGGCTGCTTTACCCGCAGTCACGTTGCTCGTTCCCATTTTTCCTTTGACATAATGAATTTATTAAAATGCTGATTTTCAGTATTTATAGCGCCCCATTTTATATTTTCAAACACGACTTTCATTCATTGTCCACGCCGGTCGGGAGATCGGAACGAGTAGTTTTTGAATTCTATTAAATTTTGTGCAAAGATAATATTCCATGCTTTAAATATAATATGCAGGCTATCGCGACTATGGTATGATTTTAAAATCGATATTATATTCTTATTAGCAAGGCTGGAATTTCGATGCATTTTGCATTGTTTTCCGAAGCTATTCTTGTTTTATAACATGTACGTTTCGTATACTTTTGAATCAGAATAAGAAGTTTTTATATAAATTTAACAAACTATAAAGTAAGTTTTCGTATTGAATTATTAAAAATAATTTTAAACTGTATTGACATGATTGTTTTTTCAGATTAAAAAGTCCAAAATGATCGAGGTTGTGTCTGTAAAACTCTTTTATAGTCCTCTAAAAGTTATTTAATAATTTATCAATTATCATTTACATCAAAATTATTGAGAATGAAAAAATATTTTAGTGCATTATTTAGAATTTTTAAGGCATACAAGTATTTTTTTTAGGGCATTTAAGTCCCACACCTAATTATTAGATACATACAGTTTAATAACTACCTACTCTGAAGCTAATCGTTCAAATATCAATTTAAATTTATAATTTGTTTTCAAAAATGTCATCTGTTTTATAATTTATAGTAACGTCCCTTTCGTTAATTCCTATGTCGACGTAAAAATGAATACAGCAGTGATTAAACTGTTTATAGATATGATATTATGTGTTTTATTAAATTTACTTATTAAACTCTAATACAATATTTGTAGCATATATGTTATCTAAGAAATGGTTATCTAAGAAAAGATCTGTTATAGCCTGCAAACTCTGAACACTTCGATATTCCTAACCGTTTGATGAGTTCTTGCAAAGGACTCCTTTATACATAGTCTTATGGTCAAGAGTGGTGCTTGTGATGGTGACAACTTTGTCTCCTATTAGAATTTATATTCTGGTCGACTCGTATCCTTTCTGTGATCATTGAGTTTCAACTTTCCTCATGATTAGACGTGTGACTTTTATTTAATGACTCGATTATACTAGTACATCGTATACACTACGTTTTTACCCTGTCTTTTGAATGCTTGTTTTGTCAATTATTACCTAATTAAAATTAGTGTCGCCACACCACCGTTTGTCGTGTGTACTATGATACCTATCAGTATTGTACAATTCAAAGTTTCAAATAATTCTAATATTTTATAGATATATAAATACTTGGAAGTCTGTTTCCTAGACTGTGTGATACGTATACTTAAGAATTATAATAAACCGTATACGAACACGTTCGTTACCATTTACAGAAAAAATGGAGATGAGCGTGTTTGATGAATCGTACGCGCAAAATAATAATGTACAATTATAAAAATATACCGTTGGAGATCGACTCGAGCGATATACGCGAGTAAAACAGCATTTTAAGTGTTATTATTGTGCGCATTGTGAAGGTTTAATAATATAATATTATATTATGCCTATAAGGATAATGTTTCAGGCCAGTTGAAACCGCGGAATTTTATATTCGAGAGAGAGAGAGAGAGAGAAATAAAGCCCTGTTGGCGTATAATATTATGTACCTTCGACGACCACTCAAGTCGTCTTCACTGATGTCGCCTTGAGTTTACAACTCACGCGGGTCGTATTATGTTACAGTTAATGATGATATAAATTAGGTAATAACGTAAAGAGCAAGTTGAGCCTAAAAACAAATTTGTATTTTAAGGTCAATATACTAAAATTGTGCTGCTTATATTTTCAGCCAGTATACCAATTGCGCTGTTTTTATTTTATGGTAAATTTACCAATAATCGTGAGCTCCTTATTTTTACCGTCACATTTTTCAAATAATACAAATTTGATAAATAATCCGTTAAAAGAAAAACAATAGATCAAATAATAACACGACCATTAAAATTAATTCATAACGAAGTGTAATCGAATGCAGTTTATTTGACATCAAACGATGTGCATTCTACAATACAAAGTGTTTATCATACACGCAGAAATACATTGCCAATAAATTTATCAGAAGTATATACAGCATTAAATTAGTTTTACTTATTATTGATGTTTATGTTCATCGTATTCTAATAAAAATAATATTATATACTGTTGTAACTTTCGTATCATACATTTTTCTGTATTTTGAATATTTATGTGATAAAATGGCTGTAATTTTGGATCACCCTTTATAAATACTGAATAGTTTCTAACGCTAATTTTTTAATTTGCGTCTCTGACGATAACATATTATACACCCATAATGGTAATGGGTTAAAAAGTCTGGGGATAAAAATTCCGGACTCATTTTTTTTACCGTTGAACAAAAAGTCCGAGCATGTTTTTGTTGACAGATTAAATGTCCGAAAATATAAATTATTATTTGTTAAAATATATATTTATTTTCTTATACCTATAAAATTACCTATAATATATAATTATAAATATATATTATATCTTTAATATTGGGTGTAGTGGATATAATATTTTGTTCTGTGTCGACTGAGAACTACAATATAATACGTATATAATATAAGCAATGAGGACAGAGGTCGCCAAAACTAGTTTTAGGCATAAACATTATTATACTATTATACGTCGGATGACGTGTCGTCCCGACCGGGTCGCATTCGCTGTCCTATATAATAAAAATAATAATAATATAATTATTATTAAATTATTCTTGTCTGCAGTGGATTGTGCATCATACGTGAAAAATGCAGTCTTTCCGACAGAACAGCTCCGCAGTATTTCTCTGGGACAGTACACGTAATATATCTATAAAAATATCACCTCGCAGTGGGTAAATCGCGTGGAACGTGTCATAATAATGATGATAATAATAATACTATTATAATATTATTGTCACGCGGGGTCATCGGAAAAAAAAATTTACAAGAAAAAAATTCCCAAAGAAACTATTAGTATTTAACTTATAAAAGACAGTAGGTACCTCTATATTTTAAAATGGCTCGTAGCCCAGGAGGACCTAGGTGGGCCGGCCTCCCCAAATTCAAAATATAATTATTTTTACCGAGCAACAAAATCGTGCAAGGGTTTATCGAAATAAATCTATTGTGGTTACTATTAGATGATTAAATTATTGATTGCATTTTAATTTGACCATCTAGACTCTACTAAGACTCCTAAAAGTCCTAGAGCCTAGAAGTCAGGTGGTACCTCGAGTCTGTGTCCTGTGTTCGGTTTTAAGCCATTTTATAAATAAATTATTAAACAAAGATTAAGTATAATATCAACTATTAGGAATTATCAGATATTGAATGACAGATGATCGAACGACAAATGATACAAAAATAGAAAAATAATTTTATATTAAACTGTTTAATGTTTATAACAAATAAATATTAATATTTTTAACATTTTCAATTCATATGTGTAATTTTCTTTAAATAAATTTGACATTGTTTAAAAATTGTATTTAATTTAAAAATTATGTATCATTTTTATTTTTGATTATTATTTAGTTATAAATTAATTTTTTTTTAATAGGAATTAAAATTTACAAACTAAATCAGTTTAATATGTTCTAAATAGATTTATTTACTTTTTTTTTAATCATAGACACTACACCTCCTTAGGAAAAGTGTGAGAGAAGACCCCACCCCAATGTTTTTAATCGGAAATAAACTTTAAAAAATAATAAAAAAAAGTCCAAAATCGTTGGCCTCTCTAATAAAAATGTTCTGGTTACATGTTTGATTGTAGTACTAAATAAAAAAAATACAAATTATTATGGATAGGTGCCTTCTAATCGATTTAGGACTCAGATTTAAATGCCTTAAAAACTGTCTTAAAATGCTATAAAAATAACAAAATATATCTTAAGAAATGCGTTCTAACCACAATAATGTTCTTAAAAACCCAAAAATTGTTTCAATAATTCAGCAAACGAACTGAACTTTTTCTCAATAATAAACTGACTGACTAAGATATTCATTATATAATTATATTTTTTTATTTGTTTTATTATTTTTTGACAGCTGTATCCAACGACTTTTGCGAGCTAGCGTTAACTTTGTATCACGTACTGACTAGAAACAATTTTAGTATTATAAATTATTATCGTTCAGACGCTTTGGAGATTTTTTTTCTTCAGATTCACGCGCGGAAACGCATATGGGCACTACACGGCGGTGACCGAAGTAAATACCATAATACCACAAAATCGAAGTAAATGCCATAATATTATTTTAATGGTATATATGATTTTATGATTATATGATTTTATGATTATTCGCGACGTCAATTCGCGAAAACACGTATTTTATTATATAGTGGCGATGCGCAATTCTCGTGTGGGAGCAGTGTGAGACAGACGATAATGATATCACTGTTATTATAACCGACACTCGGCGAATACAATTATATGTTTTTGTCCAAATCCGATTCGTCTGCGATTGTATAATAATATATAGGTACGACCGGCGTGTTGGAGGGCGACTAGGATATTGTTTTATATACTATCAAAACTGCAGCGTGTACTATATATAATATACATATAGGACACGGGTACGTTTAAATATATATATAATAAATTGAAAAAAAGCCTGTGAGAATATATAGTCACTCGCACTGATGTTTACGATTTGTAATTAACTGCAGTGTGACGAGAGCATAACGCGACTATTAAATGTGCTACGTGCAGTGTCCATCTATAAAACATCAGATAGGTAGGTACTCTTATTTTAACAGTATTGCGGACACTTATATACGTACAGAGTATTAGAACTGCGACGATTATAATATTATAATTATAATAAAAAGTGTTCGGTGCCCATTAAAAATTACGGCGTGTTTACCTAACATACGCCGATTTTGTCACAAGTATAATGGAAAATCGAGACGAGAACTCGCCCACTTAACAATCTTTATTAATCGTCGCGTTAATTATAGTGCAGTATGATGCCCGCATGCGAACTTGCGGTTTTCGACTAATTAAAATATCTGTAATGACCGCAGGACATGAATAGTTTTTGATTTAAATATACCTACGTAACGCGTAATTATGTTTTGTAACACGGTCATCGTTTTTATTAAACATTTTACAGCATATTTCCAACAAAGAACAAAACACTTACGCGACATCAAAAATCATCGAATCGGACGAAACCGGATCATTGTCGTCGATATCACACGAACATGCGCCACGTCGATTATTCATAATTTAGAAAATTATTTCCACGGAACGCAAAAAACGACGAATGCAAACAGTCATAATTTTATGCGCGGACATTTTATTGGTCCCCAACCAATTTTTTGATAAATATTTAAAACTAATTTTTGCAACAGACGTAATACTTACATCAAAACAATTTAAACACAGGTATCAATAATTTAGAAAAAAAACCTTATAAGTTATAAATGTTAAACTGACTGCACTTCACATAGGTAACTTATTATCTTGAACAATATACTTCTTAATACATAATATTAAATATATTTTATTGTTCCGATACTTGGCTAACGACGTGCGTATAAGTTTATGGGTAAATCTCCAATTCTTCCTCTATGACATTTATTTATGCTTCAACAATAGTCTGTATAGATAGGTACAACTCATACGTTTTTTTGTCGTGCTGTTTTGATATTTTTTTTAAAAAATATTTTTCAAACTATTAGCATATTATTATACAAAATTTTTTTTGTTTAATTATTATTATTATTATTATTTAATTTTTAATTATCTTTTAAAATATTTCTATTATTTTGATTATATTTAAACTATGAATGATCAGATAATATTGTTTATCACATAGAAAAAAATTGGAGACCAATTTATTGTTCATGAATAAAATTATGAAAATGGCAGGGAAAATGGTACGCATATTGTATTTTGTTTTTCATGGGATCAATAATTTGCCCAGGGACCAACAAATTGGATATATTACAAAGGTATATACAATTTTTTAATTGTATAAAATAAGTTTTATAATTAAATATGTACCTATTGCCATCTGAAATATCGCTGCGATGTCCAGGCACGTACAGCATTTTTACGTGTATATAAAATACTTTTTAATGGTAGTACCTACTTACTACCTTAATACGTTTGTGTGTTAAATTGAATCGATCGTCAATATTTTACGATTTTAATTTTTCACACGATCGGAAGACGGTGGGAGTCGTAAACGCGTAACGCGGCAGAGCAATAATAATAGTAATAATAATGATATTGATGATAATTATTATCGTCGGGTATAAAGTGTACATTTTTATGTGTACACGGGCAGACAAAAGTGCGGACCTCGAGGCGATCCAGTTAATTATTTTGTAGGCGAAGAGTGGTACTGGGGTTGAAAGGACATGATAAATATAGCATATATACGCTTATGGGAGCATATGGGTGTACATAGCTCGTTCGAGCGTTAAAAAATTATACATTTAAGACACGTCGTAAAAAAATATAAAAAATAAATAAATTCATCGCGAGTACAAACATAAAACTACATATATTGTATACATAAATATTAATGCCACGCGTCATCGCGGCCTATTGGTGTTGCCTGCGCTGCGGCAATATTTTATATACGACTTAGGGTAGGTATATGTAGGTACCTATTTTATATATATGTAAGTACATACAGTTAAACGACGAATATAATGCGTTGTTATAATGATATAATATTCTCGCGTGTTATAATACGTATGTAAATATCGTTTGTATTTATATGTTTTAGACGAGTACTTCGGTGGTCTTCGTTTGTCTATTTTTTCTTCTTTGTAGCTAATTATATGGGCGACACGAATCATATTATTATACGCAGTGACCAACCCAACCCTTTTACTATAGGTTTATATTATAGCAGTCGCTACATGTTGAAAATAAGGGAAGAAGAATATTCAAAGAAAAATATTTAGTATTTTGTAAATTGTTGCAGAGAGACATTCTTATAGAGGCCACTTCTTGATCACTTTTATTATTAAATTCAGTTACTTGGACACGTTTTTATGACAGCTTTCACTTCCAATCCTAATGATGCCTATACCTTGGTTCCTGAATATTTACCACTGACGCTATTGATGATTGTACAACACACGTTTAACACCCGGACCCCGCCGTACAGCATGAAACACTATTCGTGCCTATTTATATGTATTATTATTATAATGCTGATCTAACGCAGATTGCATATTGTGTACTTACATTCATATTATAGCCACACATAAATATACGCATATATATATATACAGGGTGATTCAAAATGTATGTTACAGCAAATTTATATTGATTCAAAATAGAAGCAAATATATGACACGAAAATTTTTTTGATTTAGAAACTCAAATGGGAACCTATAACTACTTTTTTGCAAACAAAATATGAAGACATTTTTTCAATATATTTTAGTGCTTGAACAACATTAATTGATGCAAAACTCTATGCTTGAGCGAAATATTCAAAGTTTTTATAAATTTTTAAAGTTGACCTCTCAAAACCTCTTTAAAATATTTTAAAGCATTATAAAATGTACGAATCATTTTAGATATTTCTAAATCAGAAAACGTTCGTATCATACGATATTTTTCTCCGTTTTGAATCGATAAAGTGGCCATAACATAAACTTCGAATCATTCTGTATATAAGTACACTTAAACGACGAATATTATGTGCTATTATAATGATGTATACTTGTGTGTCATAATACATATGTAAATATCGTTTTAATATGAAAAAATATGCATATTGGACGCTTACTTCGGCGGTCTTCGGTATTATATTATTCGTTTATCTATTTTTTTTTTTTTGTTTATAGGTTATTATATGAGCGACACGAATCATATTATTATACGACACGTGTTTAACACCCCGACCCCGCGTAAATCACATACCTATTCATACCTATTTATTATTATAATATTGACCTAACGCCGTTCGCAGTTTTCTTTTCACCCGCGCGCATTGTGTACCTCAGTTCACATAGCCACACTATATATACACATTTATATATATAATATATTATATTATTTATATATATATATAAATTCGCCGAACGTCATCCGCAGATCCGGCCGACACGATAACGCGTATGTAATATGTATATATAATAATATATTGCCTACACGGCAGTCGCCAGTGCGACCGTTTCCATATTATGCATTTTCGTTTTACATATAAAACGCTAAAAGGTCTAACCTCCGTTCGTGTCGCGTTGAGGCGCATTCTACGCGCATACCTATAATATATAATATTATAATGAAACCGTACGGCGCATTATTATTATGCGCGTTCGCGCCCTAACGAGAGTGTTATATGATGATATTATGTGTGTGGTGCCGCTTGTTATATTAAATAGTCGTGCGCGATGCCTAGTATATTATACTGGTACCTAGGTATCTGCTATATAATATATATACATAAAACATGCCTACACGCACACATCCCTAAAACGTGTACACACACACACACACATACACATCCTATAAGGACATATAGGAGAGTGTTTATAATAAGTAGTCCAGTGGGACGAGCGTCGACTCTATAATATAAAAAGCGCACATGCTGCAGCGGTCGCGATTCGCCGCGAAAAGGTGTAAAAAACTATAATTAACGCGACCGCAGCCAAACAAAAGTATTGTTACATGCGAATGTGTGCAATCTGTGCAGATTTTTTGAATGGGTAAGATACCTATATTAAGGTAAGATCGAATCGAACTTATTTCAGTCGAATTGCACTCGGGTTAAAAAATAGTAATGGTTGAACTGCATCTGGGTAAAAAATAGGTAATGGTCGACTACACTGGGGTTAAAAACTGGTAATTTTCGAACTGCACTCGGGTTCAAAAAGCTGTTTTAACAAAAATGTCATGTATGAAGGGGTTAAACATTTTTAAATTATTGTTTGTGATAATTATAAGAAACTGAATTCAAAAACTGTAATCTGGTAATTTATTTTTGATCATATAAATTAATATATTTTTCAATTTCGTTAATTTGTTTCTTATATTGTGTAGTTGAAGGTCTTGTGTCAGTATTCAACAAAGTTTAAATTAACTTTATTTTTTGCAAAATTTTGAACCAGAGTGCAGTCCTATCATTACCTGCTTTTAACTCGGGCGCAGTTCAATCATTACGTATTTTTTAACCCAAGTGCAATTCGACCATTCCATTTAGATAAAAAGTGAGATTTGACTATCCCGCTTTTTTTATACCCATGCGAAGCATCACTGCAGCATGGTGACATACCGTGAACTGGGCAACGGGGGCTACTTGTAGCAGACGATTTGAGAGCAAGGAGATACGACTCTGTAGACTGTCCATTATGGTACCCAGAGTTTGAATTGAAAAAAAAAATAGAAAGGGGTGCAAAAATATAAAAAAAAATTGCGCACCTAAATATTTAAATGTCTTATTTATCAGCATATTTTTAGAAAGGAATACGCTAATAATTTTTTTAAAAAAAAAAGGTACTCCGTCTAGATTTTATGTAAACATTTGAGACCCCCACGATCAAACCGATGTGTAAGAATGTGTATCGTCCTGCAAGCTCAGCATTAAGTTTCGACATAAATATTAATGAAGACGATTTTGCATCTCAGATATTATATATATATGGAAGGATACGAATCAAAATGCAGTTTTTTTTCTTCCTTCGTTTGACAGTAACACATTAGATACTACGATATATTATACACAAAAATCAAACTACTCTGTATCGGTAAAACGAGTTTCTCAAAATTCACGATGATTGAAAGAATATAACATAATATTATCATCCGTGAATTAATAGTTGCCCAGATTATTATTATGCTATAATAGGTCGTGTCGAACGATCGCGTTTATTATAATCTATTTAATATTTATGAGTGAAGTGCGCAGTAATATAATAATAATTAAATTATATATATTCATAATACTTTTCAGACAGGTCTGACATATTTGTATTAGGTACCTATACAATATAATAATATACAGAATATAACACGCGGTCGCGATCGAGCCAACGGCAACGAACACTCGATAAATCACAATATACGGGCTCGTCGAACTACCTCGTCACATTATTGTACAATATCAACGGGACTTTTTTTCTCCAGATTTCGATCAATATAGTTGATAATAAACTAATATATTAACGAGATTATAATTTTTCGAATCGCCATCGTGCGCGGGAGAGCGGGAGAAAAAAAACCCGAGCAACGGTAAACTATCGTCTACCCGATCGAATTTAATTTACGGTTAAAAAAATAAGAATGCACGTCTCCCCTCGATACGGCTCGGGTTTTGTTTCCATCCGATCCGAATGCATTACAGGAATAATATTTTGTTCGTTAATAATCCGCTTTTCATCCGGGATCAGCCGTAATTGTGGTTGACTTGGCGTCAACGCTTTGTCCGGGTACCTCTATAAGTAATGTTACATATTATTATTAAACGTGCAATAATTATATTATACTAGCTGAATAACCTGGCTTCGTTCGTGTGTTAAATAATCATCGATATACATTGTATATACATTGGTTTTTTATAACAATTAAACTATTTAAAGCCTAGCAATGTAATATAATTTAACTTGATTTACGATATTTACAAATGATTGTATACTGTGAAAAAATAAAAAATCAGGCGACGTGGTGGTACTTGGGAAAGTATTTGGAACAACTCTGTGAAAAAAAAATTGTAAAAAAGTTCAATAGTGTCGTCAGAAAATTAGAACATAAAAAAAACCTGTTATATATTATATTATTTATACACATATATATATATATATATATATATGAGGATTATATTATATACAAGCGTGTTGTATTTGAAACGACCACCGATATATTATACAGTCGAAAAAAATCGGATAACGCCTGACAATGAATAGATACTCAAAAATCAAACGACCGATGGTAGTCTTGCAGCCGAGTAGAAAAATACCGAAAACCATTTCGTTTAAATATCATATCGATGTATATTATATATCAGCGGCAGGCTTATAGAGTGGAAGTAAAGAAACGTAAACATGTACGCACCAAAAAAGAAACAGTAACAATTTGAAAAATATTACAAATTTAATTTCAAAAAGGAAGGATCATTAATTCATATCTCATAAGAAATTATATTGTAGTCGCTCCTTAATAGCTCACTTTTTAGATAGTTTGTTGGGACTGTTAGGAAAATAGAAATATTTTTAATGTAGTTGATTCAAATTCTTTTCGGCCGATATTCCTAAATATATATATATATATAGTTAACCTACAGAAACAAATGTGCGTGTAGAAAGTATATAGGTTCACTATACAGGATGTAATAGAAAGAAATGACTAATTAAATAACTTTTGTTTTAAGCAATATTTTAACATTTATAGTCACTTGCGCTGTATTTAAAATATATATATTTTTTATTTTTATTTTTAAAACTGAAAATAAAAAAAATTAAATTTCATTTAAATTTTTATGGAAAAATTCAAAACAGCCAATTTGTAAATCTGATTATAGGGAAAATATGGATGGTGAAAAAAATTATCTAAGTCAAGTGGTTTATTTTATACAAGTTTTTAAAATATCAATATTTTTTGGAGTAAATTATTTTAAACTATAATAATTTTTTTCAAAATATTATTTTTGAGAATTTTTAGACATGAGTAGATTTTAAACTATTCATTATCCATATAATTTTTATAATTTTTTTTCAAAAAAAATTAACGTTTAACTTTTATCGATTTACTATTTTTATTCGTCAGTTCTTTCTGTCACACCCTGTATACTACACTATTTTACACGCGTCATAAAATATAATCATGCTGGTGTACCTAAATAGAGAAATATATTTTGAAATACTAAAACCAGGTATTCGTCGTTTTGTGAAATTTATTTTTCAGTAAATACTATATTCTAGCGAAGAGTAGGTCTACTAATATGTAGGTGAGACGTACTGTTAATTTTTATTGCGATTTGGAGGGAAATGTTTTAAATACAGTTATATAATATCTAACCAACAGTCTTATACGCACAGTCGTTAATTTTTTTAATCGTTTGTGTTATTCGTTGGGCTTTTAATGTTTCAGTTTTGGTATTTTGGATACCGGATACCTGGTAGTTTTATACCGTACGCGAGGACACCGCCGTTTATTATCGTATTAAGATTTGGCTGCGACTGGCTACCTATACTATAATCGTCATACATAAAATATAATATAGTAGTTAAAACGTGCGCATTAAATTAATAGTGTGGTAGTCCAATAAAAAAATGTGTATATACACTCGACCGGCATATATATATATATATATATAATATACACATTTACCTAGCTACAATTAACCCATAACAAGCAATCATTAATCAGGCGAATAGTAACAATAATGATTTTTTTTAATATCGACTGAAATCACGATTTTAACCGCGGATCTGGTCGTAAGACGGGTTTCGGATTTTCGCGTACTCGTTATTATATTTTCATTCTTTCGAATAATTCGCGCACACAGCGAATTCCGCCCACTATATAATAACAAATTATAATATGAATACGCACGCAATATTATCTACAAATATAGCCGCACCGATGATTTAAGGACGCGTGCACCTTTGGATAACGAAGTCACTGCGGCAGATAACGCGGCGCGCGTGCACACTATATACTTAAGTGTATATAATATAATTTATAGTCAAATTGAGGTCAGTTCTTCGGCATATGAGACAAACGCGGACGACAACACGGCCATAAATTATTAAACACACGTGCACGCAATGGAGTGAGAATTCACCGATATCAGCGCGGCGACGTTTTACTAACTACCTGTTGAGTGTGCATACGATCGCCGCCCTCGACGGCCAAATAGAACCGGTAAAGTATATAAATTATGCGAATCGTACAATATAATACGTATTATTCCGATACGTTGTTGTTATTATTATATGATTATTAAATACAATAATTGAAGAGGCGTTGAGCGCAAAAGTGGCCTGATCCACTTAACCGTCGTTCAGAGTAAATTAGCTTAAATGATTTTATTAAAACTAATAATTATATAGTTTCGGAAATATTAATATTATATTATTTTTTTTTTTTTTTGAGGAGAAAGAGGGGGGAGAGGTTATCGTTTAAATACATTGTAGATATTTACATCTGCATGTTTTTTTTAATTTAAATCTCCTACGTTTATGTCGAATAGGTAACTTTTGCATTTTTCAAATGTGGTTTTGGTCAAATTTGTAAAAAAAGAATCAACTATGTTATTGCACACTAAACCTTTTTAATCAACTTTTCATACAGTCTCAAAACATTAACATCAATGATTCAGTCTTATAAATTGTTTGAAATCACATAATATTATTATCATACCTTAAAATATTATAAAAACAGCATATTATTACAACATGGTAAGGCTAATTCATTTTTTTTTTTTTTTTTGATTTTGGTTCAGCGTCTCAATTATAATATTATACTAATACGATATGAGTATCTGAGCAGTATATTATACAGCTGATTGTAATGTACGCGAGCAGCGAAAACTGTACACGACAGAAAACTAGTTCGATTATTTAAAAAATAATAATAATACAACTAATAATGAAACTCGAATGATTGATAGTCATCGCTCGCGCGCGTTACATATTACAATATTCGAAGATCTTTTATGCTATTATTATTATAGTTTGCGGGTCAGACAACAATGCTACAATTTATTATTATATATATTGTGAATTAGACGCACAAACGTGTACCACCGTACATATATATACACACATGCATGCATATAATTTCTATACATAAGCGTATAAACCGACGTATTAATTAAAGTTGATTATATTATATGCGTTAAAACACTGAAAAAAGACCTCTCCTCTATATAACACCATAATATACTGAAATTGGTACGACCAGTATTTTATATTTAAATAATTGATCAATTACTTCCCAGAGCTTTAGATATCTGCACAATCATGAAATATATTATGTTATATATATAAATGCATGTACGACGTGTAATTTGCTCTTGTATATATTATCATTATACACTCTGTAGCCAATTGTTATTATAATAAATAATTATCTAAAGCTTAAGTTATTATCTGTATAACGTAACGCGTATAAATGTATAATGAATTGTTTTATTTTATGTGTGTGTCTGTATAAAATGTACCGTTGCGATGTGTATTGTATATAATATGTATAATATTATAAATGGTTACATTTTCATATCCCGTGAGTGAATAACTGAGTTTAAGGCCGATGACGTTTGCAGAGTATTATTTCATGGAAACTGACTTTCCAATAATTTTTTTTCTCGATGAGAAGACGTTCATCATACGAGAAGAAAATAATTGTTCAATGTGTGTCATTTTTTCAATTAATTTTTTGTGCGAAATAATTTCAAAATGCTTTTATAATCATTGAAGTAAATTTAATGGGTACATATTTAAATGTAAATACTATTAAACTACAAAAAAATAATAATAATAATAAAACAGTCAACCCAAAGAAATTTACATTAATTTGCAATAATTTTGTAATAAGTAATATTACATTAATTTTAGGGAAAAAATATAAAAATACTTAATGATAACATTTATTATACCTACCAATTAATTTTATATAGCATTATAGATATTAAATGTATCCATACAATTATTATTTAAAGACGATTGATAATATAATATTAATATATATATATATATATATATATATATATATATATATTGTCTAACCACAAACGTTAGGGTATAAAATCACATTAAAATGCACTCTTCAGTTATTACTGCCTAATTAAATGAGTAAATAATAACATTTTTACATAGCAACAGGTAGGTACTTCATAATAATTTCTTACTTCCACCATAGTGAGAATGAGAATTAGGCCAATTCCGCGTAATGTTTATGAACGAATAATGTTATAACAACACGGAATTACGGTGCGTTAATCATACGATTAACAATATTAGTTGCACTTGCACATAATATAATACGTGAGTTAGTCGTGCAGTATAATATACATAAAACATGTTTTGTACAATGATGCAAATCGAAGTTTTTCTGTAAATTTTTTATCGGTCGGTTAATTTCAATGAGTCGCTGCAAGTCGTGTTCAACGAAACAGCAACTGTGATGCCACTATAATGACCTTATCATTACTATATAATATTATTATACTTACTATTAATATAAACCTAACCTATGTGTATTAGGATAATCTCCAGTTGGGTCCCAAAATGAAAAAAAAAAATGATACGAATTGGGTTTCGACGTATTTTATCGAGTACACGAGTTGGGTCCCAGTATATTTTTTCGAGTACATGAGTTAGGTCCGGAATATTGATTTTGAGAAAATACATGTTGGGTTTCTGTAGCCTATTAGCGTTACTCAAGAGACACTACGTAGAGGTTGGCTAGAAAGTTTTCAAACAATTCTGACTTTTTTGTTACTTGACTCTAATATGTATAAAATTATTATTACATTTTTTTTTTCATAAAATTTACATCAATACACAACTTAAATTATTATTTTTTTTTATCTTTAGTTATTTTTTCTTTTTAATTAAACAAAAAATGTACACATCCTTCACAAAACTTAACCTGGTCAATTATCTACTTGTAAAACAATGAATTAATCTGCCCTTTTAAAAAAAATGTCTTTTTCGGCCGTTTTTTGTTCGATTGTGTTACTGAGTTCCGAAGTGATATGTACATTTTATTCTGAATTCCATGTATAAAAATTATCGATCGAGTATAATCGTTATTATCAATAATATTAAGATAAAATATTATCACAGGCACAATTCAAGTATTATTATCTTATTATAACACCGCGGGCTCAACTCGTGTTTTCCCATGTACATCGTGTAAAACGCATATCGGATGACTGATAATTTTTTTGACAATGATATTATGTTTTCTCAAAATAGTAAAACGTAAACGAGAGTTAACTTTGTACAATTTATTAGAATATTTATTATAATGAATTGTGTGTGTGTATTTTCGAACGTTCTGATTTCGTAAGTGCGGCGCATGTTAACACAATCTCTCCGACTCGATCAATAATATATTTCAGCCGTGTTGTTATTATATTATTATATGTATACCTACACGACCTATGTGTATACCTAGATTTCACGATATACCTAGGTATACATGTCGTAGGTACCGCAAATGCATTTTTGAATTTACGCGCGTATGTTAATTGACACACCACCGTGCAGTGTTTTATATAATCAATAAGAGACAAACATAAAGCCTGCAATGTTTTATCAGATCGGTGTGTTACGCATGTACATTATATTATTATATGAGCATATACCTAATACCAGGTATCTAACAGTACATTAGTGCGGACCGTAACTGTTCAGCAGCACACAACTCGCCTGCCGGGCTTGAATATGATATCATCGACAAAAACATCTGATAAAAAAAAAAAAAATTGCATTGAACGACTTTTGAACGGAATCCGGTAAAAAACCAATATGTAATATTAGATGTTATGATGCGAAATCGAAGAGCAATAATCAATTAATATATATTATGTGCCGTTGACGTTGCCGGCGCCAAACCAATGATTGTATATATTATAGATATTCGGATAACCAAATGCTCATAATTTGTTTATAATGCTATTTGCATATGTATATATAAATAATTAAATACTTTAGCATAACATATGCAATGTGTTTATACAATCAATCCACGACTTTCGGGTTAACCGATATAATATAGAGTGGTAAGATATTTTTTGAAGGGTCATACTTTTTCCCGTATCATTGGCAGTTATGTACATACAGGTCCGTTAAAAATTTTCTTGGAGAAAAATTATATATTGACTATCCAAATACTAATAATAATGAACACACACATACACACACACATTTATATATATACCTATTTCTTAATATAAGGTCGAGTCGTTTATGTATATACGATGTGATTTTTTAAGTACGTAGCTCACCCTATTTTTATGCTTAAATCATGCATGTATTCAAATTCTGAATTTTGGAATATTCAAATACATTTGAAAACCATATATTCGAATTCTTGATATTTTTTTGTACCATTTAAGGATGATTCTGTGACAATAACACTAATTTCTGTTTTTTAAATAGGAACCAACATTATTCACTTTAAATTTAAAGTGCCTGTGCATCTAAATCAAGATTTGAACGAGTAGCTTTTGAGTTTTATAACTTGTGTACTGAGGATAACATGTTATAATATGGTAATATGTGATTAAATGGTAATGGATTAAATAAATATGTGGCTTAGTTGATTTTTAAAATGTTAATAATTAATAATTACTATTGATTTATCAATATAAATAATTTGTAAAAATGGTCCTAGTATAATACATACTACATCTAAAATTACATATATACCTTATATTTTTGAAAAACCATTTTTAAGAACTATTATCCTTAGTACAGTGTATTAATATTTTAATAGCTTAAAGACTATGCATCAATATTTTAATTTAGACACATCGACATTTTCAAAAAAGTCGTCTACTAAAAAATGGGGGTTTTCATTTGAAAAAAGTTTGTACAAGTTTGTATCACCACAGAACACTCGGTACTTATATAGTACGAAAAAATCAGGAATTTAAAAACGTGGTCTCTAGGCATAGGTATACTACAAAAATTCTAAAAATCAAAACTTTAACAAATGTAGATACTAATTAAAGGTTAAAATGGGAATGAACATGCTTAAAAAATCACACTGTACGATATATATACGAGTAAATCATATATAGTTTATATTACCGCGATGCGACGGAGCGATAATTTTTACGACGACGCATACGCGTGTAGCATATCTGTACGATTTTCTACTGTGCAGGAAAAAGTCTCGTCAACAGCTATTTTACAATTTCTCCACACCCCTAAATGCATATATTATCATATCATAATATTATACACACATTGGAAACCTGAAACTGCGCCCCTGCAGATTAAGCAAGCACATAGTTATGTGCAAACACATGGTTAACCATCTTTCTACATAAATATATATATATATTATATTTTTATACAATATATATGAATTGCCACCGGTTGAGTGGGCGATAAATCGATAAATTCATCTCGGTAGATTTTAATGACTCAGACGCGCTATGTGAATACACAGCAGCGGCTGATGGAATAGTTTGTATAATATTGTATATACTTTATTTATGAAGTCTCGCCTTGCTGGCGTGCGCAGATGAAATTTCCGGATAAACCGCGTGCGAGCAAAATATCGCGATCGATCGAAATCGATATTACGTATATATATATATATATATATATATATTATTTTATATTAATATGTGCGGTGGCGGGACTCGAGACCTCATCACGCCGTAAGTTCGTCTTGCTATATGTATATCGTTACGAAGAGACAAAAATCGTGAGCGTCGCGTACACATTTTCACAGTCCATATTATATAGATAATAATAATAATAATAATAATAATATTAAGACGATAATATCGTCTGACCACGCGTATTCATAAGTAGGTAATAATATACGCGATCCTAGGTATCGCCGACACGCCCTAAGTATATATTATTATAATCACGATGAACAGTGTTATAATATTATGTTATTAATACTTAAGCGGGGCGGTTATGAGCTGTATTATTATACCATATTATTATAACGACCCCGAAATGCGTTAGGTTAATAAGCTTGTCGACTTGTATAAGACTATTATATTATATCGGATAGATATGTCTAGTGGGCAATGGCCAATACCAATAAGCAAATAAAATCCCAGTTTAATTAAAAAAAAAAAAAATAATAAATAAGTAATTTTTATATTTCCTACATTTCCAAAGAGTTAATTTTTTGGAGAAATTTCTCCAAAATTATATTTATGAAATTTAACATCACTATAATAATATCAAAGTAATAAATGTACAATATATACTCGTAGTTACACGGAAAATACTGTATCAAATAGGACCGAACTAGTATTTATACATAAAATATTATGTTTTATAATGATCTAGTATTAAATATTTTATATTATATAACAAATAAATTTAAATTCAAAATTTTTCGTGACCCACGGTTTGAGAATCTCTGTTCTATTTCGTATCCTATAGTGTTCAAGTAACTATTGCCGAAACAGTCGTTAAACTAAATACTGCAGAGCCTCCCAAACTGTGGGTCGCATTTAAATGTTTGGCGAGTCACGAGAAGTTTTGAATTTAAATTTATTTATTTTAATATAAAATATTCAATATTAGATAATCTGCAGTATAAAATATAATATTTTATGTTTAAATACGAGTACATATTCCTATATGATACAGTATTTTCCGTGTAACTATATTGTGTATTTATAACTTTAATATTAAAGTGATATAAAATTTCATAAATTTAATTTTTGAGACATTTCTTAGAGGAAATTTCCAGAATTTTTAGAAATCCCTTAAGTGTATGAAATATAAAAATAACCAAAACTCTGCCTTATTAATAGTTTTTGCAACAATAGCGGTCAACGACAAAACGATAAAAAACAGCCATTAGTTTGTTCAGGATTGTTAAAATTTGAAAATTTTCCAAAAATGGTCGTTCCGTAAAAAGTTTGGGAAACTTTTAAATACTGTATACGTTAAAGTTGGGTAATTTGTGTTGCAAAAATAACAGTATTTTTGTTACCATCGACGGAATGCATCCGGTATCTTTATAGTTTTACCGTAACGAAGGGGTGACCAGTGTAACATTTCCGTAGAGACCTTAACGGTGGTTATGGCAGACCAGTCCTTATAAGATTTACTGCACACTGCACGCGCGTTCACCCTAAATGGTCTCGTGGGCGTACTTTTTTTCAAAATTCCACATATGATATAATAACACATGTTTACGTAAAAAACTACGCGGGACGGATGACTACGGCAATATATACACACATAAATGCATTTATGTATAGATTATATAGGCTTACCTCTGGATAAGTCCAAAGACGTGACCCGTCCTTGGACCTCGATCTCCGTATGTGGTTTCTCGGTCCTTGTGTCCCAGAACCGTATCTTCTTGTCGAAATGGCCGCTCATGATGGTCGTGCCGACCGTCTCCGATGTGACCAGGTCGTTGCAACTGGACATGGCAAACTTGGTCTCGACGCCTACATAACATATTATTATTATTATTATTATTATTATTATTATTGTTGTTATTTTATAATATAAAACAGTTTAGTGGATAATAATAAAAAAAACAAAAAACGACGACAGCGGCGTGGTGACGATATCTCGTCCAATGCTATACCTGTTGCACACGCATATGCGTACAGAGTGATTCGTTTATCGTGAACCGATTGAAAATATCTTAGAAAATAAAGTTTTTTTAATATTTAATCACGCAACAATGACTACTTAATAATTGTAAAAAAACATACAGTAATACTCAAAAAAAAAAAATTAAATAATTGTTTGTATACCTTACCACAGGGGTGGTATCCAATCAAAGTAAGTAAAAATTGTCGTGGGCCACATATATTTTAATAATAATAATAATATTAATAATACATTTTACTTTTTTGCTAACGGTGTAATAACGATAACACATTCACATACTATTAAATCCATATAAAGTATGAATACTAATATAGATATTATTTTTAATCATTTTTTTCTCAGAATATATATATTGAAGTAATTGGTGCTTTTGAAATTTATGTGGGGGCCATATCAAAATCTATCACTAGCCTTAGGTAAGACACCCCTGCCTTACCATATATTGTTTGATTTTTTCGTTTTTTTTTTTTTTAATCTGTAATATTATAAATATACAAATAAGTAAATTTGGTAACTTGACTAGACAACATCAACATGAAATAACGCGAGGAGAGAAGTCCACCATAGTGATGTGGAAACCTTCGCTGACTCGAAGGTATTGTTTGATTTAGGACAAAAGAATCACCCTGTATAAACACTTCATGTACATATATATATATATATATATATATATATTACGATACTATTTACTGCTGCAGAGTCGGCTATCGGTGTAGGCATATATTGTGTATATCGACGTCGTTTATTGGACCGCCACCAACTACACAAAGCCACGTTCGAATAATAATATGTACGTATACAATCTCATATACAATATATAATATTGGCTTCGTTTACTATATAATCGTCACACGACGAACTCGCAATGAGGTACGTAAATATAATATTATTATATACTCACATGCCCTGATGCGTAGATCGTATATCTTCAGCGTGCGATCGTGGCTGCCGGTCACCACTTTGCTGGGTTCACCCATGAACTTGGCAGCCATCACTTTGGCGCAGTGTCCGGTAAGCGTGTGCTGAAACAACGACAATATAATATTATATACTTTGTATTATTATAACGTCACGACAACTATTAATAAAAATGATAATACTAGTGATAATAATAATAAATAAATAAACAAACAGTGTTGTGAGAACTATAATATCGTTATATTATATGTAATACACAGCATAAATGATATGTTATATGAAGGTAGTTTATAGTAAAACTTAGATTTAAGCAAAACAAATAATAAGAGTAGGTCAGGTCGAGGAATAGCTTAGATCACAGAAATGTAAATAATATTTAACACGACCGTCATGGCATGACATGTGAGAACAGATGGTATGTGTGTTGTACCAGTCGTCGTACTGCGTTTGTCGCGGGGATGGACGATCCAACGACAATTATTCATAAATTAGTGTTTATGTGTGTTTGATAAAAGTATTCCGAATGTAATTTTGAAAGTTATCGCATTAAAATATGCATATTTTCCCTGTATCAATACCGATCTGAAATCTGTTAATTCTTGGTGTTTTATCACAGTACAAAGCATCTAAGTCATAATACGACAGAGCGGTGGCGTCAACAGTGGTCTACGACCTCCTTATTGACTACAACTCGACCTGCATACTGAGGTTGTCTTATATTAGATTAAAGGTAGCACATTCGTGAACAGCTACTGCTATATCAGTAATTATTTTAAAATCTGATGTACATATATCACTACTGCCATAGGCCTATTTATGTCAGTAGAATATAAATTGTTAACCTAAACTACACAGTATACTACATTATAGCAGTAATATTTTCAACAGTTTCATACGAAACATCGTTAATTTTACTGTCTCACTATATAGATTTTGAATAGACATTGTGAGCACCGTATTTTTTTTAGCTTTATTAGCAGTAATTTTCAACTGCTCTTCTGAGAGTATATACATTTTTGCCAAACATTTTTTAGTGTCCACGAATGTGTACGAAATTAGGTATTCAAGCGAAGAATAACGATATAAGTTATCGAGTGTTCTGCGATATAAAAAAAAAAAATCGCCCTGTGCGATATTATATGAAGTGAATAATACCTACCTATAAATATTATATAGTTGCTACAGCCGCCAGTACATGACGGAGAAAATAAATCATAATATACACCATCAACCGTCGTCATATATACTTTTGCGACTAAGTATTACATATAATGTGCATACGTATACCTATTAAAATTACAAGTATATAATATATGTACATATAATAATTATGTGTGTGTAGGCTCGTTTGTAACATTCGTTTCGTCGTCGAACTAACTGTATTGTGGTAATATATTATTAAGCCTACGTCGTCGGTGCAACTTTATAATATTATAATATGTCTGTATACACTATATTATAATAAGTATAGGTACCTATAAACCAACGACAACGTGTGTACTATGTGCATAATTTTTTAAACATTTTTTTTCAAATATACAATAATATATTTATACACCAATCATAACCCACTCGCGTGTGCTGCTTATACGCGTCGTCGTCTCAACGTGCGCATATTTTGTATATACCTTCGTGCGCGCAATCGTCATGTCTGTGTGCGTCTGCAGCATATTTATATACCTACCGTGATTGTCGGTCGATGAATGGAATTAATTTCCATTTATTATAATAATAATAATAATAGTATACGACGATACGATAAGGCGGAAAATGCCGACACAGATTAAAATGCAGAGCCATTATAAGTATACGTCGTTATTATTTTATATTATATTATGCACCATATGGACACACGCTAATACAACTACCCCGCAAGTCTCCGACGACACACACGACCATTTGTGTATCTACATACCGAGTGCCTCACCATTTTTGTACGAGTACACGATGCTCATCCGACCACTATTACATTATGTACACTTTAGTTATTATATAGAATGTTTAATGGAAATTATAAATACAACTTTAAAACTATTTACATAAATTATTATAAACATTATATAGTGTATAATTATTATTGGCTGTCTCCGTATTTAATACATATTATGTATCAAATGTTTATCATGAGCGTCAGCACTAAAACAATTTGAGTAGCTTTAATGTATGGGTAAGTCAGTGGTAATCCTTGGGCATATGTTTATTTTACCTACTTATATTTGTTTAACTCTATTACCTACTGATATTTTTGTTAAGTATTCGAATACTTGCATTTAAATGATTCTTTGGTATTTCAATTACTTCTCAAATACTTTTTGACAAGTGTATTTTAAATATTTCAAAAAATACTTTTTTTTTTGTATTTTATTCCAGAATACTAAATACTTTATTTTTCTTCCTTTATATTATTTACACATCGAGAAGTATCGACTCCTTTATATAATTTAAAAATATTTTCCTGTGTTATACCACAAAGACAAGGAGGAAAAAAAATAATAAAAACAAATTTTGGTTTCTGGTATTGGGTGTCTTTCGGGAACGTAAAGTAACTATGTACATTTTAATGCACCTACCAAACTTTTGTTTGTGCAACATTTCACACCATATTTTCGGTAAACAATACTTTTATGACTTTTCATAATTACAAAGAAAAACCATAGACAGTAGCAAGAATCAACAATGAATTGGTTATTCGGTTTGAATATAAAAATTTTTACGATTCAGAGTAATGTGTACGTAGAGCAACCAAAAAATCACAAAGATTAGGAATTTGGTGCGAATACAACGGCGTCATATTATCACATTGTTGTGTGGTCATATCACACAAAAAAGTCAGTGATGCATAGTTAATAAACAATAATTTCTCATAGACTTATTTTCCCTATTTATGGTGTCACTCATTTAAGGTAAGTTTTATTTGTTTACATATTTGAGAATTACATGGGCCGAATGAGAAGTGTACCATCTGGTTTAAATAATCAGCGATAATATTATATTATACACACAAGAACCATAGACATAATAACTCATTATTAATTTTATAACTTATTATGTCTATGTAAGAACCAAACCTGCTGCAAAGACCCTCGAGGCGGCAGCGGGACCATCGCTGTTGCAGTAAATGGTCGTCGTATATAATATTTTAGGCGTTCGTGAATTATTATAATATTATATAAATTTGAATTTCCCATTACCATGTAAATCCACACATATTATACTAATAAACATTTATTTAACGACCTGTGTGTGTGTATAGGTATAATAATATACAATATTATATTATAATCATATCGGTTAACAGTATTAACACGCACGTACCAGCACGTTTATGCTTCGATATAATATTACGCGTCGGTGTGCATAATGACGAAAATAATAATAATAATAATAACAATAATAATATTTATGTATAATAATATATTAGCACGAAATGTGCAGCGTGTTCGTAATCGTATTAATCCGACAGACGTATATATACATTATATAGATATTATAATATACACATTATACATACGCAATATTATACGTCTTGTTACCCATATAAAACATACAATATTATTTTATTTGATTTTTCTGATGCCGACAGTGCAGGATGACAGAAGGTATAGTTTCTAATATAATAATTAAGGCTGGAATTTCGATGCACTTTGCATAGTTAAACCAAAGCTAGTTTTACAACATATATGTTTTGTGTATTATTAAATTAGTAGATAAAAGGAGTTTTTATTTTGCATTCTTTTCATTTTTTAGGGCATTTTGGAATTTTTGAATCCAAAATTTGAATTTGAAGTAGAATTTTAAGATTTGTACATGATTTTTATATAAATTTAAGAAACTAAAAGTAAATTTTCGTATTACATTATTAATAATAATTTCAAACTATATGAAAATAATTGTTTTTTTTTTTTGGGGGGGGGGGATTAAAGAAGTCTATAAAGTTCAGTTATGTCTGTAAACTCGTTTGCAGTTCTTTAAAAGCAGTGCTTTAATTGAGAAAAAAATTAGAAGGGGGATGCAAAAGTGTAAAAAAATGTACGTACCTAATTCTTTAAATGTCTTATTAACTAGAATATAATTAAAAGGAGTACACATAAATATTTTCTAAAAAAAAGGGGGACCCCATTCCAACCGCGTCCCCCTCAATTCAAGCATATTTTCAATTAAAAGTTATCTAATAATTTAACAATTATCAGTAACACCAAAATTATTAAGAATAAAAAATTATTTTAGTGCATTATTTCAAATTTTTATGACATAAAACAACTAAAATATTTTTTTAAACGCCCCAATTTTAATAATAATATTATGTCGAACGCGTAAACCAGGTCACGGTGATATACATAAATATTATTATACTACAACTGCGGCCGAAATCGAATACGCACATCTGAGGCAGTTCAGGTAGCCATATACTTCGCAGGTATTATTCTATAATATATAATGTATACCTACGAAGTTTATACGGCAATTATTATTATTCAGAGTAATAATAACCATAGCTGCGGCGATACGTTCGAAATTAATTATGTTGATACCTATGCCAGCTACCTGTTGAACCGCACGAGCGTCATACTTTTGCCGAGTTTTGCAGCGTTGCACTGCGAATTATCTGTTGTCGGACAAGAGCGCAGTGTACATCATCCATAGCCAACCCGCCTACAGCTAGGTATATGCGTAATATTATTATACGTTTGTTTTCGCTAATTATAGGCCGCGTTTAAAAAAATAAACCAAACAAACGAAAGAATAAAATACCGACGACGAAAAAAAAAACGTAGGTATCAAACTGCCGGCGCGAACGGTCCGTTGCGCGGTTAAAACGTGTACCTAGGTATATCATAATAATAATATATATGACCTCCTAACATGAGCGGAAATATTTTCGAGTTTATATAAATATTTTTACGACCTACTACATCATAGCCGGTACGGTGCTGCACAGCTCGCGGGTTCAACGCGTTTATTATTCATGCGACATAATATTATATTATTATTACAACGTGGCCTACCGAATTGTAATGCTCGACCGGACCACCGGACCTCGGCACACGTCTGCAGATCGCGTCTTTATGCGGTATTCGTTGTGTCCGCACATGATTATTATAGCTAGCCTACAACCGCAGCAGACCGTAGATGTATGCTGTAGACACAATAATTAAAATACTTCAATACTGGCGTAGCTTCTTAAACGATATTATAGTAGCATAGATGGGTACTTGAGTGATACACGCCGTGATCACCGTCCAAAAACCGTACAAACGATAAACATAGATTATAATATATTGATATAGAAGTATATCGGTGGCGGTGATTATTTTATCAAAAAATACACATAGTTTCAAAAACTAACTACCTATTAACGTTTCTGAAAATATTATTTTTTTAAATACTTTTTCGAGTATTTTGATGCAAAAATCGAGTTTTGGAGTAGCTTAGGAGCTATAAGTATTATTTTAAAGCTTGTTCACTGGAGTGAAGTGGAGTGGCACAAGGGTACCTTGAAAAATGTCAGTTCACCGCTAAACGCTCATTTAAAATTTGAATTCGTATAACTAATTAACCATCCATTCGAAATTTGATTTTTATTTATAAAAATACTCCGAACAAAATCTTGATTTTTAATATGCAATTAAAAACGTATGTTATCATCAAGAAAAGTAAAGACTTAAAAAAAAAATACAAATATGTATATTCTTTCAAAAATGTTACGTTTTGTAATGACTTAAATTTTGTTACGAACAAATTTTCTAAAACATACTAACAGTTTTTGAAGTAATCGGCGTTTTACTTTAAATGAATCAGCTACATGTATAATAGGTTAGGTTATACCCATAAAATACCACGGTTAAAAGTGTAAGACTATTATAACATATAATATTATGACACGCGTCCTCCTTCGATGGAAACAGTTTTGTCTTCGTGCGTGCACCTGCTTGATATATACAATTAATTCATTCGCATTCAACGGGTGAGATAAGTCCCGGCTCGATTGATGATTTGGAAAAAAAAGTGCATACGGAGATACGCAAACGAAAATAATATTTTACAAAAAAACGAATAAATGTAAGGCCTATACTGTAGTAATGCTTAGTATACCGTGTAACAATCGTTATTATTAAAATAAGCACACATCTCTGTTTGAAGCTGCACGACAAACCGTGTACAATCTTCTAAAATTGGTCTTAAACATATTATATATGTACACTATACGTATTAAAAGATATTTATAATATATATATATATATATATATATATATATATATATATATATATATATATATATATATATATATATATATATAAATTATATGACCTATGTCAATGGCATCAATATACGGTCATGCGTTATACAAGTTGCTTCACCTATGTTATACATACATCGACGTTATAAATATATATGTATTATACGTTTTATCACCGTGGCACTGAAATGGTTTTAAATTTTATGTATATAATAATATATTATTTTACACATTTATAATAATATATATGTTTCACATACGAAGCGTATTGCGTCTTAACATAATTGATATACCCACTTATACATAGGAAGTAGTATTATATTAGGTATTTATTAATGATCCATCGGCTGCCGCGTCATTTACGGACTACAACGTCGATAATATATATAAGAAAATAAATCTAAAAATCAACGTGTCACATCGAAAATCGTATTATTTCATACCCCGCTCGTGTACCTAATTATATTAGACGTTTTATATGACTTTTTAGAAATTAAATGTCAACATATTTTTATAGACGAAATAAACAAGACTGTGACTTTTTGTTGCCTTGGGCAAACGAAAGAATTTAAAAATTATTTGCTTTCTTAAAATTATATTTTTTTAAGAGAAGAAAAATATCTTCATATTTTATTGAAACAAATTGTATGGCATATTATTATATGTATAATATACATTGTATGTGTGTTTAGAAATTAAAAATGTAATTTTATAATAATTTAAACGTTTTATATTTCTAAATTATTTATACTATAAATGTATGTCGGTATTTTTTTGAAATTATCAAATATTCACTTTTTTTATATTAAACAATTATGGTCACATTACACAAATTATAATTTTTTTTTTTTTTATTGATCTTAAGTCCGGCAACTATGGCCATTGGCTGTTTGTAGGTTTTTATTGTGGGTTGAGGAACGGTTGAGTTGGAACACGTTTTGTATGTGTGGCAAGGATCTGTTGCTAGTTCCCGGGTGGTCACCCATCCGGGAACTAGCAACACCGGCCGGTACGTACACTCAGAGCGTTTCCGCAGTTGAGCGTACGACCGCGCCACACTCTAATTCATATTATTATAATATTAATTATAATTGATTACCGCAATTGTCTTTGCGGGCTTGGGTGGTCGAGTCGCGGAATGGACATGCCGACTACTATAAAATATTATATTATGTTGTAAGGACTGGGTCGTGCGCGTTGTGTCCGATAGATACGAATTTATTATTTACGGCACACTTGTATTAATATAAGCCATTATTAACTTTTTGTCGCGTACGATCCGAAACTCGTTTCGGGGCCAGTAAATTATTGATCGTCATTGACCCATGAATATTACGTTCGCCTCAGTGTATTTACACGAGATTTGTATAGTGATACAAATATACATGGGTACCCATTATAGTATTTTATATATAGTAGACGTATTGTAAGTATAATAAGTACACCGCGACATAATAGCAAGTACAACGCGCACTATAAATGAACTGCAAAAATAACTAATAACAATAGGTTATAACAATATCTAAATGCGTATTTTATCGATATGTATTCTGTTCAAGACAAATATTATAGCAAGCTGGACGATTATTTTGTAGTCTATATGTACCAAACATTAAATAAATGTATCATCTTAAATTTTCTCTAATTGAAATATCGATGAAAAAAATTTAATACTTTTCGAAATAAAGAGTGCGGCATCTCTTGTAAAACAATCATTTATTTGTATGCAGTTGCAAGATAATTATAATATATATGCAACACTCACTAAATATACTTAACTGAATGGTTGAAATGTAGTATTAATGAGTAATATCTTTTATACATACTTTTTGTAGTAATAAGTTTGAACACAATTATCTATATGCTTAATGTTAAGTGGTAAACACAAGTGTTAATGATATATTACTGAAAATAATGGTTAAAACGATTTACGAATTTCGTAATGTTTTTCTTTAAATGTTTATAGTATACAATATATAATATTTAGGTACAATGATAAGTACTTATTAAAACCTTTATCCACTCAAACTTTAAATTATACGTAAATATATGCTCATAATACAGATATAACTGTTTTAAAAACTTTTGTATTATATACACCTATACAATAGAAATAATAAGTGGTTTATTTAATTTTTTTCAACTTTAAAAACTATATATATATTTAAGACCGTAGAACGCAATTTATAATTATGATATATATTCTGCAATATATGAAAAAAGGGTTATAAAGTATAGTAATGTTAAAAGTTTGCAAAACTGAATATTATACGTCTATATATATATTATAAAGGTACGGCCCCAAATCACGTTTTATAAATTCTATAGGTACCTATATCGACGATACATTATAGGTACAATACTCACATAATATAATTATATCCACGTACACAATGTTTACAATGTAATAAATATATACGATGTAATACTTATATATATATATATATATATATATAAGTGTGTGTGTGTAAACGATAGGAAACGGATCTCGTCGCAATAAGAGGTTTGCCTGCCCGTTAACACAAAAAACTATTATATATATATAACATATTTGAACGGTTTTAAAAAAAAAAAAATAATAAAAAATGGTATAACAAAACCCCATATACGGCGGGTAGGTATATATAATAAGGTACACACGCCAACACTGTATATATAATCATCGGCTTGATGTCGACTGTGTACTATAATAATATAATGTTTGTGCAAGCACAGCGCAATATTATACATTATGGCATTATGTTATACACAGATATAGACGCGGTTAATTTCAGGCACGCCTATTTAATGACTACAGCAGTATTGGCATTTACCGCGAACTGTCAGTGGACACTGCAGCAATACGTGCAGTATTTATAAATTATACAATATTATGGTATATGGTTACAAATTTCTAGGACAACAGCGGTATTTTAAATAATCGAATCCCTCGGATACGCAATAATATATTATATTTTATGCGCCTATATATAATATCATAAATATACTGCGGTGCTGCAGCTGGCTGCAACAGCTACTAGTCACAAACGTTTAGATCATATTTCACTCAAAGATAATAAATTTTAAAATATAATACAAAGTACATTATCATACTTATATAATACATATTATAATATATAGTTTATAATGCACCCGCAACATTATATTATTCATAAATACATAGCGTGTGTCTATATTCTCACAGCAATTCTCGGCACAGCCGGCGTTACAATCTCCGCGGAATCGATCGTCCTACTGCAGATACAAAACACGATTACGGCCGTAATAACTATAGATAGGTAGGTATAATACATATTAAATAATAATATTATTACGATTTAATATAATTGCGTATAATACACATGTTTTAAGTCTCATATAAGAACGCAAACGAAAACTCAAAGATCGCTCATATATAGTTGGTATATAGTCAAAGATAGTGGAGCGCAAGTGTATAAATATATATTATAACCACATCAGCTATATATATACAGGTATGTATTTTATAATAAATAGGTTTATACCTATTAAATACCGCTGCAGTATTAATATAATATGCAGCTGCACCGCGGCAAAAACTCGTTGCGGATTCAAGTTAGACGTCCGATGAACTTTCGCGATACCCGTCTCAAACCCGCGGAAATCCATTATGACGGGCGGACACATGAAAGGTGAAGGAATTAATTAAAACGTATACTAGCTATACGTGTACACGAATGCGTGGTGTGTACGACATCCAACGTGCACATAATATTATTTTCAATCGAAACAAAACGGTATATATATATATATATATATATAGGTACAAGAGCGATCGCAGCCGACGCCGCCGCGATGAGTGTACATATATATACATGATGTATACAATATAATAATATATAATAATAATATGTACGGGCATCCAATGGAGACCTCGTTGTGTCAGTTTGGTGTCGGATCTCTGCAGCGTATGTATATACACAAGCATTGTATTAACATCCGCGATTGCTCATATATATATATATATATATATATACATATTATAATATTTATATATACCTATACCTCTATATATTAAAATAATATAATATACGCTCGTGTAAATATAGGTAAGTACGACAAGAAATAATATAATAATATAATCGTGTACAGACATCGACTATAAGTTATATTATACAGCGGCGGCGTCGCCTTTGTACTTCCGGAACGGTGGTCGCATTTTATATTGTAGTCGCGCCGCGGTTAGGCCATATATACCTTTAAGGTTGACACACGCTCGCGTACGTATGGCGACGTATATATTAGGTGCCTATATATATATATATATATATATATGGATAATATGCATCTGTTGCGCGGTTATACCTAACTATATATAGGTACATATAGACGCTAATCCGAAGACAGACCAAAGTCGGATCGATAAGACCGCTAAAACGGGAAAAGGAAGTATGTTTACATATATATATATAGGCGTTTTACGCGCATGCGGGGGGTGACGACTATCGTATTTCCTGGGCGCATTCTTCTGCAATTGACGGCGACTTAAATGCGCGCACACACACTATTATTGCGACGTATTATATACCTAGGTACACACGATTTACGTACTCGTTACCCATGTGTAATATATATTATACTACAAGTCCAATGGTTCCGTTTATGTATATAATTGTCGCGTGTGCAGCATATGTATACACACACACACAAACGCCGTAAATTTCCGTTGGCGTGAGGCATTTCTATTATTTTTCGTCGTCCCATTATGAACCGTGCGCGTCGTGTTCCCGAGACGAAAAAACCCGTTTCGTGTTTACTTATATTTACATTTTTTACGCATCGTACCTGCGGCACCTGTAAGACGCTCCGTGAGACGAATACAAACGTAGCTGGTAACGCCTGTAGCGTATTGTATAATATAATAATATGTAGACAAAAATGTAACTGCAAACGTTGTAAATACGTTGCTAGCTGTCGTGGAAAAAAAATTTAATACCACGAGAGTGCGAATAATTTTGCTATCGTCGCGTAATTATGATATTACTCACGAAACGCGAACGTCGTCGGTCGGTCCAGATTCCGTATCAGATATGGCCAGAGGAGAAATATTCGAATTTGCGCACTCCAAAAACAATAATCATCAGTCATCATCATCATCGTCGCCAGCACACGAAAAATAATTAAAATCGACGATATACGTGGACGGACAACACGCATTTATATACCTATAGGCTATATTATATAGAATTTAGGTACATAAATTCAGTAGCGATCCACTTCAGCCGCAGTAACTCGATTATACAATCATGCGTATATAATATAATATAAAGCGGTTTAAAATAAAAATGTTAAACGAAAACACGAATAATTGCCATCGTATTGATTATACGGTTATATTTAGTATACCTACCTATATAACTACCTATTATAATATATAATAACGAACATACGACGTTTACCGCTACCCGGGCAAACTACGGTCCATCACTATATAGGTAAATACTGTTTAAGTTGTCCCGGGTGGTAAATATAGGTACGGATAGGTCGGAAAATGGCAAAACAAAAATTAATAACAATAACAACGATTTTGTTGGAGTTTATCGTAGTTGTTCACACTCGAAAAAATAATAACTAAACGTATACGTTTTCGCAAAGTGATATCAACATTAGCTGACACACACTTAGTCATCGCCTAACCGTACAATTATTTAAGGCGTGATGATATAGTCCACAACTATATGACCTCCGCGTGATCTGTTCAATGGCATTATATTATATCGTTGGTCTTGAGAATGATGACGTAGCAGCCCGACGGAAAAACATAATTCGCAGTGTGTTCGCAGGGGCGTCGAAGGGTAGTAGTGAATATAATAACTGCGCAAGTGACGGATTTCCAAATACGGTTTCTGTGCACACACGCACAACAATCGTACCTATATATTGTGCACCTCACCATAAACACAATAATATCATTATTACGAGTTAGTTTACCGTACGAATATTGCGGTCTGTCCCGCGAAATATTCGATGCGAGATGGTTTCCGGGGCGAAACATCCGTTGCTGCGGTCATCCGCACGTCTGCAATTTATACGTTTTTCGGCGAAGGCCTCGAAAACCAAAATCACGAGATGATGATGATGACGGTAATAACAATAATATAATGATAGCTAATACGTCGCACACATTCCATTATATTCGATATAATCAAATCGTCGGAGTACGCGCGCGCGCGCGCACACACACACAGACACGTATACTACTTTTTCTCACGACTGGTCGCTGAACTTGTGCTCGAAGTTCCACCGCATAGATGGACACCTATATAGCATTATTTTAATATATATATATATATTATTTTCTCGCCACAATTCTCTATATATAATATAATAATGAGTATAGAGAATATACCTACTGCAATATAATAACGAATCCGCACCGGTAATACAAATAAATTATCCCGTTCTGGTCGTGTTCTCTGCAAACGTCTCCCCCGCGATCGACTTCGCATATTTTCATTAGTCGAGGCGATTAATCGCGAGCGCGCGCGCCCCGGGACAAATTTATGACGTCCGATCGACGCTCCGGCCGCCGGTCACGAACGACCGCTCCAAACGATATAACACGTACTTATATAATATATATGTGCCTATTTTTTTTATTTTTTTTTTTATCACAAGTCATTCCGACGTGCGTATTATAGGAAGAACGCGTGTTTTATTTGCGATCGAGGCGAGACATATCATACCTAGGTATATAGGGATTCCTGGGAAAACCACTTGTCAGGAATCTCCTGGAAGGAAATACCGGAAGTATCATAATAGGTTAAATATAAAGATGTATTTCTTTTCAATATTCAACTTTTTTTTGTTGCTAAATTTCAATTAATAATAAATATAGGTATAACAAAATCAGGAAAGACAATATAAAATATCAAATGATACACAATACGAATTTATAATCACAAATTATATGTTTCTGGGACGTATCGAAATCCCGGTAAAGATTTTCGGGGCACCACGGGCACGTAGCTAAGGGGAGCCTGGAGTAGCCCTTCCATCCAAAATATTTACTGGCTATCCCATCGGCCACCCCCATTATATTGTGTAAATTTACAAAGCTTAATAATTAAGTTAAAATAAAAATAGTTAATATTAAAACATTTACATTTTAAAACTTTTACTATATCTATGATATTTGTTATCATTATATAATTATTTTTAAAGCCTTGTTCTATTTTAAAACGATGAAAGGGGGGGGAGTAGTAAATGTTAACAATGATTAACCAAACCACCCCTAATTGAGTATTCCTAACTACATACTTAGGGCACCACGACAAATTTTAAAACCAGAGCACTAAAAGTCAGCATATTATAGTCACACGCCTACACACCAAAAATATATACGCAACTCAAGGTGAAATATATAACTAATTAAACGTCTATGATACCTAACTATAGCGAATAAATAAAATTAATGGTGGATTATATTTTAAAAATATGTTGCCGGATTGGTAACGATAATTAATGACGAATGCACATCACGTTCATTTTTTCCAGTTCCTACACGAAATTGTTGTTATCACTTATCGTTAATTGATTATTTTATCTGCAGTTACTCATTCCGATTTTTTAACATTGAGTAAGTAAAATAAATAAATACATAAATCAAGAAATTGAATTGTCTATAATAACTAAAAAAACATTTTAGATTTTGTGTAGAACGATGAATGTATCGATACGTATTACAATATTGTGTTTTTTTTGTCTGCCATCACGTTTTAAGGCAGTAAAAATGCTCCGATTTTCTTCATCAGCATATTTTCTAATAAGAAAGTGAATCTAGTTAATCAAAAGTAAAATATTCTCAATAGTATTTAAACGCGCCGGGAAAACAAAATAAAAATTAAGGAAATACTAACTACAATAATGTTCTTAACAGCTGTATCCGACAACTTTCATGATCTAGCGCTAACTTTGTCCCACATACTGACTGAAAGTATCAATATTATTATTATTTAGACGATTTTGAGATATATTTTTCCTAGATTCTATTTTTATACACAATAGAAAATGCAGTGGACTTCGGAAAATAAAAAAAAACATTGGAACGCGGTGTAAAATATAATAATATTCCCCAAATCAACTATTATAGTGTTTAAATTATAAAATACAGTAATTACCTATTATATTATAATATATAAATAAAAATAAATATAAAAACTATTATATTTAATACATTTATGGCTCGAATTTAAATGTTCTAAAAACTGTCCCACAATACTTTAAAAATGACCCAAAAATTGTTTTAATAATTCCGCGAGCAAAGTAAACTTTTTTTATAACAAATCGACTGACTATGATTTATTCATAATTTTATATTTTTTTTATTTTTATTCTTATATTATTATATTTGAAAGCTGCAGTATCCGACAACTTTCAAAAGCTAGCGTTAACTTGTCTTTTTTGGGATATTTTTTTTTAGATTCTATTTTTAAACACAATAGAGAGTGCAGTGGACGGTAGCTTCCAGCTGTTATATAATAATGCTGCAGCGAGACTTCCGCTGGAACGCGGTGTAAAATATAATAATATATACTGTACGCGTATTTGCAATCCGTCTGCCTCGCGCGTTTCTGGATCGCCGCCGCCGCCGTATATATAACAATAATAAAGTACACAATGATTGATGAATTCTTCAAATACTTTGCATTCACCTCAAACACATAGGTAGGCACTGTATTCCTACAGATAATTTTATATATATATATATAATATGTATACGAAAAAAACCTCGCGCACTCATCTGCTGCCACCGCAGCGCGTCGCGAGACGACCGTGGGCATTATCTTATGAAAATCTCAGGCGATTAACATTTAGAACGGTTACCATTCTATATACCATTCTATATAGGAATATACCTATACTCTCAGACGCATAATTCGCGTCTATAAGAGTTTCACGACGATATTATACGCTCGTAGGATTACTATTTTGTTTTGTTTTTTATTATTATTATTATTATTATTTTTTTTTTTTTGCTATTATATATTATATTATTATTCTTATGCGACGCAGCTGCCGCCACAGTTTCCAAGATGAGATATTAATCGATTCTAAATACTTTCCGACATTGCGCAAATGCCACGCCGCGGCACAGTATATAATTATTGTCAAACGAATACGCGTCAGATGCGGTTTGCGGGCGATTTCGGTTTTATATTCAATGCAAATGCGCGCGCGGGACAAAACGGCCGGGAGAGGAAAATGTCTGAAATTCGATACATTTTTCCGTACTTAACAATATAAAATAAATGTATATATGCATATAGGTACTACCTGTTAGAAGAGGTACATTGTTGTATGAAACGGCCGCGGCGAGTTATTTTACGCCGGCACGCAACTATGCACTGATATATTTTTATGCTCTTCACTTGTATTATGTGTATGGCGAGCGTTTCGCTTTTTACGGTCGACGAAATTTCGATCACAACAATCGCGGCTGCGATGACGATTTATGTTAGTTATTATCAGGGTATGGATTTTATAGCATTTGTTAACTGTTATATAATTTTATTTTGCTGTTTTTTGCATATTTCAAGTATTTTAGATTTTTAGTATTATTTTTGATGTTTTTAGGGCAAATTATATCACATATTTCAATATTTTTTACTGCTAGAAGATCCGAATTCTGGTTATTATTGTTAGGTAGGTACACAAAGTTATGCGTAAAATAAAAATCCGATCGTTTCCGACCGTTACGTGCAGTACACATTTATAAGGTTTGGAATTATATGTACAGTTATTTTTTTAAAACAATCATATTATAATATTGAAACAATAATAAGAACATTTTTTTGTGATCATTTCGTCCCGGTCGTATTTTTATACATTATATCTTTGGTTAACATTCAAAATGACAGTTGTAATCGATATCATTTTTCAAGAATACTCGAATGGTGGGCCCAGTAGAGTATCTTTAAGCATAGATAAAAAAAAAATTCAAAAATATTTTCATCTTATCCTCTCCTAAAACAATATACATGCATATAAAAAAAAACTACACAAAATATTGGATCAATCGGACAAAATTAACCCGTACCAATTTGAACTTTTAAAAAAATGTTTAAACTGTTTAAGTTTTTGTACTTATTCCGTAAATCTTTGTCCAAATTGAAATTTGTTATAGATACACGAATTGAACGAAACTAAATGTACGACAATTTGCGTTACTGATAAAATATATTTATAATTAATAATATTTAATAACGCATAATGTTACTATGTAATGTTAATTTTTTGTCCGGTAAGGCAACGCGTATCGCGAACAAAGTTTCTCGGCCCAATATTTATTTATGCGATCGTACGATATCGCTGCAGGTTTTTAGTCGCAATATTATTGATGGAATGCGTGAACGATATAAAATGAAATCCGGCAGTTTATCTTCAAAAAAAAAAAAAATTGTCGTAATTTGCAGTTTCTAATATAGTTTATTTTATATAAATTGTACACTATACCCACGCGATTAGACACGACGACTATAGCCGAAGACATACAATAACGCACGCGTCTGTTTAATAATAATAATATTATTACAACTGTCGCAGACGTCACTTTCACCAAATCGTTTTCAAAATCATCCGCGACGAAGAGTAAGTGTGTAAAGAAATACCTACATATTATAGGGTTGACATTTTTATAAGAGACACACGACTATGATGACGTTAAGATCAATACCGATTTTTATAAAGAAAATGTGTTTCGCGTCAACCAATTTCCGACTGAGAAAATTATTCGTCTTCGTGAAATATATTCTACTTAAATATTATGTCGTCGCGTCCAAATATCAGGGATTAGCTGCAGATTTCGGCGTATAATAGAACAACGCGTACGAATACCGGCTATTGTAATTATTATTATGGTTATATCATATTCAGACGAAACCGTAGGGTTGAGATTTTATTTATTAATGTGTCTATATAATTAATAATGGCACTTTTTCTACCCATTTCGGGTTTGACGCGTAAAACCACATCTATGCAAGACGTGATGCCCATAACGCATTCGTTATAATATTGTCAAACCGATTATATTATACGTCGCTGCGGTATTATAATAATATTATAACCATAACGACTACCGACGCTCGTTATATTGTTTTGAAATGGTATAAAAACTACGTTTATAACCGGAAAAACTACATCCCATGGGGTGTGCGCGTCCCGTATGGCTAAGATAAGGAACACGTAGAGAATCCGGTAACTATACACCGTTATATAAAAAAAAAAAAAATTATAAAAATACGTTTAAATTATTACATTTTAATTGTAAAATACTTGTTTATTTAATACCAAACGAAAAAGAGGACATTTTTGACTACCTACGTAAGTAACGAAACGGTTAGGAAAATAACATACACTGCATAACCCCCTCGGGTATTATTATCACAACTTTATTCAATAACACCCGAAAACGCGTATGCTGCAGCAACGACTGACTTCTAAAATATTAAACACATTAAAACAACATATAACTAATCGTAAAGGTGTGCATGTGTCCGTTAAAAGTATATAAATAGTAGAACATTTTTGTTTACACGGTGTACAATTAAATAGGTATTACAATTATTAATTTGAAATAAAAAATTGACTGAGAAACATCTATATAAGGTATATATAATATAGGCATACCTGTGTGAATACCTAAAACAGTCGAATGCGTAGGTAACCATTATAATACGAGGTCTGTTCAAAAAGTTCCCGAATTTTTCAATTTTTTATTTATGGTGCTTACTTACAAGCTATTGAGACTTATCACTCTCGAAGTATTCTCCCTCTTGGTTAATACACTTTTGCCAACGACGTTTCCATTGTTGAAAGCAATCCTGGAAAGCGGTTTCTGGAATTGCTCGTAACTCCGTTAGCGAATTTT
>JACXSJ010000278.1:65225-337646 GCA_014851325.1 Pentalonia nigronervosa
TTGAAACAAACTTATTCAAGGAGATTGTACTTTTTGAAACTAAATGCAATTTTCAATCTTAAAATACACTGGAGATAGACCCTTTTGCTCAAAAATAGTGAGTTATTCGAATTCAGCGCTGACAATTGAATACGCAATGATATTTATCTCAGTTTTCATGAAACATGGAGAATGTACACTTTGAAACTAGAGCCCTCAATTGTATCTTAAGCTATACCATGGTAAAGAATTGAATTTATTAATTATTTCATCGATAACGTTATAATACTAGGCTATTATGAAAATAGTTGTTACTTATTGCTTGAAGTTTTTCTTCCGTTTACTGTATATAGATACCAATTAATAACTTATTATTTAACCACTTACAACCTAATATTTCACTCCTTGAAGAGTGATGAAAATTTGTTTAGGATGGATGGTGTAACTCAGTGTAATAAGAATATTAAATGTGAAAAGGCTGCGACGCAAAAACATATGATAATATAACGAACTTTGTTATCAGTGATTATGTGTGTAATTCATATCATTCACGTAACGAAAAAGTATAATATACGGACGTCCGAAATAGTCAAGGAAAATTTTAAAAAGAGAGCCCCGAGAAAAGAAAAAGCGACGACAATAACAATTATTTTAGCATTATCCTTGTTATCGTCACATATTTTATCGTCGTCGGAATATATATAAAGACTCTACATATAAATAACTCTGATAGAATGGAGGATATATTTGGAAACAATGCTGGGAAGATGGTAATGTAAAAAATAGACACCTAATAAGTGACCCTCTCAGAGTCCCAGGGTTTGACTGCCCAAGAGCCATGTGGACCAGTCTAAACATAATACATACGGAGCAAGGTAATTGTAACTACCTTCTACATAAATGGAAAATAAAAAACTCTTCCCATTGTGACTACGGGCAAATACAAACCATTGGGCACATTGTGGAGTAATGCCCTTAAACTAGATACAAGGGAGGAATTAAGGGACTTCACAAAGGCGATAACGAAACAATGGAGTGGCTGTCAAGACTCACGTTCCCCTCTAAACATATTATTTTTGTTATTGTTAAACTTATTACTAGATTGTAAATTGTTTTTATATCACAATATACTAGCTTAATCCTTGTAAATTATTTATATTTTGTTAATTTAATGTTTAATTGAAATAAAATAAAAATATATAAAGATGTATCTATACTTGCATATATATAACAAACTAATCATAATATAATTTCTTCTTATACCTACGTCTTATCCGACGACCACGACGCGCACGACGGTGACACGAAACAAATTGCTATAAGTAATGATCACAAGTCGAACGATCGACGCTTGAAAATCAACTCGAGATGAAAAAAAAACATAATGCGCGTGCGCACAGAGAGGAGTTGTTCGTGTATTTGTTCGTCCGCGTTTTATTGCCATTTTTATTATTATTTTTTTTTACAATATATATGTACATTTACATGCCAGTAGTATCGCGATATGTATTACCTATAACGTTTTTATTTTTTTCCGGTATTCTTATAATATGTTGCTGCAGATGGCCGAACGACATTCCGGTGGCGCGAGCGCGATCGATGAGGTATTTACTGCCGCACCGGTCATTTGATGACGAAAGGACGACGAGTAAGATAGCTGGCTAATTAAGTCTCTGAGAATTGAAACCCTCGGTATATATATAGCTGCGTAATAAGTCGGTAAATAATTACACGCCGTCAAAATATGTTCAAAATAAAATTCAAATCAAAATTCAAAAGTTCAGCACGTCACGCGTATTCATGTTACAAAATCGGTAAGCTCATACTTTACACACAATCTACACCATTTTTATAACCCAAAATCAAAAAAGTCGTGTAAATATAAACAGTATTAAGGTTAAAATTTCATGGAGACATTCCTTTTTGTACATGTCGTCGTGGTCTCATCGCAACTTTCGTGAAATAATAAACGTAGGCCATTATGGAAAACACGATTAGAGTGGCGCGGTGGCTGACAGCAAATCGCGAGATACCGAAATAAAAAAAAAGCGTTAAAGTCTCCGTTGACTGGAGACAAGAAAAAAGTTACGTCTCATTCTGTCGGTCAATTATATAACGGCGCGTTGCCAACACTGCTCAATTCTAGGTATTTTTCGTTTTTAATTACAATTTTTTTTTTCTTTCATAAAGACACCGAATGCCGTTCGCTGATAAGATCTTGGGCACGTACCCCGCCGCGGCGCTCCCAGACTATATTATTCCCGCGGAAAACGTAATAATCATCGAAATGGTTTTAATTGTTTTCTCGGCTCCCGTAGTGCAGACGACCGTCCAGCAGTGCTTATATCCAAGGTCCAGTCGTTATTTTTTCTTTCGATTTAGTTTTTTTTTTCGACGACAACGGTATAAATACCAATACTAATACAATGTCGTTGTAATAGTAATATATACTATTAGAACGCGTCCAGCGGCCGGACGACGAGAAATGGAAAGCAAAAAAAAAAATGCAACTCGGTCGCCGCGGTGATTGCAGAGCGCATGTATATTATAGATATACCGTCTAAAAATCTAATTTCACGCAAGTCGTATTTTTGAAATTTGAACGCTAGCTTGTTTGGTTTAGTAATCCGTCTCGTCGGCAATGATGCCACCGCGCACGGCAGATGTGCGGCGTGTAGTTCATACGGATTTTCATTTTACATAATATTATTATTATGTCAACGCGTCTCGCGATTTCAAATAAATAGCTACATATAGCAGGTAATAACATAATGTGATGAAAAAAGAGCCGTCCACCTCGCGTTGCGGGCGTCTATCGCAGACTCGAGACTCGAGAGCGGTGGAGGTACATTACAGCAGCCGAACTCTCTCGCTCACAGTTAAGGTCGTTGACGAGGCCGCGTGAGTGTTTCAAAAACGTAATTATACATAGGTATGCCGACCGTCAAAGATGACGATGATTTCGGCTCCGAAGACGGCCCCCATCAAAGACGCGATGTCGTCGAACACACGCTCGCCAGTCGTCAAAAGAATCACGGACACGTGTAAAACTATTGCAAATACGCTTATAATAATAGGCATATTATATTATTATCTAAGCGCGATGTGCAGTCGCGCTTGACGAGCGAGTTTCATGATTCTATGACAAAATCTGTAGCAGGAACCGTCCCTTCGGGATGTAATCATCTTTCGCGTCTCCGTCAAAAGCAGATCGGCGAGCCCTGTCGGCGGCGCTAAGGAAGGGCTTGAGGGAGGTTACATATATATATATATATAATTTGTCAAATATTCCAAACAAAACATAAACAAAATTATTTCAAGCTACGTGAGGTGTTATTAATAATTATTTAAGTAATCTGGGGCTTGAGCCCCCCCCCCTCACCAACTAAATTGATCGAGCTCCGCCTATGATGATTCCCCGCTGCAATAACGATAATTAGGCTGGCATTTACGCTGATATATATTATGATAGTATAATTTATAGTTTAGGCTGTTGAAATAAAAAACAAAATAATTGTTACTATAGACGAGACATAAACATTAATTGATAGACCGTTATTTATTAGGTATTCCACTACAATGTTAGAGCTCGCTACTCTTAATTAAACCCCAAAAATAGTTAAAAACCGATTATACACTATTTTTCAGTTCGAACAATAGAAGTCAGTTACTCATTCCGTTATATATATATATATATATGCGTATACGCTTCAATGTGCAACCTACTCTATAATATATATATTATATATTATTCAATATATTCTATAACTAGGTACGCAATAAAATTAAAACATGTTAATATATTATATTGAATTCGCTTTTTTCGCTGTTTTTTTTTCGTTGTTATTGACAACACAATAAACTACACGCCATGTAGTATATACATTTTGCCGATTTCAAAGTGACTGTTTTTATATCCACTCGCTATATAAAAATATGACGGTTGACACGATTCATATAGGGTAGCATAGACAATTATGAATTTAAAATTAACTTAAATTATAACTATGCACACCATAACTCAGTTGAATCGATGACGATGACGACGACGAGTTTATCATCTTGCAGATGACGCGCTGCAACAATAATAATAATATATGGGGACAAATGATAATAATTATATTAGAGACGGCGAATTCCCAACGACGCGAAAAACTATTAAAAAATGTTCAATTATATTATTGTTCTTTAATATTCGCGAGCGACCATAGTCAAAATGCACGCTACACACACAATATAACATATATAATATGTGTCATAATGTGTCTAATATTATGTGTATTACATACGAACGATATGTAGTTTCACGTCAATTATAATTATACGCGTAGGTACGTACTATATTATATTATACTGTCATCGTATCCATATATATAAATATATACATGTCGGGAAAAAGTAATTTGTGACGCGTACCCGTCGTATACGTATACGTATGTATACATACACACACACACACACATACATACATATATATATATATATATATATATATATATATATATGTAGGTACATAAATAATAATAATATCGTCGTATACTCACCGAACATAGTTTTTTCTCGCGTTTTCACTGTAATTCTGGTCCGTCGCGAGTTTGACACAATTTCGTCTTTCCGTTTTTCTCGCGTTTCTTAATTATTATGTATCGTATAATTTATATTACTATATACCTACTATGTGTATAATATACACACATGCGACTGCTGTACGTACCTATATACCGACTACGACGTACCTGGTATACTATTGTTCGACTCGACATTCCTATACATATAATATCTCTGCACCGATGCAACTACGTTTCCTTTCTCATCCCGTACACATATATATATGTATATATATTTATACATATATTGTTATATTTATGTTTGCGAATACTGTCACGAATCATATTATTATACAAAACGTATATACCTAATAATAATGTAGGTACAACTATTATATACCTATACCCGGGTACCCGACAATATCAAATGTAGGTATACGACTGCAGCGCGACTTGAAAATAAAATTAAATACTCATAAATTTTTCGTGTTTTATTATTATTTGCGATGGAGGAATCATAATATATGTACCCGACTTACGATTTATAAGCTGTAATATCCTTAAGGTTCGATATAAAAAATGTTGTACTTATATCGACGTCAAGGGCGAGAATCAAAATTCTGGGGTATCGTTAAAAATTGTTTTCAAAAAATTCAATTTCTGTATTTTGAAAGCGAAAAAATGTGTCGATCGCTAATATTCGGAATCCTATACTCAACATTTGATATTCAAATACGGCTAACCCCATGCTATTAAAATATTGTGAATATTTAAACTCAAGTATTGTTAGTAAGTACGTATATCTATTAAAATTTAAATAAAAACTTCACATTTTTCACGAAATTATTATTTATTTATTTACGTCAACAATCAAAAATTGTCTTGATACTCCATACTACTAGTCGTCACAAACAACTAAAAAAAACAAAACTTTTCTTTGAGACCTGAGTGATAAATATCGAATATAATAATTGTAATTAATTTTCAAAATTAAAATTTTTTTTTGTTTTTGTGGTATCAAACGGATGCCCTTTGTATCATAAAAATAATTTATGGGATAGCAAGGTATCCCTCAAAACCACTTAATGATATATGATCACTGGTACTGTTACTGCAATAAAATGTAAACAAATACCACATTTTCAATATAAAACGTACGCGATAACATTAAACATGAGTACGTATAGAAGTAGACTTTTCCTTCACTTTGTCCATATTACACAGGACAAATTGTTGGTCGTTGAATATAGATTTTTCAGTGATTTTTGGAATTTGTGAGTTCACCCATTTACGTCTATGGATAAAGTTAACTGGGAACTCCACTCGACACTATGTTCAAGTTACATCAGATAACCAACTTCTATATTTTAATACAAAGGTATATATATTATTATGGTAAATGACTTGGAGTAATTTAAGAAAATATGAGTTTTTTCTTGTTTTTAAGAAATTAAAAATAATAAAGGTATTTTTAATAATCATTTTTTGTTACATAAAATAAAAGTCGTATTTCTCTACATTACTCGAGTTTGCACCAATGTCAAACAGAAAACTTTAAATTTTTGTGAGTCCGCGCAAATAATCTTTGAGATAAAAAAAAACGTTTACCATCAAAGTCGATCGAAAAAATAGGGTAATAAGAGAAATAATATGGTAGTAATATAATAATGTGTGTTGCCATCTACAGAAATATAATTATATAGTTTTATTAAGTTTTATTGGTTGCACGAGCCCGCCCAAAAGGGTAAAGGTTTTGAAAATTGGCTAAGGACGTGTGCTTTAGAATTATCTATCCCTCTCCAAAATTCCCAACCACGAGAAATACTCTATCGTGCATAATATCAAGTGCGGCGTACCTGCGATTACCATCAAAAACTTGTGATTGAATTAAAGGAAGCGGTGGTACGGAGTCGCTCTTCATTTCAGTAAATATTTTTGCGTACCCCTTCTAATTATATTCTAATCAATAAGACATTTAAATGATCTGCTGATACGTACATTATTTTTACACTTTTCAATGCCCCTTCTAATTTTTCCTCAATTCAAACACTGGTAATAGGCTGCATTGTCACAAATATTTCATAAAATTGTATATATTACATACACCGCGTTAATATAATAATAATAATATCATATCGGACCTTTGTCGAACACACACAGAGGACGCCTACGAAAATCCACTCTATTATTGTAAGGTTTTCTGGCTCGACGCCAATCTCGGCCGCAGCTTTTCAATCGACGACGACATTGTGTCATTTATTATAATACTATTATAACGATATGAGCAGCGACAGCTCGTAATTAACCCGTTTCTCATTACGTATATGGACCGTAGTTATGTGCACTAAAAATGTAAAATATGCCCAAGCTAAAAATAGCAAAGTATGTGTAACGATAAAAAATAACAATTAGTGAAAATTAATATATATTTTTTTAATCTATTTGAAGGTATTTTTTTACAATCTGGTTGTTGTACTGAACTATGTTTCATAATTAAAAATCATTATTATTTAGATATATATCGCAACAAACGTATTATACCGTAACTAGTACAGCGTTTTTATTTTTTATATTTTCAGTAGACAATTTTTATGCATCAAAACAATAAAGTTTATAAATAAAATTGCGGTTTTTTCAATAAAAATTATTCAGATTTAAGAATTTATGAATGAATATATATTAAATAATTCGATTTAATTATGTGGGGAAAGTATACGCTCTAAAGACGCAAGACACCCCAGAAAGAAAATTGGTATTTGGTAAATCGCTGTTCGATTTGACACGCCAGCATGATTATAATAATAATAATAATTTTACATGTGTATAAAATAAACTATAGCTAGTATAAACAATACCCTATTAACATATGAACATACGAATCCATAAAATGCCAGTTTACATAATATTATTTAAACGTATATAACAAGCAGTATGTATATAGTTTCAGTATAACCACGCATTGACACCCCTATACTTCAACTGCAGCATTATTATAATACATAATCTAACACAAGCTTAAAACTTTAAAGAGATAGGTCAATCAAAATTTTGATTTAACGATATCTAATTTGTAATAATATATGTTTGATTTTCTAAATAAAAAAAAAATAATATTCTAATATTACCATCGCATTGGCTCGTGTTTTTTTTTTTTTAAACAGAGTTAACGAAAAAAAAAAATGTTTAATCTAATCGCCTATAGCTTGCTGCTTAAACGTCAGACACGAAATTGTCAATCACGCGCACAAAAACACGCGACCTTTGTGTGAAATTTATAAATATAGTAATGTCTATAGGAGCATTTCACTGCGTTCACAATGGACGCGATATTTTTTTTTCGCGCACAACCACTGAATGTGTATAGAGAAATACTGATAGCTATATATATATATTATATTAATATTATATACAGTGAAATTGGACGGACATATAAATGTAAGTGTACATAATATGTATAGGTATGTGACGCGCGTGTTACTTTTTACGATTGTTCCACATCGTTCGTACAGTTTTCAACAAAAGAAAACAAAATTCTACATTAAATGTCTTCAAATTTTACCTTTCGACAGACGAAAATCCTACGTCAATCACATACATATATATATATATATACAAATACATATAGATATTATATATACTGCGATTCTCTGTATTATTATTTTCGTTTCGTTGTCGTCAAAAATATAACGCGCGTTATATATAATATGTGACTCAGCAGTCGGTTTAATACACAATTAAACCATCAGCGACCGTTCCAATCAACAGATACTATAATAATACTTACATAATATTATAATAAGCTTCTTGGAAATTTTCTAAGAGGCTTTTTTTTTTTACTGTTTTTTTTTTTTATTCTGTCGTCTCCGCTTGTAGACAGTGGATATCCGAAAGAGTTATGAAGCGTTAAACGATCGTTTCGAACATTTCTTTCACCCGCGGTTTCGATTTCGTCGAATAATTATTGTTACTTCTAGAATAAACGTCATTTTTTCGATTTTCTCATTAATCGTAACCAGAAATAAATGTTTTGCAGCACGTAAAAATCTTATTTACAATTATTATAAGACTGCTTAATCATCGCGAAATACGCTATAAAAATTACAACATTCATTTGCAAAGAACAAAGGTCGACTGACATTTGAAGGTCTGTAAGAAAACTGAAAACAAAAATTACGTGAATTTTAATACACAAAATTATACAACTGCAGCTATTATTCGATAAAATAAAATACTTGTCGTGACTGAGGTGACAAAAAAACCGATTAAAAAAAAAACAGATTAGAAAACGGCTACAGAATGAGATACAAATCTCGGATATTATACTTAAATATTATTAAATGACTGCTATATATGTGAATGAGTATACAAAGAGTTATATATCTATCATTGTTGATTAAGATAAAATCTAAATAATTTTTAGTTTCAAAATAGTAAAAAAAAATTATATTTTTACACAGTATGAATGCAAAATAACATAAGATCATGAATTCATAAAATATAATATGAAGAATGTTTTGATAAAAAAATATATATATAAATAAGTGCCTAGGCAATATAGGTAGGTATATTAAAAAAATATCTTGATTACAATTTTAAAAAATCATAAAATATACAATTTTGCTATATATTGTATATTACGAAAAAATCTTTCATTTCATTTCCTCTGCTGATAGATATTTTACTTGACATTTCATTTAAATACCACTCAAACGCCATAGTACCTGTTTTCAGCTGATGGTATTAACGTTATACTGCCGTTTTTAATTTGCTAAACCATTATGAAATTGATTTCATTTATAATAGGTAAAACATTATTAATTTGAGTGCTTGATGAAAATGTTTATAACATGTAAAATATTATGTTTGATGTAATAGGGTTAACACTTTCATATTCGCAGTTATAAATTGTTTATAATGACGATGACAATATAGAATTAGCATTTTGTGATCTAAATCTAATAGTGTATACCCACTGAGGTTTAGTAAAAACTTTTAATTATGATTGTTATATAATAGGGCTATATCGATTATTATGAAACATATTTTTCTCTTATTAAACTTCGTTATATATAAATTATATCTACTGTGCATAAAACTATAGAACATGATAACTACAACGCGTTAGAGATTTGTGACAGTGGTAGAGTTATAAATTGACAGTCGTACACTTGCAAAAAAAAAAATGTAAATCGCTAATGAAAATAGATAATACGTTGGGACCAAGTCGCAATATCGCAATAAGATTTAACACGTGTAATGTTGCGTTGTAAACATATGAGTACAACAGTAACGGCCGACGATTTGTATATTGCCGACCGAATTAGATATTATCTTATGAACTATGAATATTATATGTATCTGCAACAATAATAATCCTGGAAGCGGTAAATCTCATGATATTGTTTTGTCATATAAAATGACTGGCAGAGTTTCCTGTAACCTAACATTTTGCAAAGAATTTCATGTACCTCCAGAATAACACTGATACTCACGGTTTTATTCATTTTTTTTTTCAATAAGAATGTCTATTATAAGTGTATTATAACAATAACCTCCCGTCGATGAATAATTTCAACATTATCTTAGAAGTCGAAAATTCCAGGTGAAGTTTTTTAATATAACATGAAGAGGAAGGTGCACCGATGTTTATACAGTATATAGATACGATTCGATTTGGAAATCGTTATACCTAAGTTTATAACTAAAACAGATATATAATTATCAAAACGACAATGTTGTCAGGAAGGTGCTTTAAAGCGAATTCATATAAATTTTAGGGACGCATAGGTGACAATTAATTTTTGACGGAAAAAAAGGAAAGGGGAAGTATAAGTATTAAAGCAACCGACGACGGTAATTTGATTATACAACGTTATTTTTCTTTATGAGTAAACTTGACCTTATAATAATTCAGTTCGTGTAAAACGATTTTATCGAAAATCAACTTGACGTTGACCAATTAGAAAATCTTCCAAAACTCTTGAATAGATTTCATGGGTTCGACGTACCCGTCACTTAGCTATTGAGCCAAATCTTGCGTGAATAAATACTGAGTAATATATAATATTATAATCATAATAATAATGTATAAAGAATAACTATTTTTTTTTTTTTTTTGAAAAGATACTTTATGTGTGTACCTATGTTTGAAAATAAAATTGATCCGCTTTTGAGCATCACTTAATTTGCACAGTAAAAAAAGAGCTGTCTGGTCAGAGATCACTTATAACGGTAAAACGTATACCTATACAAGGCAAACTCTTTTATTGAAGAACACATAGTATTTCAAAAACTATTAATGTTTATAAAAATAGTTTATATAATTTTAAGTGATTACAAAACATAATATTTAAAAAATATATATATTTTTACTTTTATTAACTTATTTTTAAGAAAAGAAAACAATATGTGCAAAAACTGTTTTGTGCGGGGAAATAACCGAGCAGGCTACAATCATAACTAAGAAACGCAATTTCACCAAACAACAAAGAAAACTTTGGCTGTGAAATATCGTTTTTATTTTTTCGATATCGGAACTACAAAGATAGTTATTCAAGTTTGAAAAACACAAAAATATTGGATTTTAAACAATAAGAATACTTTTTCGTATAAGTGGTATTAAAAAAATAAAAACCATATTTCACAGATAATGTTCTCAGTCGTGTATCGATTTAGAGTCTCAACTATTACTACATCCTCAGTGGTTTTATCCCGCGAAAAACAATTTTTGAAATGTTGTATATTTGTAAGACTGCGACAACACATGATAGGGTTCCTCAATGACAATACTTTTTTAATTCCTAAAATTTCAAAGCAAAATATTATTTTGAATATTTAGGGGCATAGAAATCAAAATTCAGACGAATAGTTTTAATTATCTAGTTATAAATATTTTAATTTTAGGTGCCATCTGAGTGAAATGGCACAGAAGCACTCCGCAAAATGTTGGTCCACTATTCCACATCTGCAGTCTCTCGACTCGGTAATATATGAAAGAATATTGTCATTATTAATGATTATTATTTGCGATTTTATAAGTTGACTACACATATAAATATAACGTTTCGCGATATTAAGATCACATTCGGAAAACGATTCCGACTGGAAATCCGTGGAACGTATTACACGAGAATTGTGATACTCTTATACTATTCAAAATTATAATAAAACGTTAGGTATGAGCTTTTATAACTCGTCGCTGTTCAAATTTATTTTTCGTTATTATATTTTGTAAAATTCTGCTTTCAATAAGCGGTCGACTGCGCTCGCGACCACATACATTGTGTCTTTTTGATGGCTCGAGACTACAGTTTAAACTCATTTTCGGTTTATTTGTTGGTCTCTCGTAATCCTCCAGAATTGGCTTTGCAGCAATGATCATGTTGATTTAAATAAAATATACCTATGGCTGTCACTTTTTGATCGACCGTACATACATAGTTCCTTTATACGATGTACCTGTGTAATATATAGTAGACGCCGCTTATGAGACTCACTATAGGGGATCAGCACAAAGTGAGTCTTATAACCGAATAAATCTTTAGGTAAAGTGGGGAAAAAGACAAAATTTTTGATTATTTATGAATTTTATTTTACAACATATTTTGCTTTCACTTTAACCTACTTTAATACATATTACACATTACTTTTTAGTATAAATAAATGAAATCAGATAATACAGTTTAATACATTTTTTTAATTTTGCATAATACAAGTATAATTTATATGATGTATGTACAACAACTAAACCGTCGACAGAGAATTACGATAGTTATACCGAGGAATTGGGAGTGTATACTTATATTTTGTACCTCACACTACAATAACAATAATAATTGCAAAAAATGTGAAATGCGATAAAATGTGTTGTGCATACACACATCATAAAGCATGAATTGAAACCTGCAGTATTAATCAACAAAAATGTGTTACTTTTCAAAATCAATTTATTTCTAAATTTTAACCAAAAACGTCTATTTTTTACGAAATTTGAGCCTTATAGCCGAATTTTTTATAATGTATTTGGATATGTACGTTCCAGAAAATTTTGAATCAAACAACTGACTAAACCTCATATCTGCGTGAACTTTATAAGCGGCGTCCACTGCTGTGTATACGGTTTGTTACGAATCCGGATTATTGGACCACGTAGAGCAAACATGTTCGCGATGTCGAAACCATCTATAATAACAACGACGTAGCTGCAGTCGGTATATACGTGAAATAAGTCCATGTACCACAATATATATATATACATTATATACGTATAATATAATAATTTAATGCGGAGAGCATTTGATATTATTATCCGTTCGTCGTCCGGTGCGTCGTGATGTATTATAAATCGCGGTAAACATATTGCCCGATATGGGCGGCTTCCCGCGGTGGTCGCCGAGTGGCACAATATTATTATATTATTATGCCGACCGTACATTATACGAAGTGCGCTCTTTGCGGCGGCGACTTTGCGCGTTTCTCACGTCGTCCGCCACGAGATGTGAGCAAGACGAAATTATATATTTCGTATTATTATTTGTGTACGGATTCCTGCAGCTATATTCTGCCCGAAACGCGCGTGCATCATCCCGCCACTATATGTCCACGGCGGCGTATTTACGGGCAAATCAAATTATACATTTACTGTTAAAAACGCGCGCCTGACCGTCACGGCCAATCATCCCGGACAGCAGCTGCTGCGGTATGACCAGACCTATAGGTACGTATATTATACTATATATGTAGGTACGGTAGACGCGACTGCGGCGGCGGATTTTAAAACAACCATGAAATGTGATTTTTTTTTTTAAAAATATTCAATTTATTAAACCCGCTTTGTGCAGAATAACGCGCGATACAACGAGAAAAATAAAAACGCATACCGTATGTACACAGAGGTATATTACAATGATTTTCTTTGCTGTAAATATTGCGGCTCTCCTAAATCTTAAATTGTTTTCCCTTCCACACTCCTGTTCGTAATACTAGGTCCAGTAATATATTTTATCTTAATACTGCAGAAGTAACTATAATTATGCAAACAATACCCTCTCCACAATAGAATTACAGAAGCCATTAACGATCTAAAAATTGATTTATTCACTTCACTAAATCTTAACTCATTTAAAATATATTACAATTTTATATACTTGTAAATTCATACCTAGGTATAAGTATCTACTTTATTTTATTTGTTAAGCTTTGTATTTCTTCGTTTATCGTTGTTTTTTTTTTTTTTTTTTTTTGATTTTCACAAACGATTGTTACAATTAATTTATGTAATTAAGCCTGGCCCGTTTAAAAATAAAATATAATAAAAATATTTGCACGAGTGTGTGTGTGCTCATACAAACGCCGAAATTTGTGTAGAAGAGCTCGTATAAAACGTACAGCGTCCAAGGCACCAGAGATGCCCAATTGCGTCTCCAATATAATAGTATCAAGATCGCATCCAAATTGGTTCAATGAATATAAAGTATATCTATTGATAAAATATAATATGACTTAGGTAATTGTACCTATTACACAAAACATAAATTGATAAATCAGTCTAAAGTATAGATAAATTGAATAACAATAGTAACGCAGTAATATAATATAATAATACAATGGTGAATAATTTTAGAAAGTTTTAAAATTCATTTTTATGGAGCAAAGCATAAAAGATTTACAATTAATAATGCGTAATATAGTATGTCTTTATATAACCAAATCAGAAAAAATACATAAATAAATACAATAAATAAAAAACTAATTTTACAAAATATGTTTTAGGTAAGTACCGATATTTTCATGAATTTAAAATTAAAGCGATATTTTTTTATTATTGAGTTTTTCAATTTGAATTTGGACAGAATGTTGTTTGGTTTTTCGGAAGGAATACCTGCTGAGTCATACATTCTACGCTTGTATAAATGTGCTTAATATTACATAAAAATATAAGACGCAATCGATGGGATGCCTGTATAGTTTAAATTTTAAAAACCGCTAAAAACAGTAATTTCTACCTCCGTTCAGGACATGTAAAAGGAAAATTGGGCCGCAACTAACGAATCCATCACATGTACAAGAAGCAGAACCGAGTTGGAGAGGAAGGTGGAATAAGGGTATGCGACGGTGACCCAGACGTCTACAATATATATATATATAAACATAAACGATTAATATAATTTGTTACTAATTACTTGGACTAGCAAACGCTTATTTTGATGGGAGAGTAATAGAAAGATAATTCTTATAAATAAATACGTTTTAAATCGTTCTAATTTCAATTAAGTAAACTTTATTTTGCTTCTTTCCCCATCTGGTTCTTTTTTCTTAATTTTTACAAAATTTTCATGAAAATTTAACATATATTTCTATGTATGTTATACTTCCGACTATATTATTATTGCCAAAAATTATAAAACCGGTAAAAACCAGTAATAAATGGATGAATATTGTTATTGTGCCAAAATTATAGTTTTATCAAAATGACCGTAATTTCAGTTTTATTTACGATTTAAGGAAAGGGAAAATTATCTGAATTATACCTACGCATTTTTATGGAACGTTAAAATACTTTAGTGAATGGTAAATATCAATCAGTGAGGTATAGTGTTTTATACAATCTAATTGTCAAAATCCTAAAAGTTGAAAATTAAAATTGCATTTTTTTGCTTTTTTTTTGGCTACTCAAATGAATTTTTAAAGATTTATTTTGTTACAAAATCCTAATCCTACAGTGATTACGTACTACCAAGCATAATATAATGTACGCATTTAAATGTATTGCAGAATTCATATACATGTATAGGGAAACTGACGATGTGTTAAACTCGCCGACGCCTTTCCACGGGTGAATTTCTACTCCGGATCGACCTGCACTATAGAGTATACAATATGCTTACACGTAGTAGCTAGGTGTGTATAAACCGTACGCGAATGATTGTAAGTGCACTACAACCACTTCGCCGAGGGGTTGACCGGTCGTGCGCGTTCGGATGGCTTGAGGGGTTAGGCTCGGTAATCGATTTGCATAATTTATACGACCGCAGCGAATAAAAACTGGGCGAAAAACGTTCGGGTAAAAAAAACTCCGGACCTAGATATAGCTAGGTATACACCGAGGTGTATTACAAAGCTCGACATATTTACGCACGTGCGTTTTATATATTATATTATATCGTACATATATAGATATGTGTATAATATACTTCACACGACTGTTGTACTGTAGCACGGATGAAGCGCGACCGAGTAAAGTACACGCCACGTGTGTGTATATATATATAGGTACACTTCATATACCCGTGTATAATATTACTATGGTTTATACCCGGCGACCAATATACCACTACCATATTTGTATAATATATAAGTATATATACACCGCCGCCGCCGGTGGTCATGAAACTCCACCGTCCACCTTTCCCGCCCGTCACCGCTACTGTTTTCCTATTATAATATACGCACGTCGCAGCAGATGACCGTTTACATATTATTATTATTATACATTTGCACCGCGGCCAAAGGTGCTTTGCAAGTGTCTGCTGCTGCTGCTTTGGCCATAATGTTATAATGCGAGATTAAAGTACACCGCCGCCGCCGCTCTTTAAGTACCGTTTCTCTGGTTTCGCGATTACTCATACGCACATATGCGTCTGAAGATATATTTTATATACGGGAGCACGAACTCGGACGATATCGAAAATTCGCATAAATACCATACGCGAAGACGACGACGACACGGTCTCTCGTTGTCGTGTATACGAATATAATAGTCGTTCGCTAAAACGCGCACTATACGGTATTATGTAGGTTTTTTTTCATTCTTCGATTCTTATACACATAGATACGCACGACGTATATTATATATATTATTTTTTCTTCTCCGCGCAAGACTTCTTATTCTCTCTCCGCGGTGCAGTAATATACGCTCGCGCGCGCTCGCTCGCTCAAATATCAGATCGGAACGCATTAAACACGTAAGCGCAATTAAAGGCGTGTTTATGGTCGTCGTCGTTGTACTCTGATGCTGCTGTTGCTGCTGATTCTGCTACAGAGTTCCCACATGAGTTTACGCGCGCCGCCGTTTAGATCAAATATGGCGATGACAGCTTTCCGGTGCTGCTCTGCCGTCGCAAGTGGAAATCGATTTTTTTCTTCTTATATATATTACACGGAATATAAACAGTATGTATATACCTGCAGTATCGTACACCGCGTGTATATCTGAACCACATCATACGGCGTTTCTTTCGCGGTTCTCAGCGCGCGTGTGGGAAGGGGTATTATTAGACGGGATGAAGAAAAAACAACGGAAAGAATATAAATAATAATAATAATAATAAACGCCGTGTATCATCAGTAGATACATCATCATACATACTGTGGTGTATACCTTATATATAATACGCGCAGTGTACCTATATTATGTGCCTAATACGAAACGACAACAATGTACACGCAAGCGCCGCCGCCGCCGTTACGGAATATTTATATAGACGAAAAAAAATAGAAACAAACCTATAGGTATTAATAATAATAATTTATATCTTGCCGGTCTTCAGACGTACACACCGCGGGCGCGTGCAGTTTCTATACGCGTATATGGCAGAGGATTGATGTTCGCGAGAATATTATTATTATGACCGAGAATCGGAAGCGATAATTATATAAATCTGCTATAGACGACGGCGAGAAACTGAAATTGTGATTTTTTTCCCATCGTAGTTATATACCTACCAAAGGATGGGCATTTCTTCGAGCATTTGAATAATAGATATAATGAACCTTCAGCGATATGTGGTTGTAGGGAATAGTGTATTCGGTAGGCGCAGCTGGTATACGCGATCAACGAGAGATTCGTTAAAGTCTCCACACATAATATATGCATCATGTGCGAATATCTTATTATGATTATTATTATTTTATATATGCGTTCAATCGCATGTACATAATATATGTGCCTATAATACGTTATACACAATACAGCGGAGACTAAATAATTTACAGAGAATATGTATAGCCGGGACACACGCACACTTACACAAGGGGACAGACGCGTATTTATAATAATAGATATATAATATATTACACGCATAAATAGGCGCACATATACACAAATAATTACGCTGGGGGTGATCGGGGGGTACGCCCCCGGAAGAGTTTGTAGCACGACGACTGCTTTTATTTATTTATTTTTACCATTCTTTCGTTTTGAGAAAACCTACATACCTATATATACAAGCGCGTACACACACTCTTCGGCACAGCGGCAAAGGGTCACGGTCGTGACGATACCTATATTATATGAGATGGAGGTTCCATACCGGCGACGACTACGACAACCATCGAGCGTATATAAAATATATAAACGGTAATTACAACACAACAATACGGCGGCAGAGGAGGCTGCAGTGGCGGCATTTGAGACGTGCGTACACAAGTAGGACACGTGATTTCGACTTGCGGCGTATATATATTTAGATATGGTGTAGATATGTATATTGTTATAAAGCGGTGACGACCACGACCCGTCGAGGAACCGTTGGCCGACACGACGACGACGCGAAAAAAAATAGGGGAAAAAAATCACCGCCGGCGAAATGCGTTTTACAAAACACACACACACATATTATTAAATAAAATACCTATATAAGTACATGATGATATCCTGCACACGAATTAATCTCGAATAGCGACGGAGATTCGCCGGTCTGTCGATCGAGTCACTCATATATTTTGTATATATGAATATGTATTACTATACTTATCATTTAAACTTTTGTACTATTTTTGTTATGACCTAGCATAATATACTTAATTATAATTATGCATATTTAATTTATAACATTGCAAGAGTTCCTAGACGCCTACACGATTTTTCTCGGTGGAGCTCTGCAGTATTCATTGTAAGCAATTTTAAAATAAATAAAAATAAAATATATATATATTGTATATATTACACAGTCCAAGTTTTATTTTAAATTAAACTCCAATCGTCATCGATCCGCGTATATACTGCAGCACAGTGGTGGTGACATTGTTGTACAGTCGTGTGTTTGTTTACCGCACGTTCGCGTTAAACTCGGCCAGGCCGGGAAAAGTTTTTCGACGCGATTATAAACTCGAGCGCGACTAAAACACGAACTCGTCGACAGGAGACACCGAAAACTTTTACCGACATGATAAGTTATATAACCCCCACCCCCTATACAATATATATTTGTATAAATGTGTGTATGTGTACGAGTACTTATATTTTATTCGTATATAGGTACACTTCTTGGTTCGAGTAACTTTAAAATCGTTATGCGCTCAAAGCTTTAAATAATCGTGTGTGTGTGTATGTGTGAGTGTATGAGGAATAATATATATATAATGTAATAAGGACTTGTTTCAAAGATCGTTATTTTGTATGATTAATAGTACATATATATAGCGTAGTGAGCGAATTTTAAACTATATTATATAGCTACACGCGAAGCCAATAGCGCGCGGTGGCGATAAACCATGATAGCTGCAGCGACTGTAAACGCTTGATAAAAAGCGTTAGTCATTCCGATGATACATAATATAATATACAGTTTCGCATTAATTAAAGTATACGTTCCGATATAATTTATAACGTATACAAATATTAATTAATACGATATGACATGACAAACACGTGTTTTATATATATAATTTATATACCTGTGCATATATACATATAGGTAGCAATATAGAACGCGTCACGTAAAACATAGTACGCAAAACACTACTCGTGTATTTTGTATGCTTCGTATAGAAAACAATATCATGTACCTCTATAATATGTAAGCCGACTGAAGACGACGACAACGATGTGCTCGTATAAACCGGCTCCGTCGAGACGATTCAATGAACGAATAATTAAAATCCACTTTTAATGTCGTTATTCAATAACTATATATATTATATATAATATCGTTCTACGATTTACACAATGTCTTACAAATTAACCATTCGAGCGTATAATATATAATATTATTATTATTATTATGTTATAAGATCGTATAGTGAGAGAAGCAAGTCCATTTCTCCGTATAATCTGGTCGGAAGAACAATTGCATTCATATTCTGCTGCAGTGTTCCGATGCAGCGGATGATCCCGTTGCACTCGACATCGCAACATTTATTATGCATATACCTACGGCCATAAATGTGAATAAAGCTCTTCGATTTGTTCACATATAGCCAATTACATAAATAGTCATTATATACTACATCAAACTGCGCAATAATTGCATATAGGTCTTCTTTAATGCATAATGTAAATAATATAATGTATACGCGTTGAAACATTAAACAATTTATAAAGTATTATAAGTAAAATTGTATGAAAACCTTGATTTTCTTAGCAGTTTTTCCTGCAGTCCTTCGCTATAGTATCTTATCTGTACTAGTTTATTATTTTTAATTTTAACGAAATTGGCGCAAAAATTAGTTGTTTTTTTAAAACTTTAGACTATAAATATACTACATAAGCATCTAGGTAATCTAGTATACTTTCAAGTTTCTTGATTGTTTTGATGAACTCGAATTAAAATTGTTTTAATCAAAATACTATAATAGCTACAGCTATGTACCATATACTCATACGAGTATAAAGAGTTGAACAAACTTCTCTTGCGATTACCGAAAAGACCAATTTTCCAAATGGCCTATACGATGGCACATATTTACAAATGATTTATGTATATATGCATGTTTAGATAGAACAAAACTGACGCTGATATATTGTGACGGAGGAGAGGTTTAGCTACAAAAGTACTGCCGCGCTGCAGCATCACATTTTCCGCCGTCACAATGAACAAACATTTTAATGACCATGACTCGGAAACACAAACGCGCGCGAGCAATAGGTATTATATAAAATAAACGCTCGTAAAACTCCGGCTGAGTGAACATCTTAAGAACGATAGAAAATCGAATTACAGGTCATCGAAAACGGCGGAGAGGTTATATCCACACTATACATACTGGATAGCATAGGTACGGATTTATAATAATATTATGTATTATAAAATATGCCGAGTTCTTCCGGCAGTGATGAAAACGAGGAAAAAAAAACCTAAAAAAAATAAAAATACAGCCTCTAATCAAAATCTAGCTAGTAAATAACGAACGCTACAGTGAAGGCGATATCCAGAAATTCTAGTTTAAATCTCGTAACAATGCCAACAAGCGCGTTTAAAAAATGAAAGACGAATTTCTTGGCGGTAAACGGAACAATAAAAATAAACATCGTCCCATTCCTGCTATAATGAATGACACACATTTAAAATATGATTTTATTATATTATATTGAACATCCCGACACCAACTTACTCCCGCAAACCGCACCTCGCCGATTCACACGGATGTATGGTGGAGAGACAAAAAATCGACGACCAATGTCGTCTTCTTCGGACGTTTTTGAGCCATTTGTATGTGCTTCGCCATCTCCTCCAAACTGTCGGTAATAAGCTGGTATGATAATAATTTTAAAAGCATTCTCGTGAACGCCGCGAGATTTGCATGTACACTGATATCAAATCACAATGGAAAGAGGCAGAGAGAGAGAGAGAATGACGGAGAGGACGACGACCACAAACGAAGAGAAAAACAAAAACCAGCGCTGGGATGACGCTGTGAAATATGTGAAGTGAGCATACTAATCAGAAATGACCGAGAGGAAGAGAAAAAAACGAGAGGTGCGCGCCACTGGTTTTCCATTAATCCATATACTTAGAAAATTAACAAAACAAAAAAAAAAATTGAACAAACAAAAACCGACTGCGACAGTAGCAGATTACTGTATATACATTCAACAGCAGAACAAAAAACACAAGAGGTTAAATTAAACTTGCGGCAAATCCACGAAATATTTAATGATATAATATATAGAATATATTATGAAAATCGGATGAAACTGAAAAAAAAACGTTGCAGTGATAATCGAAGAAAATTCGATTTTAATTTGCCGAGATGATGCGAAACCCGACAACAATACACTATCTACAGTCACGGCAAGTATATATATACCGTATGCACGCGTGCACAGACGTAATATAATAATATATACATGAGTATAATATGCATATACATACACATTGTATAAATAAATCTAAAAACGTAATATAAACTGACGAATGGGCGTGAGCGACGAAGAATATTATTTTTTCGACTATTACAATAATAGTCGTTAGACTCAAACTACGCTATACTTGCTGTAGGTACATGATAATATGATGATATATCAAGGTGGTATATGTACGCCATCATATTTTGCGTTGGACGCGTGAAGATTTTTTTGTTTATCGATTATTTTTTTACACATTTCTATATATTATTAGAATATTCGATTCGGAAATGATAACGACGACAACAATAATATTACACTTTTTATATTATCTATATATATGGTTTTCGAATTGATGCTGTTTCACCGTCTTCAGTACACTCCACACACACACACACAGAGGTTCATAAGCACGCCCGTTCTGTTTCCAAAGAGTCCGTTAACCTCCAATGTCAAAATACTTATTTAACACAATAATATAGATATGTGTGTAGGCATATATATTATACGTAGTGTGTATTGCCCAAGTGCCCGCCGCCGATGAATAATATCGCGCAAATTTAACGCTAGCTGTCAATTTAAATAAAAACTTTTTCTCCGCACTAATCGCCGTGGCGCGACGAATAAATCTTCCCCGTTTTAATGCATGCATATAAATATTGTATATATGTGTGTGTGTGTGTGTGTGTGTGTATACAATAAATACCGTTAATGAGCGAGAGTCGCTTCTCCCGCTCGAAACGATATTTTACAAACACCGTCGTGATACGTTTTTTATTTTATTATTTCGTTACCATACCTCCTCCCCACACTCCCCCCACACACACACACCGCCATAGCTGTGTATTATTATTATTATCAATTATCGACTCGTCCGCGTCGACCGAGTTAATGATTCTTCATTCTTGCCATGGCCATTTATTTTTTTTTTTTTTGTTTCATATTATTATCATCATCTACGTCGTTAGGTCTTATTAATTTTTCCCTCCTATTCTAAAATACATATCGTACTACTCTATTATATATACGTATCGGATCGTATATTATATAGGTAATATGGTTACAAAACAAATAGTCCGTGCTGATATATAATTAATATAAAAATTTAACGTTCCGGCGGTGTCCTCTGCTGCCGCATCGCGTGGAATGTTATAAATACAAAAATATTATACGTCGTGCACAACTGCACAACTCTATATTATTATTATATAACATAAAGACCAAGTAAAAAGATGATACCTCGTACGACGGATATCAATAATGCTTGTGCGATCTTATCTACATTGTTCACAACCATATATATCAGAGCTCTGATGACTGATGACGATGACGAGACTTTTTCACTTTTCTATAGTTTTCCAGCTAAAAACCAAGAACGCGTTGAAATATGAGATACGAATCCGAATAGTTAATTTTAATTTTGAATTGTTTAAAAATATACAAGTAGCCTATAGGTATGCGTACATCGGTTGACACTTATTATGAATGATGCTATTTTCATTTGTGTTCTACCGCAAATTCAGTTGAATCACATTCGCCTTATATGTGTTTTATAAAGCGTTATTCTTTCAAATGTTTATAATGATCGCTATGTAATATAAATTTACCAGAAATTAAAATTTATAAAGACCTCTGACAAAACACAGACATCTAATATATAGTCGTATAATTTAATATCGTTATCAATAATTGTTCAATCGGTAACTGAGAATGCATACCTATAAGAATAGAATTTTCAGAAAAATTAATAACACGAAAACAATATACTTTTTTTATTTTGAGTTTAGGTACCTAAACCAAAAAAAAAAAATACTATAAATCATAATATTATTGTGAATCTGCCAGACAAAAATCATATTTAAAAAAAGTTATAGACAGTCGAAAAAAAGCAACAGTGACAAAAAAATTACACAATAATATATATATATATATTAAAAACGTGCGTAATATATTTATACATAAAGTTGGCTCCCCCACTAATTTTTGTTTTTTTTTCAATCTGCAGACCGATAACGCAGAAATTAACACTAATATAAATGGTGTTGCAAAAAGAAAAAAAAATTACCGATTCGGGAGGGAAAGAAAATTGGTGATATGTTCATATGATTGACTTGACCATAGGCGCAGAAATATCAAACATGTACTCCTGGTTTGAACTTTTAATTAAAAATGTGTATTATTATATAAACTAATTAACATACTGTTTAAAAATATAAATATTTACACGACAAACCTGTAGTGTTATTAAATCGAAAAGTTAATATTGATTAATTGTTTTAACGCTATAATTGCTCGTAGGTATAACACAAGTATAATTATTTATCCGTTTTATAAATACAATAAAATAATTTGTTTTTAATGAAATGCGAGTAGATATTATATAGTATGTGAGGTAATGTGAGGGCAAGCTCCTGCAGAGAGTAAAAATTATATTTTAGCACTTCCTACATAAGCGTATTTGGGAAGGGACTTGGAAGGACTTAGCTCCTCCGATATTAAAATTAGCCCCTCCAAAAATATGTATTTTAATCGAAGTATTAAATCCTTTATTAATTACTTATCTAATCCACATAATACAATAAACGTTGTTTGAAGAATTATTTTCCAATGTTTAAACAATGATTCATTATTTATATGATGTTTATAGTAGATATCGAATCCACGCACTGATCATAATATAGGTTTTATAATAGTATTACAAATTGTAATGCAAATTGTTATTTGCCTAAATGAAAATATTTTTCATTCTAGTAATAGATGTATTATAACGTAATAAATGTATTAAATGTAGAAAAATGGGCGAGAAAAAAAATGATAAATATATATATGTTATATTAGGTACACAAAGTTCTGTATTTTAAACGTATTTGAACACGGTGTGTGAAAGGCAGAACCCCATGGGTCTATTTCATTTTAAAATATAAAGCCCCTCCAAATCAAAAACTGAAATTGCGCCTATGACTTCCCTAACTTACACCTATATCGAACGCGTACATGGGTTCGGCACGTCTGCAGACGTCGAAGGGGCAGCAGCACTCGGCATTCAATATGCATATACTATTATTATTATTATTATTATCGTATCGATTTTTTTTTACTACAACAGATTATTCCATCGCCAATAGTTCAACAAAAATACACGCAAAAGTATAACGGATCGCGTCGTTCAGTATGGGCATTACACCTATATATCTGTACATGTACATATGTACGCACATCTATATTATATCCACTACACGAGACGATAATAATGGCATCAAACGGTCCCGTGAAGCATGACTATAATATGAATATATATATATATATAAATAATATTATAAATGTTATATATTAAGTGTGTGTGTGTGTGTGTGTGTGCTACTGCTGCACCGTCCGCAGATACACGCACACGTCCAGTGTTTATCGCACAAAGACACATGTCGAAATTAAATTATCACCCAGACAACCCGCGTGCGTTTAAGTTCTTTATATATATTATTGTGTACGACTGTTAAGCGTCGTATACTGATATATATATATTATAAAAGCGTTTCGCACCAAACGCCGTAGTACGTATATATATTATGTAGGTATGTGCACGCATTTATATTGTTGTTCTACTCGGGCATTATAATAATATAATAATAATAAGAGTTGTATAATTATTTAAATACCCGCTCGTGATGTGAAATACGTTATTCGCTGCAGGGCTCGGGAATTGTGGCACCAATAAAAGAAAACCGTACTGTTTGTAACCGAACCTAGCGCATTGACGTTCACGTATGTATAATACGTACGCTCGCAGAGAGCAAGTTTTATTTCATTTTAGAAACAAATCTAAGTAGAATTTCATAATTTTAAAATTTTAAATCTAAACATTGTAAATGTTCGATACAAATTCCCCGTAAACTAATTTCGGAACAAATCAAAAAGTAAATATTGGGTACTAAGCAAACTCCAGTATGTTGCTTTGTTGCCAAAACCTAATGTATTTGAATATTATGGAAAAATGTAAAGGTACCTAAGTAATTATATTCAGTCAGATACTTCCAACAAACATAATTAAAGATGATAGATATATAATACTAATACGCACAGCACAGTAATAATTCATCGTCGTAAATTAAAAATTTAATATAATAACTATTTCATTGCCCGCAAAAGATAAGAAAATATACCTAAAGTATATCTGGTATTAAGTCTGGTGCAGATTAAAAGGTTGAAAATATCTACATAATAGAAATGTTATCCAAACGTGATCACAATTCTATCTGCTCTTAGAAATTTGAGTTAACGTTTTAAAAAACTAATCATTTTATGATGTACATTTTTATGAAATTTTTAAAAACAGTTTTTTAATATGCTATGATATTTCGTAGGTGATTGATGAAGAAAAAAAGACAAAGTGCAAGTATCGTTAAATCGATTACGATGCCACTCCTATGGATGAGATGAAAATAACTTGTGCGAAATGCGTAAAGATTTCAACAAGTTAATCCAAAACGACATCATACTGTAAGTACAAATCGATTAGTGAAAATCACCATTGCATTGTAGATAAGTCGGCGGTCAAATACGAAATCGAATATAAATATTAATATTTACGTCCAGAAAAATATTTAAAATAGTCATCTGCACCTGCAGTGGCATTCCGATTCCGATATAGATTTCGCCTGCAATAACACGTATAGACGTATAGTTATAATATATAATACAAACACATAAACCATCAAATGCATGCGTACAATACCTTTGGAAAATAAAGACACGCAAATAATTTACGTTTTGAGATTAACGGAACAGATATTTTCTCGAAAGTCGTACAACGCGAGGACACACGCTATTCGTAAACATATATATATATATGTGTGTGTGTGTGTGTGTGTGTGTGTGTATGGCATTTTGTTTTTTTTTTGTTTCTTCGTAGTTCTCAGCAAAACGTAATACACATCGCGGTAAGTGCAGCAGGCAACGGCTGTATTATATTATATATATATATATATAAATAAAAAAGAAACACACACATCACCACGATGTACGCTATATTTATGTATGCTCGTACATATTACCGTTTAATAATTGCGACCAACAAACCGATAAATCAGTGGCAAGAGTCGTACTCGCGGTGTGAGGAGGACGGATAATGCAGACCGCGTATAATATATAACGCATATATATGTAGAGCTTGTGTGTCTGTCGGGCGCGCGTTAATAACGAATACGCGTCCGCCGCCGCTGCCGGCCGAGTGCGTCTTCTTCCGGTCATTGTTCGGCGAGCTGACCGCTATATTTTTCCCTTTTTCGTCGTCGTCAAAGTGTACTGACCCAATTCCGATTCCGATTTTCGGACCGTTTCCCGGTGTCCCCGACGACGAGCTGCGCATCGAGGAAACTAAAAACCGTATACGAATAAACACGAAATGACTCAACCGCCGCCACGAGCATCTATGATATTATTATTATTGTTTATTCAACCAGCTATGAAATGATATCACGCGATCACATTAATATCGTACACGTACGACGCCATCTCATGTATAGTATATCATTATTTTGTGTTTCCGAGTAAGCTGAAGTGCAGGTCGCGTGTGAGATGAGATATGAGGCACTTCTTCTGCATCAGAGAAGTTTTTGGCGAACCCAAACCCTGTCTACTGGTGTTCGTTCTGTTTATATTTACGAGGTCTCGGGAACTCGACCTCGGTGTATGACATTACTGCTGGGTATCAGGGTTACCTTGTGCAAGTAAAGAGTACTCAACGTTTATTATATAAATGTATTTTGTATTTTACAATGATTATTTATTTGGCGCATGGTTTGTGGTTACATGTATTAGAACAATGATTATTATTATCAGGGTTCGAATTTTATAACACTAAAAAGTAATAAAATATGCACTATAATATAACCAAAAAAACCTTAAAACGTGCCCTATAATATGCCTAATATGCCCTTAAAGTAACAAAAATAGCAAAAAAAAAAATGTAAATAAAAATGTTATTAAATGCATTATCTTTTACTCACAGTTAATTTTAATTAATACATTTATAAAAAAAAAAAAACTAAAATTACCTTTTTCTGTTAACAAACTTATGTGTACCTATGTATAATATGTTATACCGTGAATGAAGACATCATTTGTAATGTGAGAATTTTTCTTGTGGATTCACATAAATGAATACTATTTTTATATTATATATTTATAAATATTAATATTCATTCAATATAAACGAGTTTTATAAAAAATACAAAATAAAACATTGTATTATGCAAAAATAGCACTAAAAATTTAAAATACTTTAAATATGGAAAAAAAGCAAAATAAAATTTCATATTTATAATCCCTGGTGCATAAAACAAATGTATAGCTCACTCAGCTATTTTTATCTGTATCCTATAACAATTAGCAAATGCTATAGAATTCGAATCTTGATTATTATTATTATTATTACTGGGCATTAATGTGTATTCCCTAACCTAACCTGAAGGTTACCGATCGGACAGTGGTTTGTCGTGTAAATATCCACTATGGGTGCCCTGGTCATCGGTCGCAGAGTCCTCTTCCCGTTCAAGTCGCGCCTCGACTGCCTGTAGGAGTTCCCGTCGGTCATTATCACGACGCGCGAGAGAAACCTCCGTCACCATAACATTTACGTTTAGCTACCACATTTGTCATACCTCACACTCGGCACATTAGCCGTGCGATATTTTAGGAATAGTGTACGATGTCTATATTTGCAACAATCATTACATTACGATACTGCAGGATATATTATAACGAGACGCGTATCGCCCATATTATATATTAGCACCGGACGCAATAATTGCCAGAGACTTTAACATTATATACGCATATTATATACTCACGAATTATCACACGGAGTGCTCGTCTCAGCCGAGTGTGTATAAAAACACACACACACACATACACACACAGAGTAAAATAATCATCGTCACTTTATAATATATATAAATGGATACATAAACAGTCGTTTATATGTAATGTGTGTATACCTATACTAGTATATTATATACCGCACGCCACGGGCGACGCGCGCATATAATATGAATTATATAATATAATCGTTCCTATGAAAATTAAACGCTGAACTATTAAAAACTGTTTCGTGCGCCGAAGATACCTATATATGTATACCTCGTAGTATAAGGCTTATACGCGTGTATATAAATAGTTTATCATGTCCGGACTGTATATTATACACAGTATATATATATATATATATATATAATACACGAGTCTTTACCCCCGCAGGAGCCGGAACGTTCTTCAGTCCATATGACCTGCGTGTCCAGTATTTGGAATCTCCGACCTTTTTTATTTAATGTTTAGACGTATAAGGTCCAAGTTCGTCCTGGTTCACATTATACCCGTAGTGTGCCGAAAGAAGGCGAACTGCGAGTTTAAATTTCCTAATCGTGTTAATACTATAATCATATTATTATTTGATCAATAGAGATGCTTAGAATTTATCAAATATATAATTGATTAACTGTACATTGTACACTCAGCTTTCGAAATCATGACTATAACTTACTATGCGCGTGTCATTTCTCGCCGTTATTTGACATATTAAGTATATATCTACAGTACACAGCCGTAATTGGTTGTTTGAATTCTCCAAATACTGAAACAACTAATTTGGGTTTGAAGTTTAAAGCAAATATGAGGCTCGAATTGTCTATCTAAGTTGAACCTCATATTTGCTGATAGTTGAGATCATCTCAATATCACCAAAATATTTATTATCTGAGCGAGGAATATTAAAAAAGATCAATAAGTAGTATATAAAGTAGAAACAAAAATACTGCTCTATGGGTCACCCGGTTTTAAATAATAAAAAATAAGGGACAGTTCGTATTCATAACTTACTTAAAATATTTTCGTGCACTATAAGTGACAAAGTATATGATTCAAAATGAATTCTACGAACGACGTATGGCGATGATGTTTATATTTGGGCGAAATGAAAAGTTATCTCATATCTGGACTGAGTTATTTTATAATGATAAGCGCACGCTGTACAAGGCGTAGCCATATATCTGTATTTAATAAAAAGGTACACGAATTCGATTACGGAACACCAGGGTCATTCTTAAAGGTAGATGGACAGAGCCCTGGATCCTGAGGTCCTGGGCCTCGCACTTTTTGCTTGGATTTAAGGCTTTGCGTTTGAAAAAAAAATAATAGGAAAATTGGTTTCAAAAATTATTTTTGCCCTGCACTTTACAAATTCTAAGGACGGCCCTGCAAGACACATTCAGGTGACTTCTGCGATGCTGTAGTATAATACAGAGCTGTCCGCTACAATCACGCGACAAAACAGTTTTTGTTAAAGTAAAAACTAAAAATGCAGCGCATGTATAATAATATGCGTTATATATAATATAATATATATATGGATAATATATTTATCGTCCTTCGTCACCGATCGCGATTTTGCAACAGTCGTCGTCGTGCGAAACTATAAGCGATAGATCTCGAAAAGTTTATTATTATAAATCGTACACCCGAGTCATATGGTGTACGCAAGTACATAAAATCCCATATAGGTACGAGGCGTCCGATCGAGCGCGAAAGACTATACGCCGCGATGACGATGACGATAACAACAATATAATATAGTGACCGCGACCATTATCGAACGTTTGCCGCGTCCGCTATTCATAGCGGAGACAATGACAACGACAACGACAACAATAATAAAAATAAAAATAATATGATATCTACAATAATAATATTGTAGTACAGTTGTCGTCGACCGCGAACCATATGGCTCAAACGGTGAAAAAAAAGGCTACAGAAGTCCGCATCGAGAGAGATGGCATTCGCGGCAGAGAAGTAGACGCGAAGATGTTATCGGGCGCTTGGGGTATGTTATTTTATACGTAGGAACGTTAAGGTCTCCACAGCTTGGCATCATGATCTCTATTCTATAGCTATAAACGCGTCGTATTTTTGTCACCAGTACACAATCGGTCGTCGGTTTACCGGTGTGCGACGCAGCGGCGGCGTCGCGAAATGCGATATTATAACAATATATTATATTACATCACGTCGTATAGTACGCGCTAATTGGCTAGAAATATAATATAAATATATGATTATCCGCGTAAAACGCATTCGCGTACCTGCTGCAGTATAGCAGCAGACGGCAGAAGAAATCGGCGGTTTTATAATATATCATCATATTAATATCCCGCCGGTTACCCGAACGTGAATACGTAATAGGATCTCATTGTGCGGCACGCACCCGCGAAGACCCGCATTCTTCACTGTACATCGGATATAATACGTATATATACTTGCAAACTATGATGATAATAATAATAATACGTGTATTACACATATACCTAATATATATTATCTGTAATAGAGTATCGGTACACACTATTGTGTATACAATATTATGGGTCAGTAGTGTATGCGCGCACGCCAGTCCACAGTGAGTGAGTGTATGTGTGTGTGTGTGTGTACGAACGTAATTACCATACGAACGGATTATTAAGCACGTCCTAGATCCCATAGGCCTCGCGAACATATTGTCGTCGTTATACACGCATTCACACACTGCAGTATAGTACTGGTACACAAACGATTTCCTTGTCAATAAAAAAAAATATAAATACGCATGTACACGATATATATATATATATATATATATAGGTATATAGATATCAGTAGCTTGTAAAATACTGTATACGAGCTAATGCTGCTGCTGCCGCCGCCAAACCACTACCCATAATACACTCTCTCGCCCACCGTTCGTGCGGCGGATTTTTATATTCTAATATTCTCTCATGGCCGCCGCGGGAACGCGTGTTGTTCCGAGGAAGTTCGACAAGTGTCGAGCAGAGGACTTTTGTCGATGGATTGCGGGAAAAGAAAGAAAAAAACAATAAATATATCATATCAAACTATGCGACGACGGACGAGCCGCCGATCCAGTCGGACCCAAGGAATGACGGGAGGGGTTGTGCTGCAGCGGGCGCACGTCGGTCGTATACAACAAAAACCAGGTCGGTCGTGAAAATTATCAATCGCAACTTGCTGCAGCATATATTTTCGTAATACGTGTCGCAGTTGTCGGCGAGAAAGTATAATATTATATTATTAGGATATACGCTGCACATCGAAAGACGGAGTTGGTCACGTCGAAGGGTGTAAGATATTTGAAACATAATATAATATGAGACGTTAATGCTCCAGCACGAGTATCATTATTATTATTTATTATCATGTGTAGAACAACGAAACAGTTCGAAATCCACTACATTGTACGTAAGCGTATATTATAGGTAGGTATTAAGATATTCCACTTGCGATGAGCATGAACGAAATCGATAGCATGTCAATTGTCATGTATATGCTACCTATATACCAACTAAAATGCAAGATCATTTAAGTAAAACACACTTTTGTATTACTGATAATACATTCATCACTGTCAATTTTTATTGTTTCTATTTGCTTGACATATTGTTTTTATATTACCTAATCCCAAAAAACAACTAATATATTTTTTTCATTTTAATGCACCATCATTCTTCTTGCAGTTAACAATCTAACATATTTGTTGTGTTTCGTGGTTTTGTCCCATATCTTATTTTGTTAACAAAAATCCATAAATCCATACATATTCAATATTTAATGCCGTTCACCAGTTGATTCACTTATTGTTTAGTTATTTGTTTTATATAAATACATAAAATTCTCTACTACAATATCGATTAGTCCTAGTATATAGAATGTCAATAGAGCCTTAAACCTAACGAGATTAAACGGTCGTATTCTGATGATATTTATCTTAACAACCAACAATTAATTACATAGTATAAGTACAAATTTATGTCTTTGCCTTGCGTTAGAATTATTAGTTACGGTAGATAATTTGCTGGTTATTGGTAACACACATTGCACTAACAGCGATGCGGTAGGTTGCATACAAACCGAGTATCCGTAAATAATATATTATGTGTATAATATATTATTTATATGTGTATATATAGTCTATATCTATATTTATTGTCGCGTGATCGTCACGAATACGATTCAATATATGATAAATTTATGTCATATACATATGATAGAAATTACGAGTCATTCCTATTTTGACGACGTGCGATCGATCACTAACCTTTCACCTTCCAATGCTTTTCAAAACTTTTTTTTCCTTTCTCGTAAATCAAATCGTCCAAAAAACGAGCTGAAAAGTGTACACTTGTAAATATCAAATAGTTATATATATATATATATATATACATAAATACCCTCCATGCCTTTTGCCTGCGGTTAAATCCTAGTGAAGTAAGTGATGATCTAAGTCTGGTGATTTGCTATACCATATTATCATCTTATATATCTTTTGACTTTTTTAAAAAGTACTGAACAAATACCTATTATAGGAACTGAACAATATTTTGACATTATGCGCTATAAACTGGATTGGGTCGACGACATTTTACATTACTATTCTGCAGTTCAGCTTCTTTATATCGATAAGCGTGTGGCCAAGATACAACATTTTACCACAGTCTTAATGAGTTTTCTATAATAAAACCGATAAAAAACCGAAAATTCGGGTGTACATAAAAACTCGCAGTCGTCATTGGTTTGGCTGCCGCAGCAGATGCGCTAAAACTTCAAAATGATCTCTGTACAAATATATTATACAGTCACCAAACGAATTATCTAATTAAAAGGGCTTATATAGATGTATATATGTCATCGTATGCCGAAGCATTGTTTGTTTATCGATCGTATACATTGAATGTATTTATACCGAAGCGGTTAAGGTCGGTCGCGCGAGAATATATCTCAATTGAACGCCATACAAATGCTACGTATTTTGATGTACGACGAAAGGGGGTGGGCAACACAATTTACGTTAAGTGTTTCTCCGGCGGACACACATCGCACACACACACACTCGTTTATGTACACAATCGGTTAACGGTGCACGACACGACGTCTAATACGTATATGTGCTGCGTGTACCTACGTATATATTAAATTCCGATTTACAATTAAAATGTGTCGAAACAACAATAATTACAATACGCTCTGCTGACAGTATATATATATATATACGTATAATGTACAATGTGTGCGCCACGCAATATAAATATATCACATACGCATGTAGAAAGATACTCGAAAGCCCTTTAAGACAATGTGCCGGTGTCGCTGATATAAGTACATTATATGAATATAACGGACCTTGGCCCGTGCATGTTATATACGGGAAGCGAGTACCTACACACACACACACACACACACACACACACACACATATATATATATATGCATACACTTACCTACGTGTATAATATGTTATGTGTAATATTATATAGTGGCCGCAGCTCGCTTTTGTGCCCGATCACACGCCGCGGCGGTGGATGTACAGGCGGAACGGTGTTTTTCGTAAGTTTAAGTGCACGGTACACGTTTTTGTTCTAATTCGTTTGAGATTATTTGCCTACTCCGTCGTATTGATGCGCGTCCGGAAATTCCGTCTGCGAATATATCGCAGCCCGCCAGGCGAATGTTGGTCAACTCGAAGAAAACAAAACAAATATCCCACTCGTGTACAATAATAATGACACCGCGGCCACGTTATTCGAATTATTATACTATGTACATCATCGTCCAAAAATCACGATACAGACCTATATTTAATATCATGATAGGGGGAGGGGGGATAAAAAATAATAACAGTTGACCCCTCCGATCCGTAATCGTAGTGGACGCTCCACTTGACACGAAACATAATAATAAAAATACGCCGAAATCCAATGTAGATTGTATACTGCTCGTATCATGTTCGTATACTGCACAGGTATATTAGTGTGTGTGTATATATATGTATAAAGCATGTACTTGCAGGTGGCATATAGTAGCTAGGCGTATACTATATATTATTACAAGTTGTAGTCGTTGGTAATTTTCTATTACTTTCAATGTTTTACGGACAATCACGTAGTCGAAGTAGGCGTTTACACCCACCCTTACAATCGTTTGAATTGTTAACTTCTTTAAAATTTAATTTGGATTACTCTCCATCATTATATACCATGTTTTAGATACCATTATGCGTGTACACTACAGGTATAGGTTAGTAGGTACCTACCCGCGATAATCTCTTCCGTGCCCACGAGTATAATAATAATAACATATACGCAGCGGTATTAATAATCATAATTATACCCGTACTTTCTGTTTTTAAAAGCAATCATCGATAGTTAATAAGTATTCAAGTTTCAGGTTTTGTGTATTTTCAATGTATTCTTCATTTTCTTCATACAAAAAAAAAAAAAAATAAAAAAATACACGCCTGTCTAAATTATGAATATATTACATTTTTTTTTTTTTGGAAACACGCGATCTTCAAACGTGCCTGTTATAGCATCCGCCTCTTTTTTGAAAATAATTACAGTTCTTAACGAAAATAATTGATTATTATTATCGTTATAAAATAATGATCATCTATAAAGTAACTATATCGATTTATTTATTGTGTATATGAAGGAAATAGTGAACTTAAAAGCATAATATACAAAGGTTTTGACAGAAAACAATTTCACGGACGAACAATATAATAATAGGTAGGTACCTATAACATAACTTCGTGCAATGATTATTTTCGTAAATTTGATATAATGTTATAACTTACAAGACGACGATATAATTATTAGTCTTACGGCGATTTTTAGTAAACTACTTGGTTTTTTAAACAACTAAAATAATTCATAAGAAAATATTACGCCTACTCGCTCGACCTATATAATATACATTACACCGAAACTCCGTTTAAAACTGCAGTACTATATATAAGCATGGGGAAAATGTCTTCGTCAAATTGAATTCCGTCGAGAACGTTATACGTCTAAAATGACAAACCGCTGTAAAACTACGTAGACAGCTGGCGCTGCTCTTGACGAGATCCGATCGATATCCTTGATGTTGTCGGTCGTTTATATAGGAAGTTCCATTATGAATCCGAAAACTTAATGTCAGCACAAAGCAAAACACCTGCGCATTGTTGTCGAACAATAAAACGCAGCGGCGGCGGCGGCGGCGGCGGCGGCGGCGGCGGCGGCGGCGATATGTCAAGGTATACAGTACCTGCTAGAATATGTGTGCATGAGCGAAATCTCTGGGCGAGGTTTAAAATATATAACAACTTCCCACGCGAGAAATGCGATCGCACGCCGCCGTAAAACTCTTCAAAGTCAAAAACTCAATGTCAGACCTCTCCGCGGAGATACAGAGAGAAAAAACGCGTCCGCGCATCTCTGCATGAATACGAATACGGAGTACCTATGTCCGAACACCGAACAGTAACTTATTTAGAATTTTCATACCCTTATACTAATTTATTTTCCCCTCCTTTAAATCGTAACTTTCAACCATAAAAAATTAATTTCGTTCATAATATTATGTTGTTTTACATCTCATTTAATCGAAAAAAAAATACAACGAAGAAATATTAACAGTTGTTTACTAAAATGTAATACACAATAGACATAACTTAAAAAGTATAATATAGAAATTATAAATAAATTGAATGTACAAAAAAAAATAGTTAACTGATTATAAAATAAGAGCAATGACACGATTGAGCAAATTTGTCGGCGCATCAAAGGATATAGAAATACAAAAGAAAAGTTTGACAGTTGACAATTGAACATAAAAAACTCTGCGATATTGTCATTTGCAATTTTGAACTATATTTACAAAACAAATTAATTTATGTTGTCCAGAAGTTTCAATTGCATAATGTTTATCTAAACCTGAGATTTTATTGCCAAACATTTTATTATTAGTTAACCTCCATCTCAAAGAGATAATCTTTTTTTCGTTCACCAATTAATTTATATTTGTATAAATTCACTAGAGCTAATTCTTTGCCTCTTTCTGATAAAATAATTTTTATACTATTTATATCCATAGTAAAAAAATGAAAATAAAACTTTTTTAACGCACTATGTGACACGACTATAGGTGATTGAACATTCACAACCATAAACTGAATTATTTCTATAGTAATTTTGGAACAGTTACTTATCTTAATATCTTTAATGTTTCCCCGATGCTAATAATGTTTAAAAATTCGTGTTTAATAATGGTCAGTGTTACGAATGAAAATAATATTGCTCCGAAACTATATAATTATTTATTAATCGATAAAATTGTTGTGATAAATCTAGGGTCGCTTCGCGTCTCGTTGCTCTTATAAGTCTGGTACCATAATAATAATTGGTGTAATAATTATGTAAAAATAACAAATTACAAAATTTCGACAACGTCGGATTAAATATTTTATACTCATTCATGTTTTACCAAAAATAAGATCGAATCCCAATAAACGCAATAAAACCACGATAAATGTTAAATAATGATTATTATAGATATGTTTTATTAATATAACTATAAATTTTATGATTATATAATAACTAAAAACGCAAATATATCCTCACAAAAATAAGTGTCATTCGGAGCGACCTCCTCATCATATCCGCACCCATCTTTCAAATACCTCTCTCTGTACAAAACTACACGCAAAAACATCGTATGTTATATTATACATGTAGTGATGAAAGGCGCGTAAGACAAAGAATGTTTTTAATTTGAAAAAAATGATCTAAAGAAAAAAATCACTCACTGGTGCACACGTCACAGCGGTGCTGTTTATGCGCAACAGCAACGATAATCGCATTCTTCAGCTGCCGTCGCACACATAATAATAGTATAATCATAACAATATATTATAATATCATAGTACGCGTGAAAACGATGCAGATCGGAATATAATAATATATGGTCGGGCTCCGACTAGGATCATCCGCTTTGGTCACGACCTCCGGGGAGACCTCGAAGCGCGCGGCAGCAGCCGCCGCTCATTCATGTTTTCGTTTATTTTGACGGGCTCGACTAGGAAACACACACACACACACTCACACACACCCCACACACACCTTACAAACAATACAAATAGAAGAGGCGACAGACTAGACTACTTACACAATATACTCGTGTATAAGTGTATATACATAATATATTATACATTACATAAACTAACCTAACCTTATATGATTGCCTCTCCGTCGTCGTCTGCCTCGTCCTCGCGATAGTCACCTTTACACGGTAATAGCGTCTCCGTTTACAAGACGACGGACCGAATAGTATTATATTCAGAAAAATAAGTCGTCGTAGATATCAGAGCGCCACACAGCAGCCGGCAGATAATCGGATCGTGTAGTTGTAGTCTCCGTCGGTATATACTTCGTGGTCTTCCACTGACATTATATCTTATACAGACAAAAGCGCCACTGTCGTTTGTATTATTAAATATATAAATGTGATTACTTAATCGACGCCTGCGAGAGACCACACAATTGCATGTTGCAGGGATAGAATAATTGGACACGCTTATACGGAATTACACCTAACTGCACATTCATTTCTAATGAGCCATTTGAAACACATATGCCAAGTAGGTATACAAAGGATAAGTGCATAACATATATAAATATATTATTATTCAAGAACGCTCTCAATATGAAACCGTACGTACTCTATACCAATTGTCTATGATGGCTATAACAAACAATTTATACGAAGCATTAACCGAGAAAGACATTTATCCAAATGATCAACTTCCTATATATGTCTAACTAAAATGCACATAATTATTATATTAAATACATTTTCATCGATCGCCCCATTTTGATCAACGTTTTAAATAATTGTTATTAAAGCTTTGTTAAATAAAACTGTGAACATATATTATTATGATTATATTGTAGTTTATGAAATGCATATTATATTTTACAATAGCTAGCTTTTTTTTAATACCTAATAAATAATAAAAAAAAGACGATGATCAACCAGATAATTCTGACGTCTCAAAATACTGAAAACCCTGCGGTGATTTAATACAGTATATATGTGATCATATATGTATAGTCTTAACGTTAAGTCCGGAGACACTTTGTCGGAATTGTTTTTACTGCTCAGCAACGCCGTAAACGAGCATCGTCGTATGTATGAAATGTATCGCATTTATGTTTATAAAGTATTGTTAGTTCCTATGTACGTGCATGAATTATATCCGATAAAGTCCGTCGGAGCCGTTTTAATAAAATATTATGCATTTACGAAAAAAAAAGACATATATATATATATATATAATATTTTATAAGCTATTAAACTATATGGGAGACGGTCATCGTGTCGTGTGCCGTCGACTATGATGTGTGTATATAGGACATAGTGATGGTGGCGGGGAAAGAAGAAGTCGTTGGCGATCGCTGCTGCTAAACCACTCCGTTCCACGCGGAAGCATTTCTCGCAGCGTGACGTCACAGTACCGCCGCCGAAGCCACCACAGCCGTCGGAAGTAGCCACCGCAATCGCGTGGAAGGGGGCACCGGGGCTCCGGATGGATCGCCGACCAACGGTGTCTCCGATCGGTTCTTCAATAGTCCGTTGCCAGTGGACTGGCGAAGGCCAAGGTCTGATACTTTATTTCGTACATTTGCACAGCGTATAAAATATATCATATTTCTATTAATATTATATTTTATATTTCCGACAAAATTCAATTACACAATACATTTTAACCGACAGTTTTTAAAAATTGCTCACATTTCTCTGCCGCAGTCTTTCATTTACCGTACACACCGTGAGTTCTGTTTTTCGCGAAAAATATTTTTAAATTTAATTTGAACCGAAATTCGCTTTTTGATCGTTTTTGTTGTGCGCCGTTTTTACATTCAGCTGCCGAGCGGTCTGGTCTGCCACTCCGACAACACTACACCACTTAAACGGAAACAACATCCTCCGCGGTATTTTCACGAAGACTACCACCGTTTCAAATGGGTAAGAAATTGTTCAGGTTTTTGACCTTAGTTTTTAAGACCAATTTTTTTTTTTTGCAATTTTGCTAATTTGTAAATCTTGGTATGACTGGAACATCATCTATACATGCCAGTTTGCGGTTTTTCGATCGATCGAATATTTTATTAAATAGAAACGATTATACCTTTAGCATAATAATAATTACAATATTTTTCGCTCTCTCTCCTCCCCCGAGATCATTTCATCGTTACATTAAATAATATATAATATAATATATGTTTTTTTTTTCAACAAACAATTTTATATTTCATCAGTGGCCAATATTATGTTTTGAAAAAAAATAAAGCCGTACTCGTAATTGAGAACTGGTGTTGATGATGCTCATTTCGTTTCATTCCCCTTGGCACTGCGGTATATTTGGAATGATATTGAATTGAAAAAATCTATTTTAAGCTTGGTTAAGACCTGCATGAAGCTGTCATTTTTTCTAGCGCTCAGATACTGATAAAATCGAAAAATGAACACTTTGAAGTAGATGTAACTGCAGCAGACACGACTTACGATCGATATACAGTTTTGCAGGCTACCTATTCGAAACATCTTGGTAAAGGCGTCAACAGGTCCTTGTTTCACTCAGAATTTCAAAAAAATACAAGCCGTAATAATTTACGGTATTTATTATTCTTCATATCGCGTGTAAAGAACTGTACCTAATAACATTTTAAACTACATGCGTATATGTGTCCTACTGCAGCGGTGCGTTGTCGAAAATATTATGATATATTATAAACGTATCGACCGTATTCGTTGTAGGCATAGCATACAAAAAAGGAATACGCATTGTCCGATATATTCGTATTATCCACGGCGGTACGGCGTTATATAGGTACTCGAAAAACCAAGTACGCTATTATATCGTGTGTTAATAATTACAATACGGTCCGCGTCAAATCACGTTTCCGTATTTCGGTCTGTCGGCGGCGTACGGCGCGGAGAGAAAAAAAATCCTATCCACTCGAACCACCGCGGACCGCTTTGACGACGAGAACGGCCATCACACATACAACAGCATAACATTACATAGGTATATAGAATAATAATACGGAATAATATAATATTATGCACACACGGGCGTCGCTGCTGGTGGTGCAGCTGCAGTCTGCGCGCGCGCCGCCGCGGACAACAATCGAACACGTCATAATAATATACGCGTGACCCGTCCGTCGGACCGTCTGCGGTGCTCGTAGTACGCGAGAGGTATGCCATGAGAAGTGCGGTGTAATATTATACTCGGGTTCAAAAACGTGTGGCTGTTCTACTGCGGTATAATATAGTAGTAATATCGGCAAGCGTTTTCAGCACCGACCGAGGGTGTATCTCGCAGCCATCCATCCGATTCTCGCGCGGCATCAATTGCGGCAACGGTGGCATTTCGGACGATAAATTATTGTTATCGTAGGTACACACTCACATATATAATTATAAATCGGTGAGACGTTTATGAATAATAATTAAGCGCGCGTAAGACAACAGCCGATAAACGAATTGCAGCATCGCACCACAATATAGTGTGCGACATAATATAGGTGACGACAAGGGCTCGGACTTATAGCATTAAAAATCGTTAAAATAAGCGCTTAAAAACATCATTATGAACACTCAAATAACCATTTATAAATCTTAAAATTAAACAAAAATATTGAATCAAAAAAAAAAATAAAATAACCTAAAATAAGAGGGTTAGGTCTGCAATATCCTACGTCATCATAAAGTATATATTATAAAGTATAATATTATCGTGTAAAAGGCAGTAAAAACTGGAAATTTGCACTTTTTTTTAAATCGTCAAAAAAAGTAAAAAAAACAGCACTTTTAAATTTTATGAAATTATTGTTAAAACATGATATACACTTCCATAGCACTCTTCTACATATTTTAAGTCAATCCATAAAAATAAGCAAATGCTATAAGTCCCGAGTCCTGATAATGACTATTACTAAATAATATAATATATATATATATATATATATAGGCATGCAATACGCATATAATAATATACGACACCTATATATTATGACGAAATCTAAAAGAAAAGTGGTCATCGTAGAGATCATTGCAGCCGACAAATGATGAAGAAGACGGTGTAAATCACGCGATTTTTACAAGTGTGTTCGTTTCCTTGAAGACTTTACGCCTAGCGAAAGCAATAACGCGGCTCTATATAATAATATCGTATAATATATAATTGTAATTGCATCGTCTTCATTGTTTTTTAAACATATAATATATATTTTATTATACCATATATAGGTGGTGACAAAAACAATAACCCACCGGTGTATCGTCGGATTCGGGCGCGGATTTTGTTTTCCGTCGACTGATCAATTGATTACGGTGTTTATGTTTTGATTACCTAACCTCATGAGTTTTTTTTCACTTGACGTTCGTTATATAGGTACCTACGTCATGTGCCAAACGACCGCGCCGTTATACTGAGAAAATATGTTCGCTCGCTTAATTTCCCCCTGGCTAATTCCGTTTTGTTTCAGACAGACGCAATTTTTTGCAAGACATTAATCTAAAATACAAAACAAAAAAAAATGTATAGTATAAAACGGCGAGCCTTACAAGATCTATATTAGGTATATCTGTTTAAGTTATCCACCGACACACGGGACTGGTTTTATATTATACAACACACATTATAAACTATTATAATTTGTATTACCTATTACACACCGCATATAATGCACATTCGAAGAATTATAATAAATTGAAGTGTTTCTCGCGGATATAATATATAATAATAATAATAATATATAGATAGGTTCGAAGCACTTTGAGGTTCGTTCAAACCGTAATCCGTCGACGATGTCATAATAACAATTATAGGCGTTTAAAACGCCACACGTAACATTGTTTAATTGCCCGCGTATGTATTATTATTGTATTATAATCATATTATTACGGCGACGGTGAATACGCATTATTAATATATAGGTACAGGTAATATATATTATGTGAGAATAAAACAACATAAATATTCATTATCAATTATAATTTTTACTCGCCTCTTCCTGATAACGGAAGTCTTATTTCACTGTTGCGCGGTGTGCATATATATATATATATATATAGGTAGGTTAGTACAGCTAGTTGGCGAGGTGATGGGTAACTAGGTATTCGCGAGAAAATCGTTAAGAATTTATCGCCATTCATAATATAATCGTTATATTTTCGCCAAAGTATCTCTACTTACAAATCATTCACGGTCGAGGTATGACATTATTGTAGTACGTACTCACAATAATTATATAAAAATCACTTGTCGTGCAGTTGTCGCCGACTTAACACAGCACCAAAATATCACAGAAGCCGGCCGTTTAGAACCTCTAACACACGTGCACATTATTATTATGCATGCCCAAAATTTTATACGATATGCCTACCGTTCTCTGATGAAAGCAGGGGTCAATATAGCCACTGAAAAGTGAGAACCGTTTCTCTAACAATTGACCAATTTGTTTGCTAACTTCCTCTTCTTTAATTACATAATTATAAAGGCACAAGTTAAATTATAGAACAATATTAACGAGTACCTTTTATTATGTAGCATAGGTACGGTTTTAAAACTGTGTTTGATCTGTATAAAAAATGACACAAAAATTTATCTTATCATTTTACCTCTGACCATATATTATTATTTAAACATTTTAATTTATTGTGTATCAATTTCCATGACATTTAAACTGTAATTTTATATACCTATCTACTAAATTTCTTTCAATAGTCCTCCAAAACTAAAGAGGATAGGTACGCTTAAATTCTAATAAAATGAGGGGAATAACGTCGTTAAAAAATGGTTTTATTGTGTATATGTAACAACGACAGACCCAAGGCAAGTCGCTTTACATTACTTTAATGTTTGTTTTCATCTCGATTATATAGTATTTGTCTCATATTACTCTGAAAAAAACCAGTTACCGGGTCACGTCAAAATAACTATAAAACAATTTAAAGCCGTCGTTGTAATTTACGTTTTTCTACGTACCTATAAATATAATAAATATAATATCTAATATAATTATTATTACACGCATGTAGGTAGTGCGCGCATATTATAATAGACTATATACATTATTAGTATACGACACGCCGACGTCACAGTAAACGATATTATACGATATTTTGTGCGCGCACACATAAACTAATAATTATTAACGATGATTAAAATACGCGACGAGGTCTACCGTTATAGTCATAATACGATCTGCTAGTAAACGGTCGTATGTTGAATGATAAATATAAAAATATATCGACTACCAACCAATACGTTAACGGTAAAATATTGTAAAAAATTAAAAAATAATAACATAATATTGTGAACTTGTATATACGGCAAGTGTAGGTATATGTGCAAGTAGGTGATGGCTTCAAAGGCACTAGTCAGTAAACTATTTTGTTTGAACGGATCATGAAAATATTTCATTCTATTATTTTATAAACCATAGCGAGGTTAATGTACCTATCAAAATGTTTAATGACGTTTGAATTGGGATATTCAATTATTTTTAACACTGATCACGACGCAACGAAAGAAGAATTCTTAGTTTAAATCGTTAATTGGTAGCAAGATTTTATATCTAAAATTGATGACACACAAAACGTGTCCAAAAATCTCGTATGTACCAACTTGCATACCTTATAATCTTTATTGGTGATCACAATTTGTGATGACTCTATGCTAATAAGTTCTACTATTAGTACTATTCGCACAAACTTGGCCAATGCAATTTGTAAAAAATTACCGAAAAACTAGTATGTTACAAAATTAATTCTCGGATTTAGAAGTAAGTGCCTACTAATTTCATAACAAAATTGAATTTTAAGTAAGTATCGAGAAGTATTCGACGTTTTAGTCTTAATAATTTGATATTGGAAAATGTATTATTGGCCTGAAGGATGGGTCATCTGTGTATCATTTTTACAGTCCCGTCCACTTTCATCAAGAAAATAGTAAAGCTCTATTTTTGATCATATCAGAATAGAAATAAACATAATGTACTTAAACGTGAACAATAAGATTATAAAGAAAATAATCCTATGTGAACACATACACATAATCATCGTAACGATATCGCAATGCGAAACAGCGGATGCAACGACGAGTAACTTTTTGACGGAAACTGTTCAAATAAAATCAACAAAAAAAAAAAGCAGAGTGAACCAAAGAATTGGAGCCGGTTTGTAATTGATACGTCTACCTGATATAATAAAAATATATCGTCAAGGGACGAGCCGATGGAGACAATTGAACGAGATCGGTGGTGCGGCGTATAATGAGTGTCATCATTACGTTCCATTAACAAATGTATCACATGACGACTGCACGTCCGACCGAAATATAATAATAATAATACTCCGATGATGATGATAATAATAATAATAACGAAAAAAAATGTAATGGCAAACAGATCGTCAAGGCCAAACGCGCGCAGATAATAATATGTGTGTCAATAAGACTCTTCGCGTAGTTGTCAACTGATCCGATTCTCACACGGTCACTCTCGTCCACTTTACTGTACACGCACGTCGCTTTCCGAAATAATACACGATTAAACAATAATAATGATAAAAATAATAACTATAATAATAATACTAATCGCGTGACTGACCTACGACCGTGGGGTACAATTACTAGAATGATCCATCGCGTATTATTGGGGCATCACACACTAATCCTCTACTACGGCATAACAATTTTCGTATGTATGTTACGAAAACTGAAAACAATTTCGCTGAAAACTGCAAAAATATCTACCACAAATCATCGACTATCAAATATCTGTGTTGTCAATAAACCGTGTCGACCGTTTCACAATTTCCTTGAAAAAATTTCCGCTGATATATTATATAAATATTGCATGAACTATATACTTGTACTTATATGAGATAGGATAAAATCTTTTCCATCGATCAAGTGATATAACTATATTCGCTATAGTCGCTTGTATTATAAAACGTGTCACCGTCACCAGAGCAATAAAATTAATAAATAATATATACTAACATACATATTATACGGCTTGTAAGAATAAGTGTTCTGATTTTATTTGATAACAAAATATAATAAATATACGAAATTTTCGTTTAGTCTGAACGATGATTTTTCGATTAAAGTTACTTATTAAAATTAAGGTGTACCGGATTGTCCTCCAAACGTCAATGTGCCCACACAAATATATATTACATTTGTATTTATAATAATGCAAAGTATTTATAAGAAGCAGCGAATATTAATTTTTCACCGGGCGGAAAATGCCTTGAACCGACCTTCACTTTACAAATCAATACAGTGGTTTACACAATATTATATATTATTAATTATTAATGCTAATAATAATATATATAGTTATTCGAACGCAATTTGTACATATTTACATCGACAACTAACTCAATAGCACATCCGCAGTATTGTTTTAGTTGTATAATGTGAAACCAAAGAATTAATAATATTATAATATAGGCAATATCGATATTATAATTCTCACAAATTCGTGCTGTTACGGCCTCGACACCGCGAGATGTACTTACATGAGCAACATCATAATGTATAATTTCGCACAGTGTTAATTATGACGAATATAAGGAAAAAAACCTAATAATAATTAAATTATGTTCACGCGGATTTCACCTTTTCCGTATATATACATGTGTATTTTATGCAATTATATACTTTTCTAGAAGTGGGAAAATCACATATAAAACATAATATACATCTTATGTCTCTGGTATATTAATTTATTTTTGCACGGTCCATAAAGTAGACGTATCCGTTATATATATGTATACGCGTTATGCTGCAGTGTACACGACTAAAAGCAGATGTAAATTGCTGTTTTCGTACGATTCGCGAACATTTGGACTCCGGTTTCCTGCATAGTGATATTATCTTTATAGTCATATAATATAATGACCCGCGGTCAACCGATCGAAAATAAAACAGTGGAATAAAATTTGTATTATATCTTAATATGCAGATCCGGGCAGCAAATATACTCGTTCTCGCGGTCACTGTACCGCCGCCACCGATTTTCGTTTTCATCCTCGTCGCGTGCACGCCATTATTATAATATACATATGGCAGGTAGGTACCTAAAATATGTGTGTCAACGACGGTAAACTTGCATGCTATGCCGCCCGAAATTTGTACTGTATCTTCATATAATATTATAATTATGTGATTACATTATATATTATATATATTATTATGGTGTGATCGCGTGATATGGAAGAAAAATCTATATAGACACGGCGGAAATCGACAAGTGAGTGTAAACGTTCGATTTCTTCCCTGCGGTGATCATTTCATCAATTACTCCTTCGTCGACTATTTTCAAAAGATACACACAAAACATACGAGCATCGATCGATCACTGTAACATCAAACGCACGAAGCTACAGCTAAATAGTGTAATGGACATTTTCAATTACAGCTTGCACTGCAGATTCAATTTCTATAACACCGATTCTGATGATACATCCAAACGCTTAAATACTTTATACTAACGCCAACGCGAGGTTGCATTCGCGTGAGAAAAAGCACGCGAGAGTCTGTTAAATGTTCATCAGCGGACCCCGACATTGGTCTCACGGTCGATCTTCACGGGATGTCCGTCGTTGGCGCAAGGCGTCGACGGTGACTTCAACGCTAGACTACAAACGTGCCGATATATACTACGGCCGTGATGACTTATTAATAGCAGATAAAATAATATACGCACATGCACGTTATAACCATTTTGTACAATAAAACGAGTGTCCGCATAATATATAATTTAGTGTATGCGCAGCATTCATCTAGTTTCGTAGGGATAAATTGTCCATTTCTTTTTGTTATTCGCGCAATATTTTCTCCAAAAGCTACAAATATATTACACTTGAATATTGTACTCCACGGCGTATAATAATATATGACTACACGAACGGGCGGAATCTACAATAGCACAGTTATATATTACACCTGAACAGTAGAGTGCAAAAGTACCCGCACATAACGGACCAACAATTAAAAATGTTTACGCACCACCGGCCGCGTAGTATAGCTAGGTAGGTAGAAGGTAGGTAGGTTAGGTTAGGTAGGTACCTATATTATACGTGATGCTAATTATTTGGCCGTCCAGAGTCTCCACTACGCAGCCACGCACTCTGTATATATTATTATTATATATTATACACGTATATAGGTGGAATGAATTCCGCGCTGTCCGTGAGTCCCGTTGCTCTTTGTGAATGTTTTTGCAGGGAAAAAATAAGAAAAAAAAAATGACGACGTTAATAATTGTCTTCGACACTGCTCGATATAATAACGATATATTCGCCGTATCTCCTCCGATGCACGTGCTGGCAATTTATTTCGACTCTGCATCGCGTTATAATATGTGTGTGTACGAGCGCGCAATGTGCGGTGGTATAGAAATTTAATTTCGTTCTTTAGGACTTTATTTTTGTTCATTTTTTTTTTACATTAACGGTTTACCGTACGGCCAATACAGCGTCGAACAATACCCAATTCCGTATTGACCCGCAGTCAATCGACGACCACGGTCGCGTGGCTGACTGTGTCGTGAATAATAATAATATATACATAAAATTATGATGTGCGCTTGCTATCATGCGTACGCAACTCCGTTACGACGTTAAAAAACGTTATTTCCCAAACGTCTCAGTGCTAGTAAGAAAAAATTATTTAAAAAAACAGTATCGATCATCGCGCGATAACGGTGAACATATACAAGCTGTAGTTGTAGGTACTTATTACTCGCCATATAATACCAATTATCTACCGATCGAGATTGACAGGTCGACCGTCGTAATTAATAATAACACATGTCTGCACTATACGTCGTGTATATGTAATAAACAAACTAATAAGGTCTTATAATAATATGTATATACAAGATTTTTTTTTTTTTGAACCTGAATCATTCATCATTACTTGACCAGATTTTGATTTTATGTTTGTCAAACATTTATTTTTAGGTACAAGTAATCGTAGTATATATATATATACCTACTATACATTTTATATGAAAAATTTAAATGATTTCTCTTTAAATTTTGGTTTTACCCCTTAATGTAATATACTAATACCTAACCCGCATGGATTTTTTTTTAAAAAAGCAATATATTATGTTGTACGCATGCTCGTCTAAACAGTAATGATATACAAATAAACACATTTTGAACGGTATTAAGAAGAAGAATCTCGGTTCGTTGAATTAATTTAATCATTTCCAATACCATTATTATGTATATTAATATAGGCGAACGTTTTAGAACTACACGAACACATCGCACGAATTCACTCTGTCAAATTTTCAATTAAGATTTTTATTCCACTTCCCTATTTCATACATTTAAGAATATAATATAATATATACGACCGAACAGGTGATAATATTACGATTTGCACACTCTACTGATTTTGTTTTTACGCCACGGATGCGCTTTTTACTATAATGTTACTTAATTATTATTAGACTCGTTATAGACCAAGTTTTTTCCACCCTCTGCCAACTAAAATCCAACCAGCGATACATCATAATAGACCACGATTGACATTTAGCAACTATATAATTTCAAGTGAGAATTATAAATGCATACGACATCTGCTCACACGGTAGGCATGGATAGATATAATAATATTTATTTATAGGAAGGTACCTATAATAGTCGTCGACAACTCGTACCATTTATACTCACTATAGAGTAACAATACTTGATAGGTACCTACTCGGTTTCACGCGCTATGATTAATGATCGGTAAACAATAATTAGCATATACATTATTATTATTATTATCATCATTGCCGTGGGTGTATATGTGTATGTGTTTACCGGCTTACGACGATCATCGTTTGTCGGATACTCAGTCGCAACTATTAATCAACGTCACATTAACACCTCGGCGTGTGCACTACTGCAGGTGCAACATACTACAGCGGCGGCGCTATTCCTGCTTAACGCAAGTTCTTCGTATTGTTTCGATATGTTTTATTAGGGTATTCTTCCATCGATATAATATATTTTAATATATGCATGTATTACATTTCTTTTTCTGCAACTTTCGATGGCTTTTTTTGTAAATTTAATTTATATTTAATTTTATATAATATATACCTACACTAAGTTAATTATTATATGCACAAATGCATAATGCATACGAAATTTTCGTCCGTTAAAAGTCATATTTTTGTCCGTTTTCGACACAACGATAAATATGAAGTAACTTCATATATATTAAAGTATATATATATATTATATTATATTGAAGTTGTTTACCATCCCGTGTACCACAAAGATTCATAATAATATTTCCCACAGTCTACTGAATAGTAAAGTGTTTTTGGTGGAAAAAAAATTATTAAGATGTATTATAATTACTTTACAGTGAACACACCGGTTTCTGATAATTGTCACGGTGCCGTCGCACATATTATTTTATACACGCGCATCTGCACGATGAGAACCAGTTCATATATTATAATCATAAAATATAGAGAGTTCCTTGATGATACTAATAGCATATTGATTACTGTATTACGTAGGTACGCGTTCGGTACATTCAATTTAACCGTTGCCGTCGTTCTCGGTCGCAATGTTATGATAATAACTACCTTATAGTAGTAATACGCTCGTGTTATATATATAAATATATACGTACCTATACGCGTTTCATAATAAATTAAATAAGAATAATCCATTACACCTATAATTATCTCGCGCTTACACGCGCAGTTTAATACACGAGTTTAACGCGTGTACGCGCAGCAGATAAGTTCACATGATGGCATTTATACCCGGTTCGTAATTCCGCCGTATAATATGTTTCATATTATTATATAATATATTATACATTATATACCAGCTAATACGATAATACGTAAACGGGATAAGGACTCGGCCTAGGCCTCCACCACAAATTCCGAACGACTCGACGAGTATGTGTGCGGTACGCTTAATCTATTTAAGATTATCGTACGGGCCGATTTCACCGAGTGAAGCGGACGAACCGCGATATGCGATGATATGAGCATTATTATAAGATAAATGGTTTTAAATTGTTTTTGAAACAGTGTATTCGAAACTGCGGTATAGGTACATACCAAAAAGCATTGTATCGACGGCCGTTCGGTAGCCTTTAATACAGTAGGTACTAGGTACGCAATATATCTAATAATGTTTTAAATAATAATCGATATATATATATACAACCTCGAAACCGTCGCAGGGAGATAACCACCACCTGCTGCACTATCACGCTGAATCCCACTACAGTGACTCGTCGTCGAACACTATGTCACATAATATGACTTAGTGGGAGATAAGGGGAGGGGGACAAACAGTATACGATGACGATAATAATAATAATAATAATAATAATAATAATAATAATATATGGACGATATATACATATACGGGAAAAATAAACAGGAAAGCCATCTGTTGTGTACCTACACGGGAAATAACGAAGTCCTCGGAAGGTCGGACCGCGAAAGTATATAATATAATAACGGTGTATGTGTACGGTCGGTTGTGGTCGCGCGCGCGCACACACACACGTGTATACATATATGTATATATATAAATGTGTGTGTGAATCGGACAGAACCTAGTCGAGAATTCCTTTCGTCGCGAACACTCCGCCGCTGTTCAATTATATATTATTATTATTACTATGATTGTTATAATACGGCTCGATAGTATATAATATCGCGTACAATATCGTTGTGTGTTTCTCACAGGCGATTAACCGAATTTATAATATACGTATAATATAATAGGTACATTCTCACACAAGCAGACGATACGATCGTAACGTTTTACGACACACAATAATATATTATTATTATTATTATTACGAATAGGATAGTGCGGCATTTATTACTGCAATGCTATGCAGGATAAGCGTATTACGGCGGTTACAGATAATCGCGATTTGGAGCAAACCGTACACGAAAAACTGGTTGCATCATCCGCTGATATCGCATATTATACATAAATACGAGCACTGGTTCGATCGCGGAAAAAAAACAGCGTCCGTATAATACATATATTAAATATACCAACAGTCGCACGCAGATATTATGATACGCGCGTGTTATACATGACGTGAAAAATATCGTGATGACTATAAAGACACAAAAAACGAAAAAAAATCACGAAAACTGCGAGAGCACGCGGCTGCGGATCATCGCCTTTCCACGCAAAGCGAATATACCTATCATCAAATATTATATACTTCTCCGAATGTGTTTACATTATATTGTCAATATTTTACGGGTATACAGATACAATGTGTATATTAGATTATATTATAATACTGTTGCGCTCATCGGTCGACGAGCCATATAATATATTACCATAATAATAATATATACATATAACATATAGTATAGGTAGGTATATATAATGTATATGGCCTGTGAGCGTGCTGCTCACACACCGTGCGAATTACCGTGGGCGGCCGACGACGAGACCCGCCATTTGCCCACACAGAAAACGTTTAACGATGCAATATATTACATCTCCCTTTGAAGTCGAGACGTATAGATAGTATATAATACACGAGACGGTATTGTTGTAACAGTACATATATTCATATAGTAGTGGTACTGTAGTGGTAACAGTGGTATATATACCTGTACAGTATGGTGGTTATACGGTTCTCACAGTCAAAACCTTTGAGAGGAAGGACAACACACACACACACACACATACACACACAATACACATATATATTATATATATGTGACACGTAGTGTTTTTTTCCGTCTTTCTTTCGTTTTATCGATCTATGTAATTTTTTTTTTTTATTCCCGTTTTTTGTACGACAACGACGAAGATGTCGGACATTTATACGCGCGCGCGCATACACACATAGACACGCATGCACGTGAAAAATGTTTCGTACATATCGTCACGTATCGACCGATCGACCAGCCTGCTGGAGAAGCGTATGGAGGAGGAGCAGAGAGTGCATAACTGTAGATCGTCGACGGTAGGTCGATACGCCGCCGTGAATCGCCGACGCGTCGGATCATCACACGCGATATTCGGCCAAAGACAATATATATATATTGTATTAAAATAATAACACGTTATTATTTGTATTACACGCGTCATCGCGGTGCATTGTATGCATGTTGCATATAATATGCTTATATATGTATATATATTGTGCAGTGCTCGTATTGGAAATTAATATAAAAGAAGAGAAACTCTCAAGGGTTTAAAAAAATATTAACGTCCCCTGAAATGATTGGCCCAGCTAGTGGAGGCGAATCTCCTTAAGTACCTCAAGGTACTAGTTCCCTTAAGTACCTCCAAACATAAATCATCAAAAAAATAATTACAATATACACTAGCAGTAATGCAACTATTATCTATACCTGCTTAAGAGCGATTAAAATAAATATTTTTGTATACTTCATAGATATTTAGGTTATTAATAATAAATGTACACCTATATTAGTTAAAACATTTTTTTTTAAATTGCAAACCAAATATATCCCACAACAGTATCATAATAATATTAAGTTGTACTTATTTGTTCATCGCATTAAATTTCAATATCTATCATATTCAATACAATACTTTAGCGAAATAAAAATAACAAAAATAATATGTGTATTAAAAAAAATATATATATCGTAAAACAAAACACGTCATAAAAACAATGTAAGAGTTCTGTCCTCTCTTCCCAATTCTAATACTATATATAGGTAACGACAAAATATGGGACATCGTAGTATTTTTACAACGGTACCTATATTATATTATATGACAACAATATAATTGATTAAATATTAACAGCGCCACGTCGCCAGTGCAGGAGATGACAGCAAAGAGTACAAATAATTATAAGCAAATAAGTTCGATAGTCTTGCATATATGTTTGATGCATCAGCGATCTGCGACATATTCTGACATTTTTCCCAATTAATCGGCCGAATCGATATCTTGTGTTTTTTATATCTACCCGAACAGTCAGAGACGATGAATCTATTCCGCTGATGTTGCTGCTGCTGCGGTGACGGCGGCAATCGTCTGCCCGACATCATCACTGAACCGCCGCGCCGCCGCCATCGTACACAATAATAAGATATATTATAGTGAGACGTCTAGTTTGGAACGGCTGTACGATAATAATATCATCGTCGTCGTTATTGTTTGCCGTTGGCGAGTACAATAGGACGTTGTGCGCGCGCCGCCGCTGTCACGACCGCGCCGGAGCACGACGCACCCGTCGACATTGCTGCTGCGAGCCTCCTTCACAGACGTCGAAAATATACATAATAATAATAATAACAAAAAAGTAATAATAACGCAATAATGACCCATATTTTGTGCGACGTCATGTCCGCCGCGATCCGTGTTTTCCGGTCGCGATCGCGCGATTTTATACGCCGAGTGTTGTACGATTGCAAGAATCGTCGCAACGGACGAACCGTATTTTACAACTTTATACGAAAACACAGATATTCTAGGTCGATATAATAATTATATGTAAAACTCATATTGTCGTTCTGATAGGTAGGTACCTACATACCATGTCAAATTCATAGGCGCCAATAGCCCAAAAATTGTTTTAAAGGATTCGAGTTCTTTATAATATTGATTTAAAAAAACAGTTCCACACCTCAACTATAGTTATCACAATACAAGTATAAATTATTATTTAAATAATTTGTATAATTTACATTCAATTATATCTATTTAAAAGCAAACGGAATAGCTAACAAACATATCTGTAGTAAAATATGACATGGTATTGGCCCATATTATCTTACTACATTTCCTAAAAAATAACAATTCTTACTTTCTGGATTTATATTTCGCTTATTAAAAATACTTAACTACTAAAACAAACTTTTAAATATTTTTTCTGCTGTTAATTTCGAAATTGTAAAAAAAATTAAACTAACTTTAGTAGTTAAGTACCTATATTTGATTATGATTTGATTTGAAAGGGCTTGACATAGTTTTGGGGATCCAACCAAGTCCCAAGCTATTTTTAATAATGCGTGTTCTACACGAAACAGGTATAATATATTATTTCTCTGTTGGTAGACACGGACATCGCAAATAATGTTACAGAGTTATTCAAAATGATTCATCAGGTGCTAGGTTAGATGACTACTTTTTGGGGGATATGTTAAAGACACTGTGTATACCTACCACTTTTATAAAATGGTGTTATCATCAACAACAGATAAAATAGTCAAATAGTCAATTACAACTGAAATATTGGAGCTATCATGGGATGAATTTAACTATAGATTAGATGTTGTTCGTGTAACCAAAGGATATCATATAAAACATATTTCATAAGTACCTACCATAGACTAAATTTAAAATATTATGATTTTATGTTATGTATCAACTTTAATTATATTAAATCTAAATACTTTAAAAAAAAAACAGGATAAATCATTTTGAATAACTTTGTTGACGAGGAGTCAGCCGACCGTGAGGATAATAGAAATTATGACGGGTATGAATAATAATCACTGCAATTTTATGGCGATAGCAACTAGAGATCATAATTTATTGTATTATCATCAATTGACAATTACTATAGTTTTCATTAATCCGACAACTAACGCTGTATTCCCTGCATAAATAAACTGCAGGAACGCAGCTATAATAATATTATATTACATTATAAACGTCTAATAAAATTCCGATGACCATGGCCTGGCATAGTGGTATACTAGATATAAGGACAATATGGCTTTGGCAATTAAAATTACAATTCGGGCGTTTTTAAAATTAATTTAACGACTTAAGAATTCAGACCGACTCCGCTGAAATGGCTTTTTTTCGGTATGCGCGTTGATTTTTTTCAGCAACACACGTTATTCTAAATTGTCGTCAAATGCACTGCGCAATGCACATCTACACATTATTAATATACTCGTATGGTTGGTTTTTTCTTTTAATATTATAATACGCGTACCTGCTTATATACCTGTGCAGTACACGACGTGCGTGTTTCAGAAGTTCGAGAGTATGTACGTTTTGTTTTTTTTACGCTTACGGTGGTGGCGACTCATTGTGTTCATCGCGCGCCAATTTTCCTTTTGTTGCCCGGTAATAATAATGTAAAAAGAAGCATTTCTTATTTATTTTTCGCGCGCCCGTTTTTGTTTCTCTCCTCGGAACGAATCGAACACGTACTAGTGCACCAGAGAAATCTCCCTTCTGTAATGGAATGCCGTTTTGATTAGATTGTGGAAAAACGAAATATTTCCGGTCAGAAAACACATTATTATTATTATTATTATTATTATTATTATTGGCGGCCATCGTATTGTTTTCGCAAGTGTATGATTTTTTTTCATAATCATTATTGATTCTGCAGGTTATAATGATGTGCAAATGCATAAACGGAATGAATATACATATCTGCGCATGCCGCCGTTCAACGTCAAAATTCTGTCGCTTTTGGGTGAATTAACCGGTCGACGGCTAGCCATTTATTATTAATTATTATTATAACTATTTCACAGTCATTATTAGGTGTAATCCGAGTAAAGCGCGTTTCCCACGGATGCCGAGCAGACGGTCACGGGAGAACCGTCATAAAATAATTATCACCGTCGTTGTGAATATAATACAATATTATAATAGTATATTTTATCAAAACGACTTTTCGCCCAATAATAACGGACGTGCAAGTCGGATGTCCATCAAACCACAGTATAATCAATTACCATAGGTTTATAATTCGTGTCATCTGTGTCTATAAATAATGCAAACAAAATTTCAATGAGCATCACTAACGATCTGCAACAATTTATGTTAAGTATTCAACCTGACCGGAGATCGATAATGCACATTTATCGTACAGTGTGTATACAAACGAATTCTGCGAAGTCCTGTATACGCTCTGTGCCTATAAGGCTTGGAACGGAAAAACACGTGTACCTATTAAAAAATGAACGAGCCGAGTGAATATTACGAATACCGAGAAAAAAAAATAATATGCAGAAAACCTACTTAGCACTACAGTTAGTGTTTACTTATACCCATACAGCATCATCTTTGAACGATAAAATAGGTGACCAATATGGATGACGACAAAACGTTTCAATGAAATTCAACAATTGTACGATACTCGGACGAGTCAATAACAATATAGAAACGTATATAAACATATATAAATATATAATAAACACTTTTGCTATGACACATCTGCAACGTCGTCGTCTTCACCGTGAAAAAAAAACGAAAAACGCCATTTCCCTGGACATAATTCGCGTCCGTTTCCTCGACTGAAGCGAGATCATCTCAATATATAATATATATTATATTGTTTCAGCGATCACGGTCGCGGAGATATAAAATAATATAATGCACAAACGTCTTCTTCCGCAACAATGGCATCCTCCTAGAATATATAATTATAGAAATCGGGCCGGGCATCTGCGATCGTAAATAAAATTCCGAAAAAATTATAGTATAGAAAATATATTATATTATTATAAAAAAGTCAACAACAATAATAATAAAACGGCGGCGGGTGCGCACGAAAACACATCCCTCGAAGACAGAAGATGACCACGACGACGATTTATTTAATTGCATTTTCGTTATTACGTATAATATAATCTATATATATATATATACATCGGCCAGGACACAATATGTATACGTGTCGAAGACGGACAGTTTTTATATTTTTATCCCTTCTATTATTATTTGCGCTGCGACGAAATGAGCAACGGATTGTTTCATTATTTTTTTTCAATTATTACCGCTTTACATTGGGCACGGAAACACATCGCTTGACTAACAATCGTCCTGTGCAGCAGGTCCGTGCGCTGCAGCAAAAAACGAATAAAATAATGTAGGTCAGGAACGGCCGTACGGCACACACCACCACCGCCGCCGCCAGACTCCCGAATTGCATCCGTTTCCGCCGACCCGCGGTCGCATGATATTCACTTATGGTATAATATTTATAGTGGGCCGTGTCGGGCACGACCAGGACGCCGCCGTCCACAAAAAGTGTGCGTCTCATTAAAATCGGATATAATATAATATTATTAAAGTATATAATATAATATATGAAATAAAAAATAAATTCGGAATAGAAAAAATCCGACGAAAAACTGGTTTCGCGTACACACACGCACGATAATATAATATTATGAATACACTGTTGCAAACGTGGCATACGCCTCCGGCGCGAACTCGCCGTTACGCGGTATAAATATTATATTATTTTATAACATATTATGCCGCGTTCTCGTTATAAATCGTTTATGATATAAATAATATATAAATATATATGAATAGACGTGCACTCCTGAAGTAGCCACGATGACTAATAATAAAATATTTATGGCGAGTTCGGTGTGCGAATAAAAATCCGCTCGGAAAAACTATTTATTATACAGATTTTGCCAAAAACGAGTTTTCATTGCTGATGCAGATACATACAGTTCGTCGTGTGATCAAAAACTCGTCGAGCGCCCAATATACCGTTGTATGCATTCAAATAATATGATATGAAATTTTAAATAAAATGAATAATATGAAATTTATTATAACATATATGTACGTTGTGTACGGTTTTTTAGTTTTAGTCTTTCCATAACGTTAAAACGAACAATTTTAAACGATTAGATAATATTAGAGTACAGTTTATAATCATCCATAGGAGGAGGTATAATTCGGTGACCATGTCAGACTCTCCCTGTTGTAACTCTTGGAAGAAAAAAAATTGAAACAGAAATGGATATTATAAAACAAATTTCCTAAAATCATTCGTTAATAATACGTCGGCTGTCCATTAATGTATATACTTATCAAGACAAGCGATTATCTGCAGTACCATAACATTATAGTGCAGTATAATAATACCTCATGCACCAAAAATCTAATCAATCTCGCCGGATTGCCCGGTACCCGGTGGACCACGAACGACTGTAATACTACAATATCTCGAACACCGAACGTAAAACGCATTTGGTTTTACTAATACTATAATATATTAAACCGTTAACTATTACAAATTATACACTATAGAATTTACTGTACGCATAAACATATTATAAACGAATTCGTGTAAACTGTTAAATTTAGTTTAAATTAGTTTATTTTATTTATCATTATCATTTTAACGCGCTCCTTATCATTCCCCCTCTCCCATACAACGTACGTATTAATCTATCTTTTTTTTCAACGAACCTAATAGGCATAATATATGTCATTCGAATGCACCGTTGTATCCTGCCAACATAATATTGTCCTCTCAGATAAAGTCCGATTAAAAAAAAAAATCTGTTAAATGTATTGTGTATTATGTACGTAAAAAAATTACAGCCCAGTTAACAAAAATAAAAATAATAAGGTGAATACTAATTAAAAACGTATATAACTTGGATACTCGAAATTGAAATACTCAATTAACGGCTATTTTTTATGCTTGTGTCATCAAATGATTATCATTATATATTCGGGAGCCCGAATTGCTTTCATCGGAAGGACCTCGATGTATCGGGAAAAGAGCCAAACTATCGAATATTTCTGTAGATAGGTATTATTAAAATTATAACTGTTTTAAGAATCTACTTAATTTACTGTTTTTTTTTACAATTACCAGCATTAAAATACTGTAAACCTAAAAAATTTAATTTTGTCGCGAGAGTATAATATATGTAGGTATTTATAAGTTTCACACGTAGAAATATATCCGATTAATAATTAATGAAAATAAATATAAATGACAACAACAAAGTAGGAAGTTATAGTATTTTTTTATCCGCATGCGGTTTTGCTATTACACCCAAGAATTATAAATTACAGTATAATTCGATTATTCGGGTTTTCTAACCATTTTTTCACCATATATACTCCATGTCTCCGCGTAATCTTGATTCTATAATATATATTATTATGCGACAATAATAATAATGATAATGTATGTTATATATACAAAGACGCCATCGGTAAAATTAAATAACGCATTTTTTTTTAAATCCGGTAACGTGATACAAAAAAAAAATATTAAAAACCTCTCTTCGATTATACGGCAACTGCAGCTGAAGTATTGGACGTTAAGTAGTCATACGCTATTTATTTTACGTTATTACAATATTTATTTGTTTTATTGACGGTAAAATATAAGCGCCGAATTTTCGAAGGACACGTGCTTAGAATATTATTAAAAATGTAGGGCTCATAAGTTCATGCATTTTTACATAATAGTTTTGCTATACATATAGAAAAAAGTGCTAAGTGAGGTACAAATTCGTTACATAGCAATAGTAATAAAAATATAAAGTTTAATAGTGCATGTTTTGGGTGTTTTGGTATATTTGGTATACTATAGTAGTTTTTTTGGAGTTATTAGCGCAAAATATTTCATATAAATTTAATTCAGATAGTTTTTAACTCATAAAATTAATGGATATTTCTTGTTATTTTAAATTTTGTTTTTGAATCTTTTACGGCACATGGGATGGAGTGGCCAAACGAATAAGGCGTCGATTTTAACGCGCACCGTCACTGATTCAAATCCCGACCATGGGTGGCATCGCTCTCTGGGCAGGCAACCCACCTAGGCGGCAAGACATCCCCCAACCGGGCATGGCAGAAACCTATGGGTGCCCTATTAAAAATTCTGCCAAATAGAAGTCCGAAGTAGGCTTTTGGGCGCCATATGCAAAAAAAACTGCATATATTTTGGGTGTATAGTTTTAGATCTTTGATACTTTTTAGTGCACAAGTGCATGCTTATTTATGCGTTTATCAGTGCAAGAACTTACGAGTGCTAATTATAATTATATAATATTATACAGTCAATCGGTGCAGGTCAACTCCCGCGGATTGTGGGTAATTGCAATAATGTAACTATTGCAGTTCCTCGTGGACTGAACAATAATAAGATTTACAATAATGTGACACATTGTTTTGTGTACAGATAATAATATATCATGTGATCCGTCGTTCGGGCGGCGTGTTGGTGTTCGTATTAATATTGACACGCGTACCTATTAAAACAGGCCGCTGAACACGATGAGGCATTATTGTTATTATTGTTATTATTGTACGAAATCCCCGTTATACGCATATATTTATATACTATATTCATATATAATATGTGCCTTCGAAATATGTGTCACATGGTCCGATTGCAACAATTACCTTACAATATAGAGTTAAGCACTGGTGCACGGTCGAAGGGCATAAGCAACAGAGGCGACGAACACGTGTTAATCGACCGTTTCGGACAGCAGCACGCACATAACATCATAATGAGAATGGTATATGTACGACCTATACCCGCGTGTCTTAATCTCGGGGTCGTGGGTTCGAGCCTCACGTTGGGCGCTACTGTCGTATACCTATCTTTCGATGGTACACTTCTACCTAATTTTGAGAACTCAAACGACCATGATCAACCGGTTACAGAATTGTTTTCAAATTGTCGATATGACCACTTCACCTTCTAGACCTCGTCTTCAAAGACCATAAATCATCCGGTTATAGATCAGACTCAGAGTAAAACTAATGTGTTGTGGCTACTCAGAAATAATATAATAATTTGCATTGGATACCAATATTACTTTATTAAACAAAACAAACATATAAAATACGGGTCTCTATGAAATGCTACACACATCAGTGTCTCGATAGAAAACCCCCATTGCCCTTTTACCGCGGTGCTCACGTTCTTAAATATTATTTACAAACTGCTGTTTCAGCTCATTTGCTTCATTGACTTATATTATAAATATGATACTGTCTATTTGACAGTATTATTATTATATTTTAATTTAATTGTGTATTTCACCAAAACACGTTGGCTCATACAACAGTAGGTATACCACGAATACCTACGTTATTATTATTATTATGTGTATCAACTACCAATACGGCGAAGTGAGAGAAAGATATAAGTCGATTCGCACGAATTACGTAAGCGGCTACCTGATAGCGCGATGACCAAGTATACTATATATATATATATAATATCACGTTAAAATGGTGATTTTCGCATAAGACGCGACACGTCGAGATGGACACGTGACAAAAACAAGTTTACAACGGTCAGCAACCACCGCGGAACGCGATTTTTTAAATCCAAAATGCCCGCAGCTACAGTACATAGTATATGCTGCTACAAATCGATGAGACAATCATGGGAATAGGAGTATTATGGGACATATTATAAATAATTTATCCGCTAAAAATAAGAAGCTGCAGCTATAGCCGGTGTAGTCATGAACGTTTTCAAAGGGTAGGTTAGGTTAGAGGGTGAAGAGTGAAGTCACATCCCAAACATTGCAGCTTTTTAAAAATGTTGTTTGTCTTTTACAATTATTTTTTCTGTAATTACACTGTTTCCATCTTACATATTAATATTAATAAAATTCATTATAATATATATATATATATATATATATATATATATGAATTAAGCACTCTAATTACTAATAATAAATGAAATGGTTACATTTGAATACATTTATATTATATTTTGCTATCTTAATATGTAATGTCTGTTCTTATTAACTTCTTAAGAAGACAACGTGTGTTGTCTCCGTCAAACTGACGAATAACAAAGCAAATTTTAAATTTAAAATAATTCATTTCGCAATGATATCCCAGGCCTTCGATAGAGTCTGGCACGAAGGCCTGCTATACAAATTAAAAAAATTCCTACACCCAACATACTACGTTATACTTAAATCATATCTTGCAGACCGACACTTCTAGGTCCATTATGGTTCATCAGATTCTAATATAGCAGGAATTGCGGCAGGCGTTCCGCAAGGTGGTATCCTCTCCCCAATCCTGTACAATATTTATGCATCAGACCAGCCGATCGCGCCCAACACATTAGTAGCAGACTATGCGAACGACAAAGTCATAATATCATCCAGTCCAGATCCTATTACAGCCTCCAAAAACTTACAAAACTATCTTTCATTAATGGAAGATTGGTACAAAAAGTGGCGTTTTAAAATAAATCAAGCTAAATCAATACATACCACATTTACTCTTAAATTAGCACCATGTTCAGAGATATCGCTTTTTGGTACTCAAATTCCCTCATCCCCAGTCGTTAAATATCTCGGTCTAATTCTGGATCGCCGTCTTACCTGAGCTCACCACATAAAAGCCAAAACATCACAATTAAATTCCCGCTTACAAATGCTCAAAACCCTAATTGTCAACAATAAACATTCAAAACTAAACATTAAATTACTCATTTACAAATCTCTCCTTAAACCAATTTAGACTTACGGCCTACAGCTATGGGACAACGCAAACATTTCTAACCTAAATAAAATTCAACGCTTCCAAAATAAAATACTAAGAAAAATTACCAATTCTCCACCATACATATCAAATCATATCCTGCATAAAGATCTTCACATGAAAACAATTCAGGAAGAGGCAAAAAATTACTACAAACGATTCCACCAACGCCTAAACTCTCATACAAACGAACTTGTAAGAAATCTAGCTTCATTAACCATCCCTGGCAACCCTCCTCGTCGCCTAAAGCGAAAATGGTGCAGAGACCTACTTAATCCCTAACGAATAAAAACAAATAATCAAAAGATGTAAGTGTCATCGCTGGGTGGCTTCTTACTTCAAAAATTTCACTTTTCATGTCTTAAGCTCATACTCTTATTGTGCCGATTGCGTATAGATTGTGTATATATTAATAAAGAAAAAAAAATTTCGCAATGTTGTTTTTAATATTTCAGAGTAATTTAATGTGTAATCAAATGTATAATTAAAAATATTATTTAAGGGACCCACGTAGGTTTTTTTTGTAATTCGGTCTCCTCTAAAATCCATATTTTATTTAAATAAACATATTTTTATAATCCGTATATCGCCCAGGTGCAGCGCGTGCAGCTGCACAGTAAATATGCAGACATATCATAAACGCTCTCGCTCGGATCGCACATAGAAAAACGAAACGCATATTATATTATATTATTATTATCACATTTTATAATATATAAATAGACATGTCTTAAACTTGCGCTCGTGTTTCCATTTTTCGTGCGGCACCAATTCGCATTCGAGAAATTTTTTCTCTCCATCCGCATACACGGCGTGATACTATTATTAATATTATTATTATTATACCAGGATGGGTTTTTAATATACCGATGTGTGTGGGCCGCCGGCGGTTACTCTAATGCTGCCGATTTTACAGTTTTTACAAAAATAATTTTCTTTTTACATTTTTTTTTCCTTTTCGTTTTAGACAAAACCAGTATGAATGCGCTGTACGCATGTGTCATGATGCTGACGATGGCGTCGGCCACTTCTTTACAAAACTGTGAGGCCGACATGACGGGGTTCGAGCTGGTTACCGGGTACGTGTTCACGGCGCCCGATGATTTGCTAGACAGCATACCCGGCACGTTGATGTTGACCGACTGCCTGGAGTCTTGCCACGCGAACGACACATGCGAATCGGTCAACTACGAGACCGGTCTGTGCGTGATGTTCTCGTCCAACGCCGACGCATATCCAGGTAAGATGATAAAAGCTTGATAGGCGTTTTAGGAAAAAATATTAAAAAGTTAAAAATAGATACAATATAAATGTAATTTTATATTAAATGACATTGGACGTATTTTTCCACAAAAAAATATAAATGTTTACTATTCCTTGTGAGTTGATGTTACTGCAGATATTTGAATAATTTTGTTATACTTTTTAATAAAAATAAATAACATTTTCAATTTTTACCCCAAATCATACAATTTTTACGAAAATACTTATGTTTATATAAATAATGAATACTGAACAGTCTCAATTGTAGATATTGTATAAGGTATATTTATAGGCGTATATATGAAACCATAAAAATTGCGATACCACTCTATAAAGTCATAACTTAAAATAAAAATACAATTTTAGTTTAATATTTGTTATTTATGTAACAAAAATAGCTCAAGCTTATGAAATTTAAATATAAGGTCACCGTTGTTGAAAAAATAACCCTAAAAAATCCGTCATGATCACAAAAATTAGACTATTCTGCAAGGCCACGAGGGATAGATAGTACTTTAGTAAATATAGTGAATGCAACGAGTCCATGCAGATAACACACACGAAAAGTTTTACCGGAACGACGAGTGTTCCGTGTTGAAAGGATCTGCCCGTATATAATATTATATGAGCGTATATAGACGATAATTACACGCATAATAATATCACGATATCATACACATACAAAAATATATAGGAATACGCGTGAACGCCGCACGGTGCGTGTCTGGGATGATATCTTGCAAGACGGCAGGGCCGGGTGGTGGATGGAAGAAAGGATAAAAGGTGCGCGGGCGTGGATATCGTGGGAGTGTCGACGCTGCTTCTATCCGGTTATAGGTCGGTAGCAGGAATGCACGCCACGAATATATATATATATATATATACATAATGTACACGGAAAGATAGTGCCGTGTCGTCGTGATGCGCCAAAGTCGTCTTAATCCCCTCGAGCTTTACACACAAAATATATATAAATGCATATATTATATAACGCGTGCGTTTTCTCAACGGAGGTCGACCTCTATCGGTTTCAATAATCAATTCGAATATTGCCCTCACAGTACGCGCAGTCTCTGTAAACATCAGAAAGCCGTATGGTATTTGTATAATATTATAAGTACCCAACTTTAACCTGGTATCGGGTCATACATACGAGTAAACACTATAGGCTATGGGCGGTTAGACGTATAAATAATAATATCTAATACATTTATATAATCTTTTCGCGTCCTACAGCCGGTAAACGGTTCTCCAACGCGAACTCACACCGATGATCACCGGTCGTGATTGAAATAAACCAAATTGGCGTTACAAGTGGTACACGCGTTTCTCCGATGTCGAGAGTCACGGAAAACGACTCAATTTCAATCCTGCGAATCGCATTCATTAATGCCTTCTAACTATATTAAGAGTATACGAAAACGTACAAATACTTTAAACGAAGACCCAAACCTACAAGTTTACAAGTTTAATTCGACCCGACCGTGGTTTTATTAGATACATGAATACAATAACTAGAACCTTCCAGAGTAGTGGTATACGAGTTTTCAAAATTATACGCTACAAAAATGGTTTTCATATTATAACTACGTACTCAAAATTTGAATTGGGCTTGTCCCATTTTCCAATAAATAAATAAATAATTCCCACCATTTTTATCGCACTAAATGTGTATTAAATAAAATATTAATAGTCATATTTTAGTACATTCAGAATTAAATATAGTAACTGTAAAAGTATATTAAGCGCGTTGTCATAGGTATTCGCGTACAAAAAGTGGTAATTGGGCAACGAAAAATATAAATAGATGGGATTTTTAGCGAGTTAGACGATGATAAATGCGCGACCAAAGAGTAATTGCAACAGTAGGCGGAGCGGTATTCGGCCGTTTATGCATCTTCGCGGAACAAGCAATTTTGATGACGTTGGCTGCCGAGGGGTTTTTTTCGCTTCGTCGATAATATTTTATTTTTATCGGATGTCGACGACCGCGAGATTCGCGAAAAACGGGATAACGTGATAATCGGCCGACGGTCATGTTCGGACACGGTTTAAACCGAAGCGACTATTATTATTATCACGATATTTTGTTATTATTATTATTATTATTATTATATATTATTTATATATATATATATATATATATACGTATATGTTTATACACGCCTTAAGTGTATTCAGGCGCGGATTTTCTTTATCAATGGTACGTGTCCTTAGTTCAATCATTGATTAATACCTAAACGCCGCCGCGGTGTGCCTCAGGCGCAGCCGATTAACCGAGCGATAAACGGTGCCTCCCCACCTATCCCACAGATCAACGTAAACGAGGAGCCATTCAATTGTTTTCGTCGACAAACAAGTGTGGAATCGCGTACAGTGACATATCATAATATATTATTTACCCTTATTACAAAAAATTAATAAAAATTAATCCAAATTATATAAGTACCTATATGGTCATTCTAACAGGGGTACAATTCGGTTCCTGGTGTATCTATAACTTCGGGTTGAGTTTTTCGAACGTATAAAAGTGTTTTCATAATTTATTATATTACAGGATTTCATGAAAAAAATCGTAAAAATAATGAATAATCGAAAAAGTGAGTCCAGGACAACGGTGTACCTGAATAGCCTATCTAAAACGCCGCGTGATCATAATTTATTTGTATTATTAAAATTCATCAAGGACAAAATAAACGCTAAAATTATGAGACAACGTAAAAATAATACCACCCCGTATAAAATTATATCAAATATATAATTTTATTAGACCACACAGAGTAAACGCCTAAGTCCTGTATATGCTTCGTGGAGACTTCTCGGCTAATCTGAACATCACGTTTATTCGATACACCGTTTCATGTGGTAACTATAATATTAAAATATAGATAATATTGTAATAATGGGTGATACCTCGCGGGACTTTCCAAACAACCGATATTTTATATTAAAATACGCGTCACGTTTATAAGCCCCGGAGATGCGCATTCAGATACGCACAGCGACAAGCTATGCACTGCGCGCCTACCAATATTACATTTAACGCGCACGATTTTTTTATTTACATTTTTTCACTTTTTTTTGCAGGAGCATTAAGTAAGTCACAGTTTCCGGTATTTACGATATATGCGCAAAAGACGTGTTTGGGCATAAAACCGTGTGAACGAGCCTGGTGTTTCGACCGGGTACAGGGTTACAAACTCAAAGGGTTTAGCAAGAAAAAGCAAGCTGTGGCATCCAGGCAGGACTGCTTGGAGCTGTGTTTGGGTGAAAGAGAATTCTCTTGTCGGTAAGTAAAACTTATTACAATGCGCTTTTCATTGAAAAAACATCACTGTAACCTTATATTTAGATATATACCTAAGATCAATTTAATAATACGTAAAACCTTTGAAGATTTAAACAGATATAAAATCTCAAAAACATTCAATAAATTTATAATAATATGATAAGTACAATAAAAATAGTATTCTTAATCAGTAGAATATAATTTAAACATTTTTAGATACTATATTTTCTTTGACATAATAGTAAAAAAAATCAAAATTAAAAAAAAACTGACGCAAATATTAAACAAATATTTCATGTGAAAAGTGATCGGCTGCTGAAATTTTAATAAAATTTTCAAAAAAGGTAAATTAATTATCAAAAACGAATTAAAACAAAAAAATATGATATAATACGATCAAGGCACCACGCACAATAAAACTATAGCGCCTCTGCAATTCGCTTTGCCATCGTATGAAAAATATGTTTTTTATACTGATTTTATATTAATCGAGCTTTAAAGAGTTCGTTAATATAGTTTACTCGGTTTACTTAATCAACTATACGGACGGGATCGCATTGTTTCCCGCGATCACGATCGACGCAAACAATGAACATTGAAACAACACTTAGAATGTCTCGCACGCAAGCGCGTTTCTTTAACGGTATTCAAATCAATGAAAGAGGGAGGTAAACTAATTATAGATCTTACACTAAAATCATGGGACAACGAATATCGTTTTTTTTCACGCGCACACTTCTGCACACATCCAACAATAATTTTAAATCGAATCTCGTTTTGCACGTAAAAATATAAAAGTGATAGGATTAGTCACGTGTTACAAATTTTAAAATATTTATATTATTATTTTAACGGTCCTCCAATAATAACAGCAGTTCCGTAAGTGTATGCGAGATAAAAAAAAACAAACAACGTGTATATTGTTATAGGTACATTTTACACGAAAAACTAATAACATTATCATAACTATTATAATAACTGTATACACAGTAAGACAGTCATATATAACAGTCCGTTCACCCACACACATATATATATATACACGCGTACACGACGTTTATCCGAAAAGGTAATAATTGACATTCCATCAGATCGATATAATATGCGCAGGTGCGTCGTGTGTACCACCACCCACCCACCCCCAAACAACTCGCTGATCGTGTCACATTAATCCGATTGATTTCCAGAGCGCACGATTTTATTTAATTATTACTATCGCCATGCTGAATTTGCGATCCACTGGGAATAAAAAAAATATATATAACGAAATCGTGTAAAACGGGAATAATGTGCGTTAGAAACATTCCAATACACCTATACGTATGTGACGACTATTATAGGAATGACAACGGTCACTGTAAAACATGAATATAATATTCACGGACATATTATTATTGTTATATGAACGCGTATATTATTCTATATGTGAATAAAAAAAAACGTGTCTCCGACCGAATAACGAATATATGAAAATGAAGATGGATTATTATTATTATTGTTGTAGTCGATGTCGCGCACATATTTTATACATTTTCGATTTAACTGTAACATGTGATATTCTCGCATGATTATATTATGATAATAATAATAATAATATTATATATTAGCTACGTTATCCGAATTAGATCGTCGGGAGAGAAAAAACCGCGTCCCATACTGCAGCAGCTGCGGTCCACGCGGATAATGGGAATTCAAACGTGTCATTGACTCGCCGGGACGTCCGCATGACAAATCCGATGGAAAATTAAAATTAAAATCTTTTTATTTTATATCATAATACACGCGTTTTTGCGTATTCGATTCCTATTCACATATATACTTTTATACTGTATTACACGTGTGTTGTGTCATTTTCTGCATGATGTGTGATGATGGTGTTTCGTTGTACAACCGATTTGTCGTCGTCGTCGTCGTCGCGCGTTTAGTACACCTATAATAATATTATTTTATATTAATGAGTTTATCGGCCTACTAAGCGCCGCGGTACAACGGCAGATTTGTACGAAGCGGTTTGCGCAGTTCTTTCAGGGCAACACGACAACGACGACGGTTGCCGGAAACCGGTTAGTGGTCATCGGAGCTTGTTCACCTACTGCTGCTGCTGTCTCTGCTGCCCTACTGGCGCACATTTTAATATCGTGCTGCAGTATTATGATAATATTATTATTATTATTATTATATTATTGTAATATCCTCTGACATTTTTAACTGTTTTGCAAAAATTTGATTTTACTGTAAACCGGAATTTTCAGAATGTCTTCTTATTTTTATTTATTATTATAATATTATGCACATAAATTATACAAGAACGTCCAGGACAGTTCCGATTCGACAGGAATGTTCGTCGTTTACGTTTAAAATCCCAAGCATTGCAATCATACATATAGATAACCGTAGAAAGGCCTAAGTCGCGTGTGTATACGATTCATCTGTAAATTAACGACAACACGAATTTTCACCGTTAATTCGTTGTTACGATCACTCCATGGCCGCCGAGGTGTCGGAATACTTCAATGAATGGTAGACTCTTCAATGATATTTTTATAGCAGTTCCGTGTAACAAAAACTTATATAGGGTTATTATTTAACCGTTACATCCCATCCAACAACGTTATTATGTGGAAGCCAATTACTTGTGTATACATGGCATGTGATTCACCACTAAAGATGATGTTCATTTTACTTAATAATTTATTTATTATTACCTACCTACCTACTCTTTTTTAAAAAAAAACTATTACTCGAGAATATTGTTGACGTTTATTAGTGGCCTTGCTCAATGTCCCAAGACTTCATAAATTCGTGAACCATTCATTAGGTATACAATTTATTCGTCATTTTCTAGACTAATTAGGTAGCTGTCACAAGAAATAATTTCCATCGTTTTTGCATTTAAAATGCAGAATTAAAAGTTTAAAAATAAAACTGATACTAGCTCGACTTACACGACTAGGTAATCAAATTTTTTAAAACCAATCCGTCCAAACTCGTGCATGAAATTTAATAAGTGCCTATAGGTGATCCATCTCGACGAACTCAGGAGGTCAACTGGTTTATGGACGGCTACACCGTTCGAATAATTCAATACACCAACAATTCTATTTACGAAATCAAATCATACTGAATAGCAAAATAATATACTTATTCGAAGTACTCATTATGCAATAATGAACATATAATTTCAAATATATAAACATATTATTGTATACTGCTAAGTCATCATATAATTAAACACATATCGTTATTATATATAGTGTGCGAATGATTACGCCACTAAAATTTTGAATATAGGCACACCGTATATACATGGCAACCATTCAAGTAGTTGCAACAAAAAAAAAATGGACCGTTGCCATCGTCAGATAACGAACCTCTGACATGCACACACTGCAATGGATTGCGATAGCTCAATAAAATATATTTATGACACTTATAATGTGTTATAGAAAAAAAACGGCCAACGGCTAAACGAAACGTCCGTTGTTCTTATAGGATAATTTAAAACGCGGTATAGGTATACGACGAGTTAATGTGATATCCATAAAATTAAGTATACAAAATACCACTCTTCGATGTGAAATAATTGTTAGCGTACACGTCAGCCGAAATGACAGCGGCAAGCTGTAGTGTAGGTACCTATAATTTTAATTTTTCTTGTTTGTGCAATCGTTTTTTTTTTTTTACTAATCACTACCTATGTGATTAGATACAGCGGACGGTAGCACTGATCGTCGATCGGTGTGTTATGAATTATATTATATATTTAATGTCTAACGTTGATGGAAAACGGACATGACAGCTGTTGATATTTGAAGCGAAAATTGGATATATAGTTTCTAGAGTCTGACCGACAAGCTATGTTTACCATCAGAACGTGGGTGGACATAGTCTACGCCAAAATAGAAAAATCTAAGACGGTTTATTCTTATTATATGTATTATACACTTAAACAAAGCGACCGAGTCATGATTTTTTTCAAGTTATTCGTTGTTCCCACCTGTGTAACTTTTATCACAAAAGAAGGCAATGTTTCAATTGCTTCAATTGACAAAAATACCCCCCTCCATGCATACACAAACACTGATCTAAACAAAATTTACAATAATATATTAATATTGTATTTACTATATAATATTATTTAAGTCGTACACGTTAAAATGTATTATAGATCGGCAAACTACAACAACGGTACGGCGGAATGTGACATGTCTGACATGGACAGACTGACGGTGGCCGGCCAGGGGGCATTCGAACCAGCCGTTGGCATTGATTACTTGGAGAACAACTGCGTGGACGAGCCGGTCAAGCTGTGCGAGTTCAAAAAATTCCCGGGCCGCATACTCAAGACCGTTGATTCCGTGTACCAGGACGTAGGTTCTCTGGACGACTGTCGGGAACTGTGCCTCAACTCGCCGTACAGGTGTCACTCGTATGATTACGGCGATACCGGCGAGCTTGTGTGCCGTCTCAGCCATCATTCCAGGGCCACATTGGCAGACATACAGGTGACGATCGATGAATATATTATGAATGATATAAACTATTACATTAAATATTATAAACGTCATGTCTATGATTATGTTGTTACAATATTGTAATATTATCATTGGTTAAATACACTTAATCTCGTATATTTAATCAATGGTATTATAACGCAAACAATTGCAAACGAAAACCGTTGGCCACACAATTATTAATAATACTGTAAACGCCCGAGCACGCTTGCGATCCCGATCGTTGCGAAGGACGTTTTTTTGGACAGCAATCATACAAACTGCTACCGTCGTATCCGCATTTAATAATATAATATACTGCAGAATATGATGTTATCGTATATAGTATTTTGATTCTTGAGATCGTATATAAACTAACGATATCTATAAGTGGATATCGAATTTATCGTATTTTTCATACTTCCGATTTTCCGTATACGAAAGAAGTAATACACAAGACGCAACGACAATGACGACATCAGGTCTATTTTTTTCAGAAATACTATTCTTACATCCGTATAAAATATAGGTACTCTATGAAAATGAAAAATAAGATTCGATTGTTGAGTGAACTTCAATAATGAAAAAACCCACAAATATATATGTTTTTTTTATTATTATTTGTGTGCCGTATCCTTTCTCAAACACGTTCAGTTGTTGTAACCCACATTCGAGTGGTGCCAAAAACAGAATCCTTCCACACACATCGTACACACAATAATACTAATAATAATTGTAATAATAACAAGCTAACGCCACGGTACGTTAGTTACCACAGGATATCGGTGTTGTGGGGGACTTCTATACATGTCGACCTAGTTTTCGGTTGATTAGAATCGGTATGCCGATAAAAATTATGACACGAACGTTTATTTTTGATATTGGTATTTTCCGAAAAGAATTCTAAAATATTATCCTTTTCTAAAGGTGTCCGCCGTTAAGTGCCTAGCCAACGAATGATGAATCACAGTATTTTCATTTTTCAACGATTTCTCTATATTATATTAACCTTGAACGTTGTATATGGATTATGAGCAGTGGAAATAAGTACTTTCATTCAAAACGGATTTGGCACATAACATCAGAATAACAAAAAAAAAGTCACAGCCAACTAACTCCAATTTCGCGGTTTTTGATAGAACATTCTAATATTTTGATTAGGTATGATATGTCCAAACAGTTAATGGTTTCCAGATAATAGAGGACCCAATTCACGCAAACGACAAAAATATTTGTCAGGTTACATTAATTATTATATCCAAAACATAATAATATTTATCTCGGAAACAAATAATTATACATATTGATTTCTTGTTAATTTAAACGTAATATTATTTTCACTTCAATTTTCTTTTTCATATAACACAAAATAGTAATTTAATTAATGCACACACTTTTTAGATAAAAAATATTAAAGTCGATTGTTTGAAGTTTATAATAATAACGACAAGTTTAACAGTACTTTTTGGATCATTTAAAATATTTGAAAAACCTGTCCACCCGCATGCAGGTCAACGACATTTTACATGATATATTATGTACGCGTCATTCTAAATCTGCGGGCGTAAAAAATACTAATGTGTTTGTAATTTAATACAATAATGCAATTTAAAATGTTTCAGGACCCCTACTTAGAAGTTCCAGAAGCTTCCACCTATGAGCTCAACTCTTGTTACAACATAAGCATCGAATGCCGTTCTGGAGACATGGTAGCTAGAATTAAGACCAGCAAATTATTTAATGGCAAAATTTACGCGAAAGGAAATCCAAACTCTTGTGTCCAAGATGTACGCGGAAGTTTGGACTTCGAACTCGAAATGGCTTACGACGACGTGGAATGCAATGTAAAACAACAAGGTCTAGGTAGATACATGAACGACGTCATTATTCAACACCATGATACCATAATCACCAGTTCCGATCTTGGTGTGGCCATCACGTGCCAATATGACTTGACCAACAAAACTGTTTCGAACGAAGTAGATCTGGGTATACAGGGCGATTTGAAACCAGCCATGACGGAAGAAGTTATCGTGGACTCACCGAATGTCGCCATGAAGATTACAAACCGACAAGGTGCTGACGTTAAGCCTTCAGCCGAAGTAGGAGATCCGCTAGCACTCAGATTCGAAATATTGGACCCAAATAGCCCATACGAGATATTCGTCAGAGAACTGGTAGCTATGGATGGCGTGGACTCCAGTGAAATCGTGCTGATTGACGCTGATGGATGTCCGACCGACCACTTTATTATGGGTCCTCTTTATAAATCATCGGACTCCGGGAGCGGGAAGGTAAGATTTTCAGTCCACATTCGTTATATAATAAATTATATTAAAATAATGTGTGATATACATAATAAATGATCAGAGTAGGAATTCTACAACGAGCACGTCAGATGGAGCGAGCTTACGAAACAATTGCTTAATCAATTCTGTTTATTTTCAGATACTCTTATCATACTTTGATGCGTTCAAATTCCCGTCATCTGAAGTGGTCCAATTTAGAGCCCTGGTCACTCCTTGCATGCCAACCTGCGAACCCGTTCAGTGCGACCAAGAAGACGTTTCTGGAGAACTTAGGTCCGTACACTCATTCGGCAAGAGAAGACGGCGAAGGTCCACCAAAAGTACATCGAACGTCAGAGACGACATGCTGCTCGTACAGAGCATTCAAATCACCGACAAGTTCGGATTCGGCGCGCAACAGGCATCGCCGGAAATGAATCCTACGGACACGACAGCTTTCAGCATAAAGCACCACGAGTACAACATCGATAGTTTATGCGTTAATTTGTTCGGTGTTATAATATCGTGCCTAGTGTTTCTGGCTGTTCAAGTTGCCGTGTTAATAGCGTGGGCGTACGTTTGGAACAAAAAGAGACACGTCGACAAGTACCATCAACAGGATGGACTGTCCGTGAGTATGAGCATACCGGTAGGACGAACGGACAGCATGTGTAAGCTGTACGATACGGGGTACACTAAACGATACTAAATGATCGACATTTAATAATCCATAATAAGATAGTTTGCCATGACAGATTTTTTAACCTAAATTAGCTAGATACAAATTATGAATTTGTTAATCATATTGATAAACAATCTTTTTAAAGTGACATCGCGCTCAAATAGCCTTAACGGTCAGAATAAAAAAAAATAGTATTTATACGACCGTTAACTTAAATATAGACTAGTTTAAATGTTTTTATCTGATTATAATTATAATCAAAAAAAAAAAATTATAAAGTAAATTTTTTGGTCACTTGTAAGAGATAATAAATTAAATAGTTTAATTTCTAGAAATGATTTTATTTATATTATATAATAATATATATAAATATCATAACGATTCTCCAATATTTTTTTTTTTAATTAAAATTAAAAATATTGAAATATTTTATTTTTTCTATAACTAACGAAAATTTAATTTTAATAAACACTAGGTCTTAAACTAATTAATAAATTCAAATTATCTCAATATTTTAATTATGTACCTACTAATAATTACATTTAAAATATAATTATCTGACTTATTTTTAGCAAAATATTCTATTCTAATTATCCAATTGAATGATGATAAAAAAAATATTCCATAACCGTTTATCGTTATAGTATTCAAAACACTATAAGTATTCGTGATTCTATTTATTAAATTTATTTATTTCTATTTATTTTTTGAAGAATTTACTTAATAATCAATAATACGGTTTAGCCAATAAATTTAATTTATTTTAGAATTAATTAACATATAAGTATTTATTGGGCTGAAACGTAGACGATTTTTCCTACGATGAACATTTGTATGTTTGAAATCATTCATACACAATTTATATAAAACTCAAAATTGTTGGAGTCTTGTCTACGTTTCTCAAAGCTAAATTATGACAACTTTCCCTATATCTTGTGGCATAAAATATATTCAATAGCTTATTATATTATTTATAATTCATCTTTTATATTTTTACCATATATAAATAATTTAACCAATAACCATAGAGTGATTAACCAAGAAAAGGGAATATTAAGTCAGAGGTGAGTACTAATAATACGTACTACATATAAATAGTACTTTTGAGATGTAACTACTCATATATAAATTAAGATTTTTTTTTTTTTACTTTAAATATTATTAAAATAATATATATATTATATATATATATATAAATATTATATAATATAGTCTTATATAGTCTCTAATTATTATAATTATAGTTATAATATATATTGATAATAATTTTAAGTAATATTTGTATGCTATTAAAAAATAATGTGAAATTAAATTTAAGAAAATTGAACAAACATTATTATACTGTTTTATTTTATTTTTTGGTAATGACTGGTTTACCAATAATGTACTTAATCATATTTACTTACCCTAAGTCGTTGATCATTTACTGTCCAAACACGCGATGCCAGATCATTAGATGCTGCCACTATTTGCCCACCTGTGCTGTCAAACTCAACTGACATGACACCTGCATTACTACCAATCAACATCCCTTTGCACTCAGCAACACCTATATACACAGTTCAAATAAATTGCTTAGTTATAAGGTTTTAAAATGTATACCAAAATATTTAATTATTTATTATAATATACCTTTAGACACATCCCACAGCTTCACTTTACGGTCTTCTCCTCCAGTTGCTACCATTCGATCTACTGGACTCCATTTCACAGCACTTACAACACCATCGTGAGCGTCCTAAAAATATTTTGAGTATACACTTTATTAGGTAATTGAAACTACTTGAAAAAGCAATGTTTTTTATATTAATAAATTTAATTAAATTGATAAATAATAATAGCTAAAATAATACTTTTAAAATAAAATAACTTAAAACAATTATGATTAAAAAACATATTTTTTCATATTCATTTATCACATGTTAGATTTGATTCCGTATTTATTCAAAAATCATTATAAAACAATTATAATATACAACAATAGCATATTAAAATACATATGTATTCAACGACCAATAAGCATTCTATTCAAAATTCAAATAGTACAACATTATGATATACTTACAAATCGAATGGTAGCTTTGCAAGGCATGGCACATGGAGATGACATAATCGGACCAATACTATTGCTTACAGCAGTTGTCAAACATTCTGCGGTTATACCACGCATATCATTTGCTGCTTCTTTAAGTTCATTTTGCATAATGGCATTTCGTGCTCTATAAAATAAAATAACATATTAGCTATACTTACATTTTTATAAAATAAAAATGACTATTGACTATTAATTATAATATAAAATAAATGGTACAATATTAAATCAATAAAACTGTATTGCCTTTAGGTACTATCTATAAATTAAAAGATCGAAAAAATATTATGAAAATAAAAGATTATACAATTCCGAATAACTAATCAAAAATAAAAAAATTAGATTGTGATTTTATTATTCGGGTAAAAACCAAAGTAGAAATAGGATATGGACTGAATGTTTAGGTACTAACAACAACTCACTTAATTTACAATGTAAGAATACAAATAATATTAATATTTTTAAAGCAATGATAAATCAACAAATTAAAGACAAATACGATTGTCTAGTGTCTATATAATATATACTTTTACATTTTTATATCTACTAAAAATAAAATTCAAAAACCGTAAAAGTATCTCTGCCGTATAATAGTTATCGAGTGTCCCTTGTTAATGAGTACATTACTGGAATATATGTGTTACATTTTTTAAATTTTAGTTAAAATATTACATTTGAAAAACAATTTTGAGCAAACACGTGTATATCAACATTTATTTCTAAGTATAATTTATAATTTATTTACACTAGAGTACAATTATTAATTTAGTTTTCTATTAGTAGTACGATATGTTGAACTAATTTTTAGCAAAAATATCGTAAATTTTATATTATTAATTATTTTAATATTATATCACATATTACATTATTAACTTATACACAATAACCGCAAGTGTTGTAGAACGGCGTGATTGTATGAATAGCATAAATAGGTGAAAATTAGTCTAAAAAGTTTAAAAATTCAATTGTAAATAGGAAATAATAACATAATATGTAATGGCGAAAAGTTTGAAGTCTCAACGATTAATGTTTTATGAATTACAACATTAATGTACAATTAAATTTCCAATTTCCACAAAATTAGAATTCAAATACCAATAAAAAAAAATTGTGCCTATATATTTTCGATATTTTTAAAATATTGCAAGATTATGTTAAGAATATTATATTACAAATTTAAGATTTAGCTAAAAAAATTTAAAATTTTGAGCATTTTTAATTACAAAATAATTATTAAATTTTTAAAATTTTAATGATTTTGATGAAAATTAAACGTTATTAAAAACAAAATGTGACTGAAATTTTGATATTATATAATTACTGTAAGAAAAAACCAAGAGTAATGTTGTATACAAATATTTTGATTAAAAACAAAATTTTTTTGTAGAAAAATCAAAATAAAATGAAAATTTAAAAATTTAAAATGTCTATAAAGTATAATAGTACATAAAGCCAAAATATCATGTTTTAAAACAATATCGTGTCTAGAAAAATGATAATCTTAATATTTGATTAAAAGATAGTCTCTATAGTTTTTCATATTTTAGTTACAATAAAAAAACAAAATCGATTATTTTGAAATCTGCATTTTTTTCGTAAATACTCTCGTTGTCCGTGATTTTTTATTTTCCCTGATTATTTTGTACTTTTAATACTTGTCTTTTGACTCTCCAAAGTACTAATTAGATCCGATTTTCTACCTAAAACCACCTTTAAAGTTAAAAATTGAAACATTTTTTGCTCTAAAAGGTGATGGCAGACACAAAAAAAAACACATACACATCATTGGAAAACCTATTTGTTCAAAAGAGGTTTTTATAGATACATCTGAAATACATTATTACCAACCATCAAACCAACATTTTTAATCTCATAAATTAAATATAATATATATTTAAGAAATTAATATATATATATATATATATATATATATATTGCATTAATAGGTATTCTTTTTACAGTTAAGACTAACATATAAATATGTTTGTATTTAACTTTTCATTACGTTTTATAACTACAAAAAAGTCGAATATTTTTTTAAAAATGATGTACTTAAACAAATAATAAAATAAAAATATAAACCCTTCGAATCCGTTAAATTATTATTTTATAAAAATCAAAAAAAAAAAACCATCATCAAAATAATAAATACCATACATTTTTCAAAATCAAAAGCACAACTTAAACTAAAGTTAAATTGTTTAAAACAATACACTCAAATATAAAAATAATAAAACATAATATAAGTAAATCTTTGTATAACACGTGATATTTATCAAACTTTAAAAAAACATAATATATTTACTATATCATTAATCGGTATCAAATAAAGAAGAAGGATATTAAAATTTAAATATTTTTCAACTGTATTATCTAATTGAATAAACTAAAGGTAAACATTTAAAAACATAAACTCTTCTTCTAATACCTTTTAAATTACCTACTTTTATAATTACCATTTACTACACCTTACAGTAGATGTTTACCTTTTGATGGTCTCAGTTAAAAACACTCAATACAAATTTTTGTTTTTTATGAAAATATTAAATTTGAACTTATAATAGGTATATAAAAAAAGCACGATTGATTTTGAAAGAACCTTGTAATTTATATAAATAACACTTTGTCATAATCTATTAAAAGACAACTAAACGATTTTTTTTAAAATTTTGTAGCACATTGCATTGGAATACTTAAAAAAAATTACAACTGTGTCATAATACATTAATATGTATATTATTTTCGCCGAGTACCTATTTAATAACATGTTCTAATATTAATAATACATGCCCTTCAATCAAAATAATTATAAATCAGTATTTCGGCATGTTGCATTCCGAAATCTAAAAATATGAAAGCATCATTATTGTAATAGACTATTGTAGTAATAGTCACATACTACGACATGCACACTAATGCAGTTTTATCAACGTGCAAACAAACATAATGAACCTGCATCTAATTAATTAAAATAGGTACCCGGCGTTAACATTAAATGCACCGCGTGCTAATTGTTACCTGACTAGATGGTCGTTTTCCTCGTTCAACTTCTCGGCGTCCTTAGATTTATAAGTCATTAACCTGACAACGAGTTCTCTGTTTTCATCCTGTAATGAAAATCGACGACGCGTTAGTTTAGCGAACATTTTGTGATTGTGCAGCGCGTGTGTCAACTGACTGGCACGCCAGTGGGGGCATATTCTCGTGCAATATTATAAATAGACCCGTCTCATAGCGCCACGGTTTAGGTCTTTAATTGGCATTACAGAGTATTTTTTTTATTTTTTTATTTTTATTTATTTAATTTTAATTTTTACGATCTGTTAAAGTATTTGCAATAAGTAAAATTGATATGATGCAAATATTGTCCGGACCCACCCAAGTCAGGAGAAGCATTGCAACATTCAACTATTATTATATACAATAATTATATATACCATATTTACCTAACCATAATAATAATAATAATAATAATAAACTATTGCTTATTTAAATTAAGATAGGAAATAGCAAATACAGGTAATATCTGAAGACCCCAATAATTTATAGTAATGAAAACATGCTGAAACTATATTCGTCCCGTCAGTATAATAATCACAACTTTAAAATTATTAAAAAAAAATAATCGTTAATAACAATAAGACAGTGAATGAACAAGCGTTACACTTTAACCAAATAAATAGATATGCGTTGTCTCAAGTCTTATAAATGCACAGCATAACAAATTGTACGTTCCTAATAATCCATTTACCTCCATTATTTGTTTAATATTAGAGTGAATTGACCTATTATTAAATTTAGAAGTAAGAAAATTATCTAGTCAATGGAATAGGTTTTTTTTTATATATTAATTTTAAAATATACAAATAATTTACAGTTTTTAAATGATCATAACTCGCTTTAAAATTAAAACATAATCATTGACTAGATAATATTGTTACTTCTAAATTTTCTAATTTTTAATATGTTAATTCACTATAATATTAAAAATAACCGAATTAAATACTTAAATTAATTATTCGGAACGTACTATTTGCTATAATGCTATATGAATTTATATGACGGAGACAACGCAAATGAATGTAGCAGTCTCACGTGGCATGTGGCGTTCTTTTAATTAATTTCATTCAACTGGTAGGTAAACTATGTTATTCCATTTATATTCTAAGGCATTTAACAGAAGAATACACACACATATATATATATAATATGCCCGTTCTTAAATCGTGAACAAATAAAATTCAAATCAAAAATATTAAATTTTACTATCTTGACCATATAGTGAAAAATAAAATTGTCAATTAATTATTATTAATTGTACAATAAATTATACGTATTTTATTTAAATCACCAAAAAACAAGTGTTTTAGAGTAGTATATATAAAAATATAGCTAGATACCTCCTACCTTCAGTTTTCTGTTAAATAATTGAGGATTTTGTATATGTTTTTTTTAAGAACTTATTATTTAAACATTATTTTATAACCAATGAAATGTACATTGTACATAGCACATACGCATTAAATAATTAAATGAAAAATATATTTTAATTCAATTGATATAAATGTTTAAGCTAAATGGCAGCGGTGACATACAATCATATATATAATTACTATAATTAGTAGGTAATTACTAAACAAATTTTCTAATTAAAAATAATGAGATAATATTTTCATGTACGTTCCTCTATTATATATAATTAAATCATGTATAAATAATAATTATAGAAGTTTATCTATTACAAAATAATGAGTAAGTAGAACACTTATAATACCTATTTGATTTTTATAAAAATATAATGATTATGTTAACTAGTGTTAATGTATTTACTAAACATACAAGTACCTACTTATAAACTAATTATTACATATAGTATATTACTATTATGGTATGTATATATATATATATATATATATATATATATATTAGAATAACTATGTACATTGTACAATAATTAAATTTAATATATTGATATTTAGTATTCGGAGACTAAAACTTCGGAATTTATAGGAATAATAGTACATTAACAATTAACTTTTGGGAAATACACAGTATTAGGAAAAATAAAGTAATACTATATGGTTTATAATTAATAAATCAATAAACTAAAATATAGCACTACCTTATAAAATATAATATTTAAAATCAAAAGAGTTAAAGATATTGTTTGAACAATCGCGAACAATTTTTTTTTTTTGTTATGTAAATAATCGTATTGTATAGGATTAGAGCTATATTACAATTTACAGGAGAGTAGGTACAAAAAATAATGTTCACGAAGTGTTGAATGCTCAAGGAAAATATAAGCTATTTCACTGCTCAAAGTCATTCATAAGTAACTCAACGGTTAATCTTGATACAAGCCAATGTTGTTCTTTTTTTTTTTTAATGCGAGATGTGTAAATAAATAATACAAATATTTATACTTTTAAATTAATATTTTCTCGTTTATTAACTTATTAGGTACTTTAATACAATTATAAAAGTACAATCAGAATGTTTAAGATAAATTAATTTCTATAACAACATAGTAAAGCATTGCATTTAGTTAAGAATGTAAAAACATAAATTTAAATTAATATCATGAAAAATTCTTTAAAATAACACAACATAATGACAAAATATACGCAAAATTTCATTGATTTTGACAGATGCTAAATTGATGATTGAGCATTAATCATTAATACTAGGCAGTATATGTTAGAAAATTGTTAAATTTATGAATTAAAAAAAAATATTTATACAAATTATAATTCTATTTTAAAGTGAAATATTTGTTGTAATGTGAGATGAAAAATACAAAGCAGATAAAAAGTCGATTGCAAAACACAGTACTATGGAATATATTAGAAATTATTCAAAAGATATGAAAAATTCAATAAATGAAAATAAAGATGAATATAAAAACAAAAATTAAATCGTGATCTCATAAAAAAAAAATAGACTACGCTTTACTTGTTATCTTATAGATAACATAAAAATTATGTACAATTAAATGAAAATATTAGAGTCAAGTAGGTATATCATAATGAAATCAAAATAGACAGTTATGTTGTCTTAATTCTTTGTATACGTCTTGTAAATCTACTGATCCTAGCCTTGTACTACGAAAATATGCCAGGAAATTCTTCGAGAAGGTAAAAGAGAAACTGGTCGAAAGACTTGGCATAAAATAAAATTTAAAGATAAAACTCACGTAAAAAACATGTTACTAATAGATAATTCTTTTTAAATTGGCCTTCATGTTCATATAAATTACATTTACCTACTCATCTGTAAGCATTTTAAATTGATTTACTGCAGATTTTTATTTTTAATTAATGTTTTTAAAAAAAATCATGTAAACTCCCGAGATATTACCTACGCTCTGAAACCCATTTGTTTATAATATGACATAATATGTTTATTATCTATGTGCAAAACAAAACCAATATACATATACATATAAACGCAAACAAATATGACGCAGTGAAAAAAATTGTAAATCTGTAAAAATGACAAGATGTAAAGGAAGACAAGAGGATTTAATAAATTGTAATTTATCTATATTTTTTGAGATTTTATAAAAGCAATGAATATGAGTAAAAACCGATTAAAACAATAAATTACTATTAGGGTAATATTTAAGAATGTCTAATAAAATAACGATGTACTAAGTACCTCCATATGTATATATAATATGTGATAGTTAAATTAAATTTTCAGTTTTAACTACTGATAAACTTGATATCCTTCAATATTAAAAACATTACTAACTATATTTCTGTGCAAAAAAAAAATAGTATCGTTATAGATGAGGGGTGTGAAAAAATACGTATCAAAGTAAAATGCCGTTCCCGATGCTATAGAATAAAACTATTACTCATTACATAAAGAACCTAGGGTACCTACCAATGTATCTGTTCTATATAATATAAACTGGATTAATGCTTGCATATTATATACCTACTACATTACTGTAATATATAATACCTATGGCCTATATGTATAGATACATAAATATACATTATGATAAAATGGAAATGTAATCTATTAAAAATGTATACATTAATTTGAAGATGACACGCGACAATGATTAACGATAAGACATAATCATTGACGGGATACATACAAATATATATGTAAAATGTAATATTTTTAATTTAGAAGAAAATTTTATATATTGAGCATGATATAATTTCCGTAGAAACTAATAGGTAGACAGTTGATAATCACAGACATAATATTTAAACATTTTAATTTACGATATGTACTTTATTATGTCATTCAACACGCAGTATTTGTGAATCAAATGTTTGTTTATTTTAAGTTAAAAATAGGCTGAATGATTTTCTTTACACATTTATTTTGCATAATATTTACATTTATTCATTTGATATGACGTATCACGATCTAACACATTTTGTCAGGGTCATCTTTATACTTGTTTTCTTAAGTTAAAATCAAATACAAATTTTGAATAAAAAATACTAAGTATTATGTTGTAATATAGCTGCATTTAAGTAACTGCAATAAAGTCTATTTTCAAATAAAAATGTAACATTTTATGTCATATTTCCTGATTTATGATCACTAGTTTTTTAAGAGTACATATTATTATACAGAGAGAACATAGAAACCACAACAGATATAGATGTATTCTCGTATATTCCATGCTAACACTACAACATGTGACTATAATAATCATTTGAACTACCATTTAAATATTTTATAACTAAGAAATGTCTAATATATTAATAGAACTTGTTCATATAACTAATTATTAACACATTATTGAACAAAAATGTAAACTGTTTCTGTTGATATTATTTTATTCGTAAGTAGTGTTGGGAAGGTGCCTAGGTACTCTAGCATCCTAGATTTTAGAATAACATTCAAAAAGAAGTTCCAATATTTCTCAGCAGCCATATTTGTTCATTATTTTATACCATATTAGAAGTATTAAGTAGTACTTATTTATTTATTTAATAATTAAATTAAAAATTGTTTTTCTTATCACATGCATTACCAATGAATTATATTTAATTAAATTTAATTGAATTAATTACCTAATTTAAACTATATTATATCATTATATTATTTTTATAATAAAGCTATGTTTATAAAAGTAATGGTTTTTTATAAATTTGTACTGATTAGGTTTGAGTAGTATTAGAAAAAATATAATACTTACCAATTATCATCTATGATATATAAATATTAAACTCAAATGTATAATACATAATACTACCAACATTTTTAAACAATATATAAATAAAAAATGTTAAACTTCTTAAAGATTTTAATAATTTATTTTTAAATTTTAATGTAATTGGTAATTACTATAGCTTAAAAATATTATTTATTAATAACTATGATATAATAACAAACAATTACTTGAAAAGTCCGCAATTTTTCTTCAAGTTTAGTAAAAGCCAACTGTAGTGCTTGGTGTTCATCTTTGAGAACTTGATTTAATTGTTGTAGCTCAGAGTTATTTTTCTGGTATGAAGATATTTCAGCTCGTAAACTAGTTACTAACTTTATATGTTCAGTCAAACTGCAATCATAAAATGTTATACAATTTTTTATTAGTATACATTTTAAGACAATAAAAAATACTATAAAGCAACCCATTTTGTTTTTTTATAAAAATATTTGTCAAGTAAGCATTAGTTGTAACAATTGTAACATAATAGTTACATAGTTATATCATTACGACTATATTATTATAAACTTAGCATCAACTGTAAATATTAAAACAAATTCAAAATTAATTGTTTCTTATTATTTTTAAAATTTTCCTAACTTAGCAATATAAACTTATAGTTAAATAAATAAAATACTATTTTTAACACTAGGAACAATATATGTTAATTTATGTAACACAAATAAATAAAAATAATAATAATGACAAGATAACTATAATAACATCAACAGTGATATAACAAATATAATTTATTATTAGTGAACAAATTAATAAGAAATTATTGTTAATTAAAAATATAATTAAATTAGAAGGTTGTGTGGTGATCCACGTTTGGATGTTTAATTTTTAAATGATTTGTAATTGAAGAAGTAGAATAAGAATTTAAAATTATAAAAATATTTCTACATTCACATAAACACATATTAAAATTTGCTACATCAAAAGTAAATTATAGACTATCTTGATGTTGACAAATTAATTAATAATATATTTTCAAATGCTTATTATCTTAGTTCATACGTCATAACTGTGTATTTTTAATAACTAAATAAAATGTACAATGTTAAATACTATATTTAATAATTTACTTATGTATCTAATTAAATATTATTATTCTATTAAAAAAGTGTTTTATTTTAATGTTTACAGCATGCTTATTATGCTAAATATAATAAAAGTACAAATAAAAATGAATCAGTTATAAATTAACAATACATAATTTGCATATTGAACATAAATATGAATTTATCAATATAACATAATTTCAATTTTCTGAGTTTTTTCTTGGATACTTAAAAATATATATATTAAGAGTTTCTGAATGAAAATTAATTTCTAAAATTGCATTTATTCATTAAGGTTTGATTTTATCTAGCAACAATATTAAACATACTACATACTTGACAAAATATTAAAAAAAAGTTAAAATCAAAATATAATATTGCTTTGAAGTATTATAATATTTTAAAAGGGTATAGTATTAGCTAAAATGTAGGATATACAAGTAAAACCTTTAAAATAAATTACAAACTATACATAAAACATATATACAAATGTAAATAATAAACTATCTATATAGTATTGAAAAATAAATAATTCTACTTGTTTCAATTTATAAATGACTATAGAATTCTGATTTTTAATTAATTTTATTACTACATTTTTAACCTTAAATAAAATAATACACAAAGTAGACTAATATAAAATGTTATAAGATTTTACAAAATTGTATATAAAATGTTTTAAAAGATTCATTTAAAAAAATGCATCTTATTTTAAATTACTTAATATACATTATCTTCTTGAAGTTTAAATAAAAAAAAATACTTCCTATTAAATATAAGGTTTATAGTTTTAGTGTACTTTGAATTAAAATAAAATATTTAAATAAACAAAAAAATAATTTATTTGAACTAAATATCTGTTTATAACTAAACAAAGAATTCTATTAACAATAATAAAAATTAATATTCATTAATGAGTACTTAAATTATTATACATAACAAGAATGTTTATTATATAGTATTTAAATTTAAATAAAGAATTATAAGATTATAAAAATATTTTTTCATAGTTATTAACAATCATAAAATATATCCCCACTAGTAATAACAGCAAGCACTTAAAACTAACGAATTAACTTTTAAATATAATTAACTATCTTGATATTACATTTATGAAAAATGATTGAGTTGATCATTGTTTTGATTTTAAATAATGGTACCTAATAGAAAATAAAATATTAAGATAATAGTTACAAAACAAAATAAAGTAAATTATTATGATTGTAACAATGTAATATTTTCAAACGTATAAAAAGTATACTTTACAATAATTAAATTAAAATAACATACATCTTAAAATTTGTTTTAAAAAAAATGTTATAACTTATAAAAAAATATTAATTTTTATTTTGTATACATAATAGCAGAAATTATTGTTTACATTAATGTTCAATTGACAAAAAGAAAACTAGATATATTAAAATAGAAACTAATATATTCTATAACATGAATTAAATATAACCAACTTTCATTATACATTAGTTTAATGACAGAAATACTATAAATCAGTTAACAAGACTGTGCAAATATAGTTCTATTACTGCTATGGTATTATCATATTATTATAAGAATAAATTTAGTTAATTTAGTTGATAAGAAATAAAAGATCAATAATTTATCAATCAGTTAATATTCAAGTATTGAATAATTCGGAACACAATCACAGACCTGATATTTTTACTTGTAAGTGTTTGCTCAGTCAATTGTAATTTTGCATTTAAATCTATAATCATTTGAGCATTTTCCCCACGTCTACGATGCAATTCTGTCAATTCTTCTTGTTGCACAAGCAATTTTTGTTCTAAAGTCGATATTTTTTCTGAGTACACATGATCACTACCAGTATTACCGCGTATGATTTGGGATTCTAGCTGAATGTTTTGAGCTCGCAACAAGAGTGAACTGTCGTAAATTTTGTTATCTGTAAATGACCAAAATAAAAAATAATAGCCAAATTGCTAATTGCAGTGGAACGTAATCAGAAATGGGTAAACTCACAGAAATTGATAAGATTTTGAAAGCTAGCTGTCTCCCTGGAGTTTCTGCTCTCCAGTTGTTGGCGAATGACTGCCTTCCAATCCATGACGGTCGCAGTCTCTGATTCAACAAAAACCTTTTGTATGAACCTCGGTCGATGGACAACCACCGGACAAACAATTATAGCAGAGACAATATCGTACCAGCATCTAAACCAAACACATGTCCATGGCGAGTACCTACCCTGAAAACCCTAGACGTCGGAAATTAATTCTATTTAATCAACTTATTAGCTCGACAATATGAAACGATGTCGCTCATTAAATACGTTCTTTGTCAACGTCGAGTTGTAGTCGTCGACTCGTCGTGAGCTATCGTCGTTGCACGCGGCCGACCGACGTCCGCGAAGATTTACGTAGATCTCAGTAAATAATAATTATTATTATAGTAACAGGTAGTGTGGACAATAATAATAATATTATTAAATTTTTGAAAAGAAAAAATGATAAATGATAAGAGCCGTTTTCGTCCGCGGCGGCAGGCCGGCCATAGGTACCGTGGATGGTCAACGATAGTCTATACCGCGCACCAACGACAACGGTTGTGGTTACGATGACGACCAGTGCGCGCGGTAACCACTATCCGTTAAAAACACCTATTGTAAAGCGACCGCATCTGTGTAGGGTGATAACAAAAACGCGAGACGCTATCTCAGACATGTTGCACAATATGCACAACGGGCTCGCCGATGCAATGGCTATTTTTATTTATTGTATAATATAATAATATTATGATATTTATGTTATGTGTAGAATTACATATTATTATTTTCATCATACCTTAATTTTTGTATTTGCGTATTATTTTTTGTTACGGCGTCCGCGAATGCAATTTTTTTGTTCTCGCCGTGTTTGCGGAAGAGCGCGCGCACCGTCGCCGCCTATCGTTATTATATTATTATTTAATATTATATTAATTTTATGTTATTAGATAGTTATTTAACGATCGTTAGTCGTTGACCTGTGTCTATTGATTCATAATCTAAGTGGGTATAGTTTCCTCCGCCACGCCATGCCAACGCCATTTAACAATTTATTTTTTTTTCTCGTCCATCGGTCGAAATATCGAAATATTCTTCTTTAAATACGCATTAGGTATATTAATATATTATTTAATGGGCTATAATATGTATAGGTATTATACAAACATGTAGCGTACGATACAACAATGATTACATATGATTTGATTTCTCGACATGAAAGAAATAGTAATAGCATTATTGGTCGATAAGTCTGATAACCGCCAATTTCGGCATTAGGCCATCATCACGGGTTACCTCCACCCAGTGGCGCAAATCCGCAGAAGCAAGGGAACATTTCCTCCCCCCCAAAAAAAATAAATAAATAAATAATACAACACGGTGGTAGGTGCCACGTGTGTGAATGGTGGTCCTGCAGTAGCTAATGAAGATTCTACTTATATAATATTATATTATAAATGTAATATTGTGAGATAATTACCTCATAAAACTCATAATTGATTAATGATGGGGTTGGATGGTGGCTGGTAAATTTCTAAATTTGCTCCCCCCCCTCGTAAAAAAAATATTTACGCCACTGCCTTCACCTTATAAGCGTCAGGCATATTATTATTATTTACACAAAACGCGTGTCTTATAACTATTAAGTATGTACTACACGCGTTACACCGCTCAAACAATAAAATAAAATCGATTGTAAAATTGATATTGTACGTCACAATAGTTTACACCGTATGATGCTTAAAAAATTATAATTATAATAACGTACTGTTTATTTTTTTTTATTATTATTCTCACGCGTCGATCGTTACAGGGATTTACTTAATGCGCGAGTTCGTAAAATCTATACTAATATAATATCAACTACCTGTATGTGTGTATAAATTAATTAAACTATGTTTATTAAATTATGTTATCGTGACTGATCACTTTAACTAGAAACAGAAAACCAACAACCATGTTTGGTATTAGTATTATTATTGTTGTAGTTAATTATAAAAAAATAATTAATAAATTAAATGAATTCGATTAATTATCTAATGCCAAAAAGACGTGAGTGATGTCTACGCACATTAAAAAACACTTTAGTATTTTACCAAGTAAAATATATTAGTAACGAACGAAATTTTATTAAAATAAACATTTTTTTGAAGTTTAAATATTGAAAAATTGACTACAATTCAGTATGTTTCCACGAAATTTCGAATAAATTCAAAATGTATATACGTTGTGTCAAATTTTTTCCACATGATAAAAATAACGGTGATTTTGAGTAGAAAAAAAATGTTATTGGATCGTTTAATAACTTGTAACACTTATTTTTAGTTAAAATATAGGTATGGTAGTAAGAATTGAGATGTAAAATTACATTGTATATTACTACTATAGTGGTATATTAAATATAGAAATCAAAAAAAGTCTGTTACGGATTTGTATATATGTAGTTGTTTATAATGTACACGGGAATCAACTCAAATACGGCATGTAATGCTTAAACCTATAACTATATATGTATACACGTTTCAGTAACAGCCTTCGCACGTGAATCCAATTTTATGCAGTAATATTATAATATTTTAAATTATACGTATTAAATATAATATATTACTGTGCACATTTTATCGCAATATCGTTTACCGCGTATAATAAACTGCAATCATTTTTTCTTCACATAATACGCACTTCACTAGGATAAAGTGTTCACACATATACACATGTACCTGTGCGATATAATGACGGCGTTGCATTTAAATGTCACAGGTACTCACACATATTATTGGTTACTACGCACATGTAAATTCGTAATACACATTTATATATTATGTATAATATTATATACATGTGTATGCAAAATTAAACAATAATACCTATATAATACACCCGAGTGCTTGCATAGTATAATAATATTGTTATAGTTTAAACGGCATTATACACTCCAAAATAGAGTGGTTTTATCGTGGCTCGAAACGCGTGTACATGACGTGTGCAAATATCAATCCGTGACATGTTGGAGACGAATATCCGATGTGAATTTGAAATAAAAATCCACTATCATAACAATGTGAATAGAAACGAATCAATAATTATTCTGCAGTTCGAAACATCTTCTCCGTACTGGTATATTGTACACGATAATATATGAAATAGACATTTTTAGATTTGTCTCGTATAGAGCGTTGACTTATTCCCTTTCAATAGCGTACCGTCAAGGTTGTTGTTATAGGTACTTATTGAACGGCGTAATATATAGGCAATTTAAGGTCATTCGATTTTGTTTATATTTTGTATTATCAGTCCGTATACTATATTATTAATTAACAAAATTTATGTAAACTGTTTTTTAACGTAAAGCACAAAATCAACGTAATTAATTATTTGATATGCGATTTCAATTATTTATAAAAAGCTCAACAAGAGCCGAAATAGTTTGAAAATGATATCAAGTCAATTAAATACAAATTTGAATATTTGGTAAAAATGTCAAGTTTCTACAGTTATTCATTTATAATGGGATTGGAAGCGATGATTTTCTATCTTTGTCTAACACCCGTGGAACATAGGAATTTAAATATGCTTTCATTCCAACGTACAAATTGTTCTAGTAAAGTGATAAGAATTTTAAAAACAGATATGAATTTATCATCAAGTTTCCTTAAGATTAACTTTCCCAGATTTTAATTTTTTGATTTTAACTTCTTCAAAAATTAAAATATTCTATTATTTTAATTATTTTTTTTTAGTATGAATGTTTTTAGCATTTATAAGGGCAAATAAGAAATGTGAAGAAGTCGATTTCAAGTAGACTTTACGACAAAATTAAATCTGTTTTTAAAATTCTTATCACTTCACTCGATCAATCAGTACGTTGAAATGAAAACACGTCTAAATTCCTATGTGCCACGTGTATTGGACAAAGACAGAAAATCACCACTTCCAATCCCCTTAAATGACAATAAAAAAAACTAAATCAATTAATGATCCCCAGAGTACAAACTAGACAAATTATATATTTTATCAGAAACCACTATTTAAGTTGAATATTGAAGCATTTTAACTACTCGGCATAATGATGACAGGAAAAAAATTAATAAAGAAAACCTAATTGTTGTAAAAGAAATAAATTCATAGCTCCGCTCAGAAAAAAATTAACGAAAAATGGGTGATCTTGAAATCGAATTAATTCTATTATAAAATTCAAACTATACTGAGTGTATTGGCTGAACCCTGCATATTTTATAACTAAATAGTTATAAAAATTAAAAATATTACATTTTATTAAACATATTTATTATAGTAGAAATATATTAATATGGTATATTCTGTTGAAAGTATATTAGGTAATAAGATGTCAAATGTGCACTGCAGTTATCGAATTATTTTTAGTTTATAAAATTTGTAGCCATTTCCTGGTTTATTAATAATAAGTACACAATTATATTTTATAATAACATCTATGGAAAATAAAATATTATGTGTAGTACCTAAAGTACCTAAATAAGTAGTAGTAGGTACTGATATTATAATAATTATAGTTAAAAATGAATTAGTTTTTCATAATAGGTATGTACTATTTTGAAAGTACAATCTAGGAAGCAGGTGACTGTAACTTTGCCGCTACCGATACTGTTATTTTTCTTTTAAGTTGTAAGTTATACCTTATCAATATATAAAAAACATTAAATGAAAATTTAAATTTAAATATTTTTTACTTGAATGATATTGTTATAAGAGTTTGTTTAAAAAGATTAAGATAAATTAATATATATTATGGTATCTCATATATATTTTATGAATACATAATAAGTTAATTATTCTTTAATAATGTAAAATTAATTAATCATTATTCGATAGGTTTAAAGAAAGGATTAAAACTAAAATTAATTGCAATATAATTAAGACAGTAATAATGAAAAGATAACATTTAATCATAATATTTTTAAATTTATTTCATATTTTATATAACATTTTAATTGAAAAAAAATATTGATTAAATCAACCCAAATTTATTATGTTTATGGCTTATTATCTTTCTCAGCCTTGAATTTATTCAAACATACCTATTATTTTAACTTTAATTGTCACTATACTAATTTTTTTTTTTTTTTAATTATTTTATCATCGTGATAATCTAACATTTTTTTTTGGATCAAATAGTGGTGTTCCTAATGAGTGTCCTTTATCATATTGTTCATGCCGTGTAATATCTATTAATTTAGTAATGTTTTGATTTTTGGTAATTATTTTAATATTTGTATGAAACATTTGAATAATTATAAATAACTTAGGTAAAAAATCTATACTTGATGTTTAAACAAAGATAGAATACATACAAAGTACATTAAATATACGTATATAGACGGTACAAGTGGTTAAATCATAAGCGTTTAATAATTAAAATGTTAATCAGTTTTTAATAATTTTTATTTGTATTATTCTATTTAACACGATTATAGTGAATGGGAAACTAATATTCCAAGAAAATGTCAAATACCATTCTTTGAAATAATTTTCATATTTAATGTTCAAGCTTATCGCACATGGATAATAACATGGCCTATTTAAATTTTGAATACATATATGTAGATGTGATGTAATATTAGATCATTATTCATCAAACAATAAAATGTTTCGAGTTCAGTGTTATTACTTGTTATGACCGTGTATTTCAATATTTTATTGTGTAATAACATATCTAATGGGCAGAACATGATTTTTAACTTAATATATGATTTTTATTGCCCCAAAAATGAATGCTTAATTATATTTAAAATAATTTATACCAACTTGAAATCCTGTATCATTTTAATTGCATTATTTTATAAAAATACCCCCCTTTAAGAACACGATGTTCCTTTCTCTCGCAGATCTCAAATAGTAATTAACAGATTAAGAATTGGACACGCATTACATACACACGAACACTTAATGAACAACAAAGAACAACGGATATGCCTTACATGTAATATCAAAATTTCGGTTAAACACATACTAACAGAATGTGTCCAAAGGACTCCAGAGATAAATTTTCACTCCCCTATAATCTAGGCGAAACACTCTCACCCAACCTAGAGATGAGGTCAATTCTTTTTTAATTCTTCAGAGATGAACTTATTCCAGAAAATATAATGTTAACATTGAATTATATCTTTCTTTTTTCTTTCTATCTTGTATTAGATGTAAAAAAAAAGAAAAATGTATCAGCATGTAAAATAATATCTATGCATTATTATGTGTATCAGTAATTTGTATTTGTTGAAACGCCAATAACTATAGTAGTTGAGGCGTATAAATAAATAATAATAATAAAAAATTTATAAAAATAAATATTTACATTAAAAGCATATTTAAACACTTTTAATTCAACAGTAATCATATAGGTTAGACACTGAAAATTAATATTTATTTACTATTTCATTATCTAAAAAAAATAAATTTATCAATAATTATAATTATTACATTATTAGTATATTAACATTTCAATAATTAATAGCCCAGTGGATATCAAAAAAGATTAGTAATCTTTAAAAAAATGTATTTTTCCTTCTTTGATCTGAACAACAACATAAATCTAGTCAAATATACTCTACCTTTCATATATTTGCACAATAATAATAGAAAAATTAATAATAAATTCAAATACCTAATATATATTTATAGCTTCTAGTAAATACTATTACAGCTCAACAACATAAAGAGTACTTAATAGAAACAAAAAAAATATAATATAACGTAATTATTGAAACATAGAAAACAAATTAATAAAATAGTGCTTTAAATAATATAGATAGGAGATTAAAATGTACAGGTATCGTAATCATTGGAAAAAGACATTTTGTTAATTAAGTTTATGAGGTAGATATAATTTGGACTATGGAATATGTTGTTTGTGTGGTATGTTTGTAATTAAGGAAATTGGTGATTTGGCAATTGGATATTATTAGCATTGGTGACGGAGAAATACCCTTAAAGTAATATATATATATATTACTTTAAGGGTATTAAATATATATATATATATATATATATATATATATATATATATATATATATATATATATATAATACATAATATAATTTAAGTTAACAAAAAGCCAATAATTGATTACAGTTATTATTTTATTTTTATCAAATTCAATAATGACAAAAACTATTACACGATATAAAATAATGTATCGTTTTGGTTTATACCTAGGGCCTAGGCTATAATACATAAATATCAACTATTTCACTCCCGACCAATGTGGATAACATCGACGACAAACATATTTTCACAGGATGCTGTTTATATACTCACAGTACAGAGAAAATTATATGCTTCCTGAATCACTGTCGTCATTACTCAACCAAGATCCCAACACAATTTACGCCTCAATAAAATTTATCATTGCCGTCAATCTTTTCAACAAGATATAACTATATATATTACCTAGAATTTAAGAACTTTATCACTATAACTTGTACATTATTATATAATAAATATCACCTACAGTCCTTTTTTTATTGTAATGGCCATTGTTGACGCGGGTTCAATTAATAAAAAAAAATACCTATAATATTTGTTTATTTTGTTATATTTACATATCATTATTATTTTTTTATCATTATTTACTACATTTTATATTCACTACGGCAATGATATTCAAACATTTTATTTTATGTAACATTTTTTTTTTTTTAATTTAGTTATACAATTCAACACACTATATGGCACAAACAATTTATGAATAATTTAAGACGGCGCTCTGTGTAGGCAATTTAGAGTCAATATTTAAATTAAAATTGAACCTATAACAACTGTAAATAATAATTATATTAACTGTTTCCTATAAAAAAATAAATAAATATTGCATCACAATTTATTTTTATAATTTTAAACCACTTATAACTGTGAATTTCAAAGACATTGAGGTTATTGTGGTTACAAGTCATCGAAAAAAAAAACAAAAACCTATAATACTGAACATCGTAATCGATTTGAATTTCAAGCCTAACAACAAAAACTTCTCAAAGTTCAAACATTATGTTCAAAGTCATACACTTGTTCGCGTTTCAACGGCCCGTTTACGACAAGCCTATTAGAGGAGTATTTTTATCGTACTTATATAAAAGCGACAATATTACTAATTATTGTGAGTCTATAAAAGTGGTACTCTGGTGATTGTTTTTCTAGGTATCTACTGAAACGAATTAAAAATAATTAATTTACAATCAACATTGTATTATATATTTTCTGATCGTAGAATTAGTAGATGACATTTGACAATATTATAAATTACGAATTATTCAATTCTAGAGAATTGTATTTTGTAATTTTAATGATAATGAACCAGTGGCGCAGCCTGGGGGACTTTGGGGCTAAAGCTTCACTCCTATTTTTTTTCCGTATATCTAGATTAAATTATTAAAATTTAATGGTTATTCTATATTTGTGTGTAAAGCAAAGTAGGAAAAATTTTAAGCACCTCTCCAAAAAAAATCCCTAGTGCCAACCTGTTGTGAACTATATTAGTTTTAAAAAAACGAAAAATATCTTATGGCAAAAAAATTTAATCGCGCACTTATGATAAAATATGTAACTTGAGAAAATTTTATCTGTGACGTAGCATTAAAATATAACTCTGTCATTTTATTCTTCGTTTTATTTTTACAGACCGGTACAGTAATGTTCAAAATAAATCAATGTCCAACAGTAAGCTGTATTCATTGTTAGGTAGGTCATTTGTTCTTAAATATGGACTTCATAAATATTAAAGATAGAGACAGGAAATTGTGATATTTGAACACAAATATATTACCTAGTTTAGACTTATAAATGCACTATGCACCTGTATCCGTTTTTTCTAAGTATTGAATTATAATAATTTATATCAAGTTGAATACCTAATATTCGTAACCTACCCGTTGGTAATGTAAAAATAATAATTCAAGATATAATATTATAGTAAATACATAGATTGGTTAACATAAATTATATCTACGAATGAAAATATATTTATTCACATAAAAAAAAATCTCAAATACATAGTAACTAAAAAGATACCAATGAACTCGCTTAGAGCATGGTATTTGTCGATAGTGTGTATCACATTCATTGAGTAGGTCACTATAATTTATTAATGTTTAAAATTCAATAATAAATCGTATTACATACAAAAAACGATTCAGAACGAAACAAAATGTCAGCGTTTATTTCCTAGGATATTTTATAATTTATATATTACTATTTGTAATTTATTTTTCTATTAGTTAGGTACACGATATGTTAAACTAATTTTTTCCAAATAAATCGTATCTTTTTGTTAAATTATCCGATTTTGACAAAAGATGAAATAATCTAAATATCTATAAATAAAAATGTTACGTAATATGACGTATTTTAGATAATTTTATATTGCTACACGAACAACGTATAAGGAACCTTAAATTATATTTACTATATTTTTAACTTACAAACAAAAATTGTATCATTATACATAAATCGAAAATAAGCTAATAAAGGGACATAGGACTTTTGCGTATTGCTATTATAACAAATTCTTTTTTATTAACCGTTCATCCATCGCTATTATTATCAAAAAAAAAAAAAAAAATTATTTAATTATTAAATATAATAATCTTATACAAAATTATTTACAATATAATTTTTTTTTAAATCTAATTCTTTTTGAATCTGCTTTGCGTATGTATTACTTACCTAAGTTATCGATGTATTATCTGGTCATTTCGCCGTACTATATTTTATACTGTTAAAACGTGCGATGCACAGAAACGACCGACCAATTTTTTTAAGTTTAGAATTAATGATGCACAAACGACAAGCTCCGAAAAAAATTCAAAAATTCCAAATATCCCTAAACAGTACAAAGTGATTGATTTGAAAGAATAATAGCTCTTAATAATTAATATTGGAAAATTATTTACGTATATAATATTATATATCATATATTATGTTAGGCTATCCAAGTTTGACACCGTCTAAAGTAATTTGGTTAGTCACAAAAATAAAATAAAATGTATGTAAAACTTATACGTATAGTATTTATACGGGGTAATTCATTAAGCATAAAACACTCATTATCTCAAAAAGTATTCACTTTTTTCAATTTTTTTTTCAAATTTTTAGATCTACGCTATTCTAGAATTATATAGAATTGTTTAATATTTTTCACCCTTATATTAATTAGGTAAACCAATATTTACTTTTGATTTTCAAATGACAACCCATACTAAAAATGTCATAATTTAGTAAGACTTTTTTTCTTATGAATTATCACATTCAAATTTTCATTTTTCGTTTATCTGTTGACGAGATATAAAAGTTGGGTGGTTTTGAAAGGTGTTAGTATATAAATGTATTATACCTAGTCGGTAGATACCGCATGAATTAAGTCATATGCCCTTAGGGTAAAAGATATTAAATTTTTCAGATCAATTCAGTAAATATTGTAAACTTAAATTTTGCCCCTAAATATATTTTATAATGCCCATTTAGCAGAATTCGTGCATATTGCCCCACTGAAGGTGTTTGCGGCACTGGTCATAATAAAACTTATCAATTACAAAGACCAAAAGCTATAAGTAATAAACTCGATATCGTTCGACCACAAGGTATATCGGTGATAACTGATAATCGTTGTACCATTGTATCTTGGGGTAGAACGATATCGAATTTATTACTAACAACTTCTGGTCTTTATAATCGATATAATATTAGGACCATTGGCCAGTGGCACTATTAACGTGGAAATAACTGTGCAACATGCTACTAAATGGGGTATTTTGAGGCATAATTTAAGCTTACTTACTGTACTTAATGAGTTGATTTAAAACGTGTATTATCTTTTCGCCAGAGCACAAAAATCCCAATTGCTGCGACCTGCAGTACTGACTAGGTGTAACACATTTATACACAAATATCTCTAAAAACCACCCAAGTTTGAGGAACTCTATCTTGTCAATGAATAAATGAAAAATAAAAATTTAAAAATAATATTTCATAAGAAAAAAAGCCTTACTAAATTATGATATTTTCAGTATGGGTTATCATTTGAAAATCAAAAGTTGGTGGTGGTTTACCTAATAAATATAAAGGTAAAAAATATTAAACGATTATGTATATAATTCTAGAATAGCGTAAACCTAAAATGTTGAAAAAAAAATTTGAAAAAGTAAATACTTTTTGAGTGTTTTACGCTTAATGAATCAGCCTGTATACCTAAATTTATTTAAGGAGAAATTGGGGTGTAACGTGCTCGATGAATCACCCTGTACTTTATACGAACATTGTATAAGTATATTAGTGTTATGCATTTATACTTATTTTAATATTTTAAATTATTATACATTAATACACTCATGATTGTCTATGATAATATTAAATGAACTGATGATTTATCATCATATTTACATTTTTACGCGATGCATACAAATAGTCTGTTACTGTCTGTTAGTACTGCGAAGCGACATTTTTTTTTTTTTATGTAAATTTGATGGTATTATTCGAAGTTATCTGAATGCTTTATAGGATGATGTACCCACCACGCATATTATCTACTTAAAATCTGAACTTATTTATTCAATTGTGATTTCTCTTTCCCGAGAAAAGCCTGAGAATATATTACATTTTATAAGTTTATACAGGAAACTGTACAGGAAACCCGTCATAAACAGAACATTGTGACGGATTTATAAAAAATTCCATTCAAGATAGGTCTTCGTCTCCGTCGCAGCCTACATAAACAAAATTCAAAACTGAGTTTTCTCAAATTAATTATTTAAACTGTTCTGTTAAAATTGCAATAATTATAATATAGTACAAGACTAATTATATTAATCCTTAAAAACATTTAAATGATACTCAAATAAGCAGTGGCGTAATTTAGGTATAATCTCAGGGATTATAAAAATAACTCAGGATATGCCTTTATCTCCATACTTCCAACATCATAAAACAATTAATATTTTAATAAAATCATATCATATAATATTCTAAAATATATTAAATAAAAATATAATATACATTTAAATCTAGATAATTCTTCTTATAGGTATACATACATATTATTAAAAAATATGAGTTATCAATTGTTATTACTGAAATAACTACAATCATTACTTTTAATTAAATCACATATACCTATCTATAATCTTTTACAATTAGAATAAAAAATCCGGAATTTCAAAATTGTAACGGTCTCATTATTTTTCTCTATATTTTAATTTATTCATAGTAATGACAAATGGCTAATGAATTTATTAGCTAAATTTCAAGAGTTGCAAATGAATACTTTTTAATTAATACTCCAGCATTATGTTTGGGGTCGCAAGTTCAATCCCTTGCGATCCCTCCTCAAATTACGCCACTGCAAATAAGTATTATTTTAAATTAAATAGGTAAAATGATTCGACATGCAGCATACTATCTGCGTTAAGTTTCTCCGCAAATATACATTCAAATTATTCACCAGCAACTATAATAAGGTTGAGTCATATTATATTAACTTCGTATTCCCTTGTTATACAACTTAACGAATGATCAGTAAATATCAACAGTTTAGCTAATATGGTGTATTATTATTTTAAATTTTAAATATTATAAACATAAAAAATAATATTCATTGATTTTTTTTAACTAGGTTTACTCACAAGTGATCAAGATTCATTTAAAAACTGGTAATTTGTATTGGGATTATCAATATGTTACATAATATACTTATTCGTATAAAAAATATAAAGTATGGTTTATTAAATGACATACCTTTATGACTATACTTAAGTATGTTCAATTGCTACTAAAGTATTAACTTATAATCAGACAAGTTCTATACGAGATTATGCTATTATTACTTAATGAACAACGAATAATAAAAATTTTAGTAATAATACTTCGATTAATTAGATTAAAGTAAAATGAAATTTAATCTTTCAGAAATAATAAACTATAAAACATTGTGTATATGAAATGTATGATAATGTTTAAAAATGAATTCAGTTTTAATAATATTTAAAAATGGTTCTACAAAGTCTTAGGAGTTGGGAAGACAACTGTACCATCTAACAATATTTTTAAATGAAGTAAACACTGTAAAATAGGAGTACAATAATCGCAAATGAATGAGTTTAATTTTAAACTTTGGCTTAAAACTATACAGTAGCTGTAGTAATTGTATATTATGCACTATAATATCTAGCGTCACCTACACTTGGGGTTCAAATTATTCATTTCCATCGCCCCTACTAGAGGGTGCTTAGTGTTTAATGTACATTATAATATTAATGCTATATTAATCAAAACGTTTAACTCTCGTCTAATATGCATTATTAATAAAAAAAAAATAATACATTTTTTTAAATTTTTTTATTTTAAAAATCATTTAATTTTATAATAAAGATTTAACAATTATTACATATTATAAGAAGTCATCGGTATTTGGAGAATAAACTGAATTATATATAAACGTAATTAATGTACATTATATAGTAAATATGCAGATAGCCATTAATGGATGTTAAAAATGATTATCTATAAGCAATTATAGTTTAACTTCAGTTAGATTAGGTAGAATCGTTGTTTATTATAATGAATATTAGATTTTTGGTTTAAGAAACCCGATCACTTATCGGCCAATGACATCCAGGACACCGGATGCAAATTTTAAGTCTGTCTCGATTTTTAACCAACCTCAGCGTTTTTCACAAAAAAAAAAAAACAAAAAATGAATATTAAAATGTTGTCGGAAAATATTGCCGATTTTATTCGGTTTAATCCGATAAAAAAAAAATCATGGTCGACTGTGGTCATCCTGTTTCACAACTATTCAAAAGTCTCTTAAATTTTGCTCTTAGGTATGTGTTTTAGATGCATTTTTACCAAAAATGCTGATGGTGAATAATTAGTTTTATATTTCATAACTTCATATTGTTAAACATCTAGTTAAATATAATATATAATATTGTAGTATTACTGGACGTGTTATTTTTTCCTATTAAAATCAATATCAATAAAAAGATAGTTAGGTAGTTGAATCCATATTTTTTTAATTGTGAAAGTGACACATTTTGTACAGTATGAAAAATTAGAACTTTGAGAGATTACCTAATGTGTATTTACGCATTTTTTTCAATCTATATTCAATAGCATAAATATAATTTTAATTATTTTATTCCTTTAGTATAATAAATCAAAATGTAGTATACCATAAATTAAAAATATAATTTTGTTATTTAAGTTTCGTTTGTCAAATTAAAAAAGATAATAATAAAGTTTTATTGAATTATTATTCATATTTTATGAAAAAACTTTAAGGTTTAATAGTACGCACAATGATCTAGTCTAATAAAATAATAATCAGGTAATCTATAAAGATTAATTTTTTTTCTTTTGAAATATTAGTTATTATTAACTTTTGCGCAATTGTATACTTATTATTATTAGTTTATTATACGTTTTGAGTACATATTGCATAGGTTTAATTAGGTTGTATTTTTATTTTACTTTAATAATATGCATATAAAATTATAAGTAGGTAGGTACTCGGATCTCGTTTAATTTTAATCAAGAATTTATTAAAAAAAATAATAAATTTCAACTTGTTATGAAATTATAGTTACGAATGATTAATAAATTAGCTAATGTATGTAACATAATGACGATTATTATTATAGATTATATTTTAGTAAATAATTTACTTAAAATAATCTGAGTGACTTGCATAGTCTGAAAAACAGAACATACTGTACCTATATGTGAAAAATGGCATGTAAATAAATTTTAAGAAAGTAGTTGATTCACTAAGCACAAAAACAATGTATTTAAATTAATAGTCAATAGTCGTAATCGATATTTTCTTATCTTGTTTTACGTATTTTATTTCACCGATTATTGATAAAATGTCAGTTGGGAAAACCGTTTATACTTATAAATATCCCTATTTATTTATTTTTATATTAATGGAAACTATAAAAATATAATATTTTTTCTTATATTACAATAGTATATATTTCAAAAATGTCTTAATAAAAACAAAAAAAAAAAAACATTGAAATATGCACTAAAAGATGAAATATGCTATAAAATTGTAAAATAAACCCTTAAAATAGAAAAAAAAAAGTAAATGTCGAATTATGCAAAGATATGCACCAAAACAGTATCATTGTTTAAATCGTTATGTCATAAAACAAATTTTATGTTCACTTAACACATCGTACGATTAACCAGAATAGATATGCAAATTAATACAAATTTAAGCTCTACTAATTACTAGTTACTAGTTATTAATTATAATAATAACATTAATGGTTAAAATTAAACTGCTGATACACATTTTATAAGTTATAAATTTATATAACAAAATACATATTGTTACTTTTTCGAAAATAAAATAAAAAATAGTTCTTATTTAGGCCTTAATTACATAAACAATTTTAGGTATTATCTTAATTTTACCTATATATTACTTATATTTTCATATGAAACAGAAAACTTATTTTTTTTAACTAACTTAACTTGAGTTAAACAGTTAATATTAACTTTTGGTTAACTTCTGACTTAGTTAAGTTGATAAACAATTTTAAATTAACTTTTAATTATTATAACTTAATTTAGATTTTAATTTAGCATAACAGAGTTAAAAAATACTATTAACTTGTCCAGTATTGGTATTTATTATATTTAAACTATTTTTACAAACTATAAATGTTAACAGATATTATTATTAATTACTAACATTTTCAAATCACCATAGCCCCAAATCTTCCAAACCCATTATCATAAATCTATGATTCTCGTTCGTACACAAAGTTAAATAACTCAAAAATACTTTAAAATTTAAAATTTTTTATTTTGATATGTCAGCGTTTTTGGAAAAATTATCAGCTATATAATATACAGTAAAAGAGGGAGAGATGCTCATTTAAAAACCAGAAGTTTATATCTTCACAGAACACTTCTTAAGTAGTACAAAAAAAAAAAATTTTGAAATATATGGTCTTAAAGTATATTTAAAAATTCCAAAAATCAGATTTTGAATAATTGCATTATTGAAGAAAAAAAAAGGCGAGCACATTATTTTGATGAATCACTCTGTATTAATATTTTTTTACATAACTTATAATATAATATTGTATTTGTTTTGGTATTAATAGGTACTATACACTATAGTGACACACGTGTACGTACCTTCGCGCATATATTTATTTGCCAACGTATTCATATAATATCCAGACTTATATATTATTTTCCATTTTTTTTTTGTGCTACCGTTCAATATTTTTTAAAAAATGTATTTATGTCCTTAACACTTCGATTATTTAAGACGTATTGTGCAAATAAAAAAAGTATAACATGCACATATTGTAGTATAATGCAGTTAAATCTCCGACAAGGCTATAAAATGCAATATGCATTTCGTAATCATATTGTGATTTATCTCACCATTTATCCAATTTTCGATCTCGCTACCTCTGCATAATATTTATTTGTATTAAAAATGACCTATTCTTTATACTCGCGTTATTGTTACAGACTATAATAACGACCACCTACCTACTCTACTACTCATAATATAGTATTACTTTTTTGTTATGAAGCTATTTATAAAAACGTACTATATAGAGTACAAATAAAATAGATCTTATCATTTTATTAAAAACGACGCTAAATAAAATAATATAGTACTTCTCTGCGTGTCTGAGTAGTTTTATACTTTGGCCGTATTTGTGGAAAGAAATATTAATAGCCCTCTGATGTTCACAAAAATAACAATATATACTCATACGTATACTTATATACTTGTTTTTTCTTTTAATCATGTACAGCTGTTATGCATGGTCTCGCAGTGGAAATAAAATATTAATTGGAAAGTTACAAAACTTGAAAATTTAAAACGAAGCTCATCATAACTTGTTATAAGGGAAAATTAAAAAAAAATGAGCGTAAGTTTATAATAGTTTTTTATAAGCGTCTAAAGTTAAAATTTCGAAAAACTACGTAAAAATCACGAAAATTTGCAGTTTATTTGATTAGGAAATTCATGAAAATGTTTATATTTAAATCTAATTTTGAAAATTCAACACATGAATCTCTAAAAGTTTTTCTACCTTTCTAAACAAAAATACATATATAGGCACAATTTATTTTTAAACATTTAAAGTTCAAATTTTAACTAAAATTCATCATCGAACATTTGCAAATTGTTTTTTAGTAAAAAATTATAAAATGTTCAGTTTTTATAGCTAAGGATTGAAAACTTAAAACAAGGTTTCTCTTAAGTATTTCATGTTGTAACCAAAAAATCTGAAAAATGTACGAACAATAGTTTCTATTTATAAACATTTAAACTTAAAATTAAGATAAAATAAGATATTTAAATGAAGAATAACAACGTTAGTAATTTCTATGTAATTTAAACATTTTTCATAGGTGACTAAAATGATTGATTTTTCGTTCTTGAAACTTTTAAAGTATGTTAGAATACTTTATACACTCAATGAAATTTTCAAATGTTTTTGGTAAAAATTAATTCAACTACTGTATAAAAATAGTAAAATGAATTACTTATTAATATCAATAATATCATAAAATATACTTAGAGTAATGTAGCCTGATAGTCCGTCTTCGCTCAAGTTAGGTAATCGTTTTTCGTATATACAATGATTTTAGACCATTAAATCAAATTTAATAAATCCATTACAGTGACCCACTTGACACTTACTACTGTACAACAGAGCGGTTGCCGACCTTTTTTTTAAAAAATTCTTTGCAAGCAAATAACACGAGACAAAACAGCTGAGAGACAGACCATGCGAGGTACACTGGTCTGTCTCGCTTCAATCACTTTGATACAGGAAGTGGTGCATTAATGATATTCAATTTTTTTAAGAGTATTACAAAAATTACAAAAATTGAATACATTTTCTGTTTTCATTTTAAATTCATTGTTGCAAAACCAGTGCCTACCACTTCTCTCGCTGCACCGTATGAAACTTAAACATATTCATAGTTATTACGCCGTTTCGTATATAATCTACTGCAGTGAACATTATATCGTACCTACATACCTTCATAGAAACGTAAATATGATATTCCATAATACACAATAAATTTTAATTAAAACAAAGAAAAATATAGACGGTTTGTGATGATGTAAAACAATGTGCCACACTTATCTACGTTGTGGTGCGCTATAGCGGTAAGTATATTAAACATTATCTATTTTATAATAATATTATATATTATACTTCTTGAATAATTTATGTGGACAACGATATTTATTAAAATGCACGTACGAAGTAGAAGTTTCGCAAGTTTCGATTCGTATCTTGATGTTGACGCAGATGGAACCCGATTTTCACAAGACCGGTAATGGCATTAATTCTTCTACGACGACGCTTTGTGAATCTCGAGGGCGCGGGTGAAAAATAATACGACTATTATGGGTCGTGCGCAATATTCAAAGTTCTCGTAATCGTTTGTTTATTGTTTTGATCTCACTGACGACGAGCGAAGAAAGAAAAAAACGCAGACGGCGTTGGCGGAATGCATGTTATATAGATATGCGGTAAATAGGTAGGTACAGACTAGAGAAACTATTGTAAAACTATTGTACTGACATAACATTAATAGTGTCGTGGAAAGTAAACAGACAAGGTTGTCTAGATGTCAATGGGCGAAATATCTCAGCGCCTATTTCGTGTAGTAATAATTCGTGTTTTTTTTTTTTTTTGTCGTCGTCTAGCTCGGTGATGTCGTTTTATTTCATTTTAAATATTAATATTATGATTTTCTATTTTTTTTTTCACGGCGTATTCAATATACACCGATCGAAACGATTGTCCGCACAGTCTCGCACGTCATCCGGTAGACTAGTATTATTATTATTTGTGTATGCATCTAAAAAAAAATCTAAAAAAAATACACGCGCGCATATAATACGCGTACGTACGTATGCATATATGCACGTAGACTATTTTTTGCAATTTTATTACAGAGTGACAATAGTCCATCCGCCGGGCCGGTAGGTATGCTCTAAATCGCATTGTCTAGACTCTAGACTATGCCGATTATGCGGCCGCCGCCGATGACGTAACAACGCCAATGCAACGTCCCCGCTGATCGCATTATACGAAAATAATGAAATATCGATAGCCTGCGGTGATTTGTTGTTCCGGTTTTATGCATGATGATGATAATAATAATAATAATAATATCGCCGTGCCCGCGTTTCGTTTCGTCTAGCGCGTTTATCCAAACCAACGGCCGTTATATAATAATAATAATATAATATAACGTGGCGACGTGTGTCTGTTGCCCGCAGAAGGGTACACCTTAAAAATTTATGCGCGGGGCAGCGCTGCAGCAGACGGCCCGCGAATTTACGTCGAAAAATCATTGTTTTAGATCACTCCTAAACGCATGACATTAATATCGCGGCTGCATTCCGCTTGCACAGCGTTCTATGTATATGTGTGTGTGTGTGTGTGTGCTGTTTTACTATTGTATAGTAATCGTACCTATAACGATATGCATTTTTTTATAACAATAAGATTCGATTTTTTCCAGCGTCTGTGACTATTTCGGAGATTGAAAAAAAAAGTCCTCGTTCTCAATATTGTACATCTACAAAATCTCCGCACCCCGTAGGTAAAAACATAGGTTACTGCTGTAGATAAATAATGATATGAAGGTCTTGAATCTCAAGACGAAATCGGAGAAAAAAACGTTCTTGTTCTATGAAAATAAATAACTTCGACTGCGCGTATATTATTGCTATTTCTATTTATTTGTACCTTCACTTTTTTGTTCGGTTTTTATTTTTCGAGCTGATCCCAGATTATTATATATAGGCAATAAATTAAATCGGACGGTGCCGCAATTATTATTGTTATTCGATTTTGACCGTTTTTGATTATTGCATTATCTGTGAGACTGTTTTCCGTTTACAGAAATACGTAATGGTTTTGACCTTTAGGGTATTTACTATTTTCTCATGCGCCGTTTAATTATTGCCGTCTTAATTGTACAAATTGCAAGGAAAAACTTTCAACATTTACCTACAAACTTTGTTATAAAGTCATATAAATTAAAAATGTAAACTGTAAAAGTATTCGATCAATATTGTAAGCACGCCATATAAGTCATAAACAAAAAAACGGATGATTTGTTTAACAGCTATTAGGTACCTATTAAATTTTAACAGAAATCTCCAAATTCATAACTTGTTACCATATCCGTGTTCATAAATTTCTATGTTCACTTATTGATCACGTGCAAAATTGAATTTCATATTTACCATCGTCCAAGCACATTTAATAATTTAGATTTAAAAAATTGGTCACTAAAACATCATAAAAATCTCCCTGCACGAATACCTCAAACTCGGCAATCGCTACTATCGAAAAGACGGCACCAATTTTCTATTTCAGATTTTATTCCAAAATGCAATGTCATTCCAACCGACTTATAACCCAACTATACTCGAAAACATTTCTAGGCAACCCTAACAGACACCTCAATCGAAATCGGTCAAAAGATCTCAATGACATCAAACTTAAAATATACTGAATTCATGTACAACAGGTAGCTGAGTTAGTTTAAAATGTAATCATTGACATACTAATGATTATTTTATACCAGAAATGATAAGCCTGAAAAAAATTAACAAAATCGAAAAATATTGACTTATATGATCAAAAACCAATTATCAGATTAGAGTTTTTAATTCAGTTTCTTTAATTACTACAAAAAATAATTTAAAATAACGATAGTAATAATTTGACAGCTTCCAAAAACGCCTTAAAAAAAATATGATGTCACATTTATATAATATATAAATTCATTTTTAACCACGTCAATAATTATTGTCAGTCCTGAGCCTGTAAGTAGAAAGTAAAATAAATGTTTTCAAAATGTTTAACCCCTTCATACATAACATTTTTGTTAAAACAGCTTTTTGAACCCGTATGCATTTCGACTATTACCTTTTTGTAACCCAAATGCAGTTCGACTAAAGTAAGTGTAGTTTGACCTTACCCTACTTATTGTACATTTAGTATAGTTTGTAAATATTATCAATAAGACATTATTTAAAAAAAAAAAAAGAGTTAACAACATTTCTAGACAATGTAGTACCACAGTACCAACAATATATATACATATTATGCACCTAATGATAAATAATTTAATTTATTAGGAAACATATAATTACATCATAATATTCTACTATACCAATAGAACAGAAATTATTTTTCAGTCAGTACACAATTAATTATACAGTGTAAATTTAAACATATAAATATAATAAAATCAACCGATTAATTAAAAAAATAAAATGTTGATTTAAATTTAACCTTACCAACAAAGTGCAGAAGTGCATTTTCATTAAAATGGAAATATTTGTAACAGCTTATGACGCACATGTGCTACACGCGTTGTGCTATAAACAAAAAACAACTAAATTTGTTTAAAATAAGTGTGTATAATTTACACGACAATTTGGCACTATACTTTTGGACCAGTTAAAATAAAAATAATACAAATACTTGGACGAACTACTGCACTTTATCAATTAACGTCATATTATAGTCCAAAATTGAAAATTCTTGTCATTGGTGTCTGAAACGTATACAAGAAATATATTATACAGCATTAAAACACGATGCATATTATATTTAGCGACTCGATTTTAAAAACAATGAAATACCAATGCACAACATATTATAAGATTTTAAAACATAAATACGCACAAATAGTCTGAGTATTATGTAATGAGAAAACAATTGTGAAGAATCTACAAGTACTCGGAAATCCTTATATATTTATTGTATTTGGTATTATTAAATTTATTATAATTACGAGCTCTGTAGTGATATATATACACTGAGAATTCAATGGGTTGTTTATACGAGTTAGGTAACTGGGTAGAAGTGTTGACACTTGATTGGTGCAGTTATAAACTAGTAACTTACCAAAAAATATATATACAAGACGATTCTTTTATCATCGAACACTCATTATTTCGAAAAGTATTGACATTTTTTTCTAAAAATTTAAGATATATGCTTTTCTACATTTGTATAAGACTTTTATTTATTTTTACTCTTATATTAATTGGTCAACTTTTGATTTTCTAATGACAACTTATACTAAAAATCATGTAAATTAATAAGGCTATTTTTTTTATGAATTATCACGTTCAAATTTTCATTTTTCGTTAATCCATTTACGAGATATAACTCCTCAAAGTTAGGTGGTTTGGGCAGGTGTTTGAGTGTAAATTTGTCATACCTGGTCAGTAGATACCGCAGAAATTAGGATTTTTATGCCTCGAGGTAAAATATATTAAGTACATATTTAAAGTCAATTCACCAAGTACACTGTACAGTAAGCTAAAGCTGTGCCCCTAAATGTATTGTAGAATACTCATTTGGCAGGGTGTCGTGCAGTTTGCCCCACTGAAGGTGATTCGGCATAATACTTATGAATTATAAAGACCAGAAATTAAAAGTAATAAATTCAATATCGTTTAACCCTAAGGTATAATAATGACAATCATTGTACCTTCTGGCTACAATAACTTATTGTCATAAACTTATAATGGACATAATCATAGACAAGTATATTTTAAATCGTGGTTATACCCATGGACTAAGGCAAGTAATAAGGCTAAATGTGCCATACTATTACATATACATGGTACCTACTATCGTGCTCTATGCTAATATGATAGTTTCATGGTTATATGATATGGAAGTATACCTAATACCAGGTTATTGTGGTTCACGTTATGACAATATGCTGAGTAAATAAACGGTTAGGTTATAAAATAATAAGAATAAATTGAGTTGTAATTGACGTAATTCATGAGTCGTTAATACTACTTAATAGACTATTTATTTTTAATATTTTACAGTTTTAATGATTAACTTATAATATAATATTAAACGTACATTCATATTTTATTTAATAATTTAATCAAACATAGTAAGTACCTTAATTGGTGAATGACACGTGAATTTGATACTTGGCGAGTACATTTATACAATTTTATGGTAAGTTTTACTAGTTTGTAGTTACAAAAATTAAAATAAATAATACAATACCTATTTCATTAACTTAAGAAATTTTGATTTCAGTTTAATCATTTATACATAAACAATTTTTGTTCAAATTTATACCTAATCTATGGATCACTGGTACCTATTGGATAATAATTATATGGCTTATTATATAATCAAATGGCATATCACTGCGCAGAAATATTAAAAACAACTCAGATCTTTCAGAGTTATTGTAAAGTTTATTTTGCTTTGACATTTAAACATGGCATATTGATAGTCTAAGGTTATACCTAATATATTTTTACATAATATATCACGATTCCAAATTGGTTCCACAAAGGTCATTTTTCCTAATTTAAATATGCTACAATGAAATCTACTACTATATACAATTTGAAAGGTTCTGTATGTAAAATAATATTCATACTTCTATCTTTAATTACATTTGAAAATGATAACAGAGAAAAATAAAATTTGGGTTTCACATATTGGATTTAAATATTTCAATAGACTACAAAATAAATTTAATATGTACAAATATTTTTAACTGTTGTATTATTTAATTATTATATTAACAAACAGATTTTTTAGATAATCAAGAATGGAGAAAATCTAGTTGGACTAACTACATATTTTCAATGATATGAATTGAACACTAAAAATTGTACCAATATTAATGTCTTGTAATTTGTATGATATTTTATAATTAATTTAAATGAGGTGACAACATCAATCATTATAACTCCAAAGATATATGTATGTTGTGTTTACTATACACAATATAATATGTAGATTGTATACTTGAAATAAAGTATTTAAAAAATAAAAAATTAAGTATGTGATTAATAATTTTATTTAAATTACTACTAGATACCTAACTAGTACAAATGCTCAATATGATGTATTTAAAAAATATATAAATATATTTTTTTTATATATATTTAAAATGTTATATTACATTGTATAATGATAATTACTAAATTTTTATCTGTCAATGATTAGTGTTGTCAAATAATAATTAGTACTGAATTCAAGTTATAATATTAATAATACCATTTTTAAATTTTATTATATTTTAAGTCTGGGGTAATTGGAAAGTTTGATTTAATTTTTTGAATACATGTTATATCTTTACTCATATTTTGCATCACTGCAAAACGAACATTTTGATTAAACTGTATCATAATTTTGAAATAAGTTTTTTATAGTCCCTGGCTTATAATTAAAGTAAAATTGTTTAATTGTTCATAATAATATTAGTATAAAATATAAGAGGTTTGGTCGTGAACAGGGTTTAGGGCTAAAAAAAGCCTATAATCATTAAAATAAATATTTAAAACAACATTTTAAATAATCAAAAATAGTTACTCTTTTCCTTCAAAATCCAAAAAATAAAAATGTAGTAATTATTTTAAGACTACCTTCTTATGAACAATTAATTTTTATTAATGGTTATTGCTTGCATCATTTTAAAGTAGAAAATATACATAAAAAGAAATCACCTAAATGAGTAAAAAATAAGCACTAAATTTGATATCGAGATCTAACTTCTACCAAATTTTAAGTCAAACCAATAAAATAAGCAAATCCTTATCTCAAACCCTGTTCATGACATTGAAGATATGAATTTTTATGAAAAATGTAATTAGCTTTTTAAGAGTTGTCTCAGTGTCACATTGTTAATATTGTTAATATTATGATATACTATGTATTATATATTTATTTTTTAATTAACAAAAGTTATAACTCTTCGTCTGAATATATACAATTGGATGTAATTTTTAATGAACTTAAGCTAGATAGATCATGTCCTTTTTGGTTAGTAATGTATTCAACCCAACAATTTGGTAGTTCTGTGTGTTTGGTCCACTCCTGTTTTTTTCTATCAAGTACGCAACATTTTATTTAAAAAGTTTTTACTGATAGTGTAAACATAAAAACGTTTGGATAAAAAATGTATTATAACAAAAAATACCAGGTGATTCATTACTCAAAAAGTATTAATGTTTTAGAAAATATATTTTTTACATTGTTTAAAGTCATTACAAAATAACATTTTTATTAAAAAATTGTATTTTGAAATTATGAGATAATAAGTGTTTAATGACAAAAATTCACTCGATATAATACAAGAATAAATTACTTGTCCTTGTCTACACCAATACTTTTGGGGAGTGAATGTGTGGTGTAGAATAATTAATGAGTTTTTAGTTGGTCCATATTTTTTTAAAGAAAATCCTAACGGAAATAAATACAGTAATTTTTTAAAACATGATTTGCCAATTTTTTTGGAAAATATTCCACTTCAACAACATTTAGATTTAATTTGGCAGCAGGATAGTGCACCAGCATACAATACTTTGGTCGTATTTGCACACATGCAGGAAATATATAGAAAAAACTGGTTTGGAACCCATAGCCACCACATTCTGATTTAAGTGTTCTTAACTTTTTTTTTTGGGGTCATCTAAAAAATGAAGTTTACAAACATGAATTAAATATTGTAGAAAAGCTCAAAACAAAAAAGAATGTAAAAATATTCAATCTTCAACAATAAATAAAGCTACATCAACTGAAATAATGAGGTGTTTATCCAAAAATGGTAAACAATTTGAACATTTGTTAAAATATAAGTATCATTAATAAATAGGGTAGTAATAATAATGCATTATTTTATTAAGTAAATTATTTGTACATACCTATTGTAATAATCTTGTTATCTATTGTAATTTCTTCTTTCAAATCATACTTTTCGTGTTTTAAAGAAAATACTATAAAATATATTCTTTCACTACTTAAAACCAACAAGACATGTTATTCTTTAATATATAACATAAACAAATAATATGAATTAATATCACAAAGAAAAAAACTATAATAAGTTATTAAAACTTGGTAAAGGTCACTAAAGACTTGACCACAGTTCTTTAATATTGAAACAAGTGGTTACCTGAAATCAAAATATTTATAGATAAAGCACATACGGCCAATGGTGTTCAACGATAAAATAATCACCCTTATATTATCATTAATTTTATAAATTGATTATGCAATAAGTTATTGTACATTTGTATGTAATAGTAGATACTAAGCATAGTAGAATGGATAATAAACAGATACCTATTAGAGGTACAATTTATACTACAATGCCATACGGGTATCAATTATTGACCTTTAGATTAGATATCGAATTTATTACTTATAACTTCTGGTCTTTATAAACGAGTATTATTATGACCAGTGCCCGACACCCCGCCAAATGGGCATTATACAAAATAATTAGGTGTACCATTTGAGTTTACTGTATTCACAGAAATCATTTGAAAAGTGTAATATCTTTTACGTTGATGTATAAAAATCATAATTTTTACAGAACCTTCAGACTTCGTGCAACACTTTACACACAAACTACTCCCAAAATCAGCAAATTTTGAAGAGCTATATCTCATCAACGTATTAACGAAAAATGAAAATTTAAACGTGATAATTCACCAAAAAATAGCTTTATTAATGTATGATATTTTTAGTATATGTTTCCATTTGAAAATCAAAAGTAGATAATAGTTTGGCCAATTAATATAAAGGTGAATATACAAATGTAGAAAAGTATACATTTAAAATTTTTAGAAAAAAAAATTTGAAAAAAAATCAAAACTTTTTGAAATAATGAGTGTTTAACGATAAAAGAATCATCCTGTATATATTTCTTTTAATGTATTTTGTTTTAAATGTTTTAACATAATATATAACATGTTTTTACAAGTTTTAAAATAACACTAATAAATGCATCTTATTATAGCATCATCACACTACATGCACCGGTACACTGTAGATATTTCTCGTAAACTGATAATCGAACCAGTGGTGGTTACTAGTTAGTGTGTACGGAACCTTATAATATAGGTAACTGGTGTATATAGGTAAATATATTACCTATATAATAATTCCAACGATACGAAGTTGTGAGTTTAGGAGGCGCATATTAACTCCAAATGATAATCCATGTACAATATTGTTATTTGTATTTTTTTTCTAGTCAAATATTATAAAAATAATTTTTTTTAACAACTCAAAGCGGTAATAAAAGAATCCCAAATCTTTTTTATCGATAACGCAAAAATAAAGTGTATTACATTTTATTTTGTCATACTCAATTTTTATTAGTGAAACTTTGATGACCTAACCAGATACATTTAATGCACCGAGTTACCAGCTAAGTATGGTCACAAATAAATTTATAAAAAAAAAAAAAATCTTTGGCATTGGCCACCATTGCGATGTTTTTCACGTGCCTAATATTCTGATTTCACTTACTCACGCACCTCACGGGGTCGTCAATCCACCTCACGTGGATTGTCTACCTGATAATGTACTGCTCGCATATTTTCCGCGATCCGACGTAGTCGAGTTGTCTACCTATCTACCTAGCTAGCTTAGTTGCATGTAAATCACTTGAGGTTATACTTAACTTAATCTTTGGCTCGGGCGGGACAGCTAGCGTTGTATATTTCTACAAATATTCGTATTATTTCAATTGTTTTAAAAACTGATTCAAAGTAGATTATGAACGAATAAAAATAAAAATATATAAAATAGCATAGATCAATAGTAAGTTATATTGATTGGTACTGTATAATTTAAAATTTAAACAATATACATAATGTGTATAAAAAGTATAATGTGAGAACTGAAAATAAATGTGTAAAAAACTTCACAATATAATATAGAAATAAAAATAAAATCATTTAAAATTGAATTGGTTATTATGTACTACTGCTTATAACTATATAAAACTAAAAAGTTAGGAAAGCTGACTCCATGAGAGTTAAGTTAAAATTCCGTTAAATCTTGATTTCTAAACGTATTTTGATAAAACCGCAATACATTTTAATTTCACTCTTCTATGTATGATTTATATGCATTAATTACGGACGATAAATTAATATTTTAATGTCTACAATCGTAACTGTAATTAACTTGTAATTAACAGACGAACGAACACAATAGAGATGTAATATGTTCTAAATTTATGTTTAGAAAACTAAAACTAACATATTTTCATGTCCTTTATATAATATGTAAGAAATCCAAGTGTATAAGACAGTATTACATTTGAGCGTAATTTAAAATTCCAAAAATCAGAATTTAAATAAATTAATGGTATAGGAAAAAATAAGATTGAGCATGCTCTGTGGATCACCTTATTATTATTAACACATATTATATGAATTATTTGGTAGAAAATAATAAATATTATTGGGTCATAGCAATTTTTCCTTGCATAGGTGTCAAAGATGTAAAGTATTTTAGCACAAGTATTTGAATATTGGATAATTTATTTCTTTCTCTGTATTTGAGTAGTTGTTGAATATTTTTATACATATAGTATTGTATACTTACATATGTATCTTAAATAGTTAAGTACTTTTATAATTTGTTATACTCGTGTCTTCTAAACTTTTATTATTTTATCAGAATTGTTAAAATTTCTATTTATAGACAATTTTGAGAATACTACGACTTTTTGAGAGTTATTAACAGATCATTACAAAATTGGGCTTCACATATTGCATAGGTGGTGCTATTATGACAAAAAAATAAATATCAGCAATGACGAACATATCATGTTTTTGAAATGCAATAGCCATTTAGAGGGATATAAATAAAATTAATATTAAGAATAACAACTTTTTTTAAGTATTTAAATTGCTTTTTTTTTTAATGTATTCTAGTTTTGATTATCAAATACATCGTTGGATAAATAATTATTGTTTCATATACTTAAAGTATTCTTTTCAGACCTTCTATCAACATCCATAAACAACGTTTGGATATTATGATATTGTTTTTTATTATGGCACCTTTCGTATAAATATCGATGCGATTATATCATATCGAAGAAAAATAATAATAACATGCCCAACAACGATGATGATGGCCACGGTGGTCAATGGGTGGGCAGCAGAACCCGAACCCCTCCACCCACCCTGGCTATAACTTCTACACATTGGGCACATGTCAACAAGACACAACAATCAGTGCCATCGGAACTACGCAAAACCGTTGGAAAAACGCACTGTAATCGTTATTGGTTATTGCGCGTCCGACTAAGGTTCGTGGGTAGCTGCGATATTATATGTTGAAGCATATAGCATTGCCCTGCAGGGGGTGGACACGATTGAAGTCGGCACAATATATGATCGACATACGACGACGATAATAATAGTAATAATAATAATAATAATAATAGCTGATGATGAGGGTCGTCGTCGTCTTCATTCCCACGATGTGGAACGTCCGTTCCGATTTCTCGGAATCGACCACGGTATATATTATTATTATTTTGAGACCGACCCCGACGCCACCTAAGCGAAATGATCCACGCCAAACTTTTGTGTCTACGTGTCGAATATAATATTATTTTACAACAATAGTAGTTCCCTTTATCCGCATATAGGACGCGCGCACTGTTCGATCTCGAAACGACAATTATTATAATACATTTATCATTATTTTGATACTTTTTTGGAACTCGCCGAGTATGACCATAATAATTGTTGTGTAAAATAATATGTTATACGTTCATTTTAAAGTCATGACGCAATTATTTATATAATATTATAAAGTACCTACGCGAGATTTTCGTGATTAGGTCGATGACGCATACGTTAAATCGATCGATACTCATCCACGATCGTTGTTTCAACAAAATCTTGTTTTTTTTTTATATTTCTATGTTTTTAGAACTTTTTGGGTGTACAATAAATAACACGACGTCTCGTTAACCAGAGTTCACCACCTTTATCATCATCGAAATTAATATTATATAGGAACAACACTATTAATACCTGTGACGCAGCGTGGGCAAGGTTTTCATCAATCATCGGTTACACATATACGCATTCGTCATCTGCCACCGTGAATGCCATTTGTTTGTGGGTATACCAAAACGTACATTGATTACTACGCATTTATCTCAATAATGTATATTATATTTATTGTTTAATCGTCTTTGATACGGCTCCACTTATGATGCAAAAGAAGAATAAAAAAACAAAGACGCATATTAGTAGACCAACAATGCCGCATTGTTTGTGATAAAAAAAAATCGCATCAAAACATCGCTTAAAAAATCTAGACTAGAATCTAAACTTATTCATAGGAAATTGATATCGTCAGCGTAAACATTATATACGCACAGCATGCTGTAAGTTGTCCGTAAGACGGAATTAATTTAATAGCTGCAACGTGCGCACCCGTTGAGAATTTTTCGAACCATATCAATATAACTGCTGGTAAAATACTATGTAATGTAAAAATACAAATTTAAGGTATTACGGTAGAATCCTATAGGAAGTTTCGTCAAAAAAATTAGCTTAGATTGGTCTCCAACAAGTAATTGCGGCTTCAGAAAATAATATTATTTTGGTATATGGCTGGACCCCGCGTATATCGATTATAGAGAACATTTGCAGATACATATTTTAAATCTTAATTCTTTGTAATTTTTTTTTTTTTAATTATTCTTTTATCAGGTATACTAAAATGACAATCGTAAAATACGCACAGTCTAATATATTATATCAAATATCTATATTATACTTTTTAAAAAATTTTAAAATATACAATTTTCAAAACGCACTGACATAATCAAGATTTGACTTAACGTCAAACTTAATGTCAGCTCAACTTCAATACCAAATGTGTCAAACGGTTTTTCAGATTAATCAAAAGTATCTATTATAGATAAACAGAACCGGTTAAATGTTTTTTACCTACTTCTTATCTATTGTATAAAAACCAACAATATTATACACATGTATCTTACCTACTGCACACTACACATTACACACTACACAAGTAATAGTTTGAGTATTATAGTGCGTAAGTGCGTATTGCAATTATATGTTAATTACAAAAATAAATAAAAATAATCACGATTACAATGTTAATAACAATTTTTTATACCTAAGATAAACGAAAAAAAATGAGATCAAGTACCGAAATTATTAAGCCTAACAAAAGTAAAATAAAAATTATACTGTACAACATTTTAAAAATATCGGAGAAATTACTCTGTTATATAGAATGTGTCGAGTGTACATCGTCACTAAAGTAAATCTGTAATGGTTATGTTTAAACTTTATTCAATGATAAATCGTTGTACAAGATGAAAAACGATTTTGAGAGGGTCTATCAAAAAATTATGCTGATTACGTTCAACTTTATTTTGATTCCAGTAAAAACAGTTTATTGTATTCAATTTTCAAGTTTTTGACTGAGCATATTATGTAAATATATTTTTAAAAAAATCGACAAAACCAGGAATGTCAAATATTTATAAATAGCTCAAAAAGAGCAAAATTATGTAGATAATTATATACCTATAAGAAATGTGTTGATATAAATATTTAATAAGGATTTCAAGTATAGGTGTATAAGTATAGGTATAATATTAGATATAGTATAAGTATAGTATGTAACCTATACGATGTTTCTACGATAATAAATGTTTTAATTAGAAACACGAAAATTACGAAATCAATTTTGTCAAAAATTTGTTTTTGAGTAAATATAAACCTTTTTTTTTATTTTTTTCCGATATTTAAAAAAAGTTCTGGGTTTTTTTATTTTAACGCCTAAAATACAAATCAGATCTAATTTTATATCAGAAACCATCGACAAAATCGAAGATAAAATACTTATCGCTATGCTCAGAATATTAAATTTTAATTGTAATGATATTTTACATTCCTTAAAAAAAATGAATAGTAAAATAATAAGATTGTTAGACACGAGACTTGTAATTATTTGCAATTATATGGTATTGATTTGTAATTTTTTTATTTTCGTGTAATAAAAAAATAATTACCCAACTTGATTTAAATCTAAAATACTTAGGAACTATTAAACTATTATATTTAGTTTATTTACAAAGTTATATTATAGGTATTTTCTTTTCATTTATATTTTACTGATAATTTAAAATACATAATATACAGGACGCCTGCAAACAGTCTAAAAATTCTATATACATAATTGAAATGTCCCATCTTAATATTTGTCGAGGGCAAAACGTCAGTTATTTACTAATTCGGTGACACTACTTCGATCACGGAAAAATAAAAAAAAAAAATAAAAAAAATACTTATACTTACAAATTAATAGAGGATTATATAATTATTCATTGACCGTTGTTAAACCAGCCCGATGGCGACTAGTTGTATATTTTGTTGTCTGTACTCTGCGTGATATATATAATATTATACAGACCAAAGACTCATAAATAAATGTTTGTTAATCGAATTCCTTTAATTTAGTAAATAATTGATGTATGTATTATACAACCTGCGTAATTATTGTATTTAATCTTTGTGAATAATACACATATGTTTGTATACGTGACAAAGTACACAGTAATTTGGAAGGTAAATAATATATATATATATATCATTATCTTTAACTTTTTAAAAAGTGTACAATATATTATTTAACCCGAAATAAAAATCGTAATCTGTAAATTGTAATCGACAATTTCAAGTAATAAGCCTTGTGGCTGAAGCTGACGACATAATAATAGTTAGAAAATAAAAATATTTATATTTGATATAAACACTTCTCAAACGGCTTGATATAACCGTGTAATCATTTCATAATAATTGTTTTGTTCATTTTCCATTTAATCGATATTTATGTCCATGATCTTATGTAAATTCATAAAAATTTAACAGCGAAGTTCAATATAAAAACTCCGCTATGGCATGCAATAAAAATATGATGTTTCGTACCGATGCATATTTAGTCCTTTGTAATGCGGCTATAGCCTATGTAAATAAGTAATTTACCTAATAATTATCGTTTACGATTAAATATATCGACATATTTCATAAGAAAGGGAAAAATACAAAGGAAAAAACGAAAAATATTGTATAATATGCGTAAATGCACGATCACTAATCATTGTTAACCGTGTACCTACTAAAATATTATATTATTTACATAATATGATCGATAGAATCAATAATTTAATTTAACATATTTCGCTATTTAAGATCAATTTATCATATTAAAGTCTAGCTATTCTATTTTATTATTTATAGTCACTAAATTTTAGTTTATATCGAACTCATTAAAAAAGAGCTAAAAATATGGAACGAGATTGAAAAAGAAAACTTGCCAAATATGAGAAATTACTGACAATGTCGTTGTTTACTATACGTTAAGTTTAATTTATATATTTTTAATAGTATATCATTAATGTTTAAAATTACTTTATACATTGTCACTATTTACGGTATTATTTAAAATTCGGTAAAATCGTAAAAATATCATATTTCAATTACATAAACATAACTCTTTTTTGATTTATTTGAATAATATCTAGTTAGCTAAAAAAGGAAGCCAAATTACTGTAAACATTTTTCGATGTATTTGATCGTGTATCTTTAGTCTAAAAATATGTTCTATTTGGATACTTATAAATATAATAATTAAATATTCATGTGTGTGGTAACTGTTTATTTGCTTTAAATATAAGTGTCTTACTGAGTAAAAAACAAAAGTATTTTAATATTTCATTAATATATTATTAATAATTATTTTATATATTTATTATTAATATATATCATTATAATAATAGTATTTCTAATAGGTAATTTTATTCTGGTACCTACGTCGTAATAATGTCAATTAAATAATAATGTTCAATAAACAATGAATATATAATAAATCGCTCACAACGATTGATTTAGAATTTTATATACCGGTTATTAGGTATGTCTTATGCCAGATGAAAAGTTGAGAATTTCGTTAATTCACAACTAAGGGGCGTATATAAACTAAACATTAAAAAATATGTCTACGAATTCGACAAGTAACTTAATTTTAAATTTTCAATAAGTTATTAATATATTTTAAGTGTTCCTATACATCTTATGCTATTGACAGGAAGTACATCAATGACGTTTCCTCGTAGGTCAAGTTTCTAAAAAACGGTAAAGTGACGAATTATAATTGTACATAAGTATGTTATTTTTACTATGTACCCATAATAGCACTAAATAAATTTTTTTTTGTTTTTTTTTTGGGGGGGGGAGGAGAGGGGGAAAAGGGTGTGCACAAATTGCAAAGAATTCCCAGACCTTCAGACCTCAGAACCTTTACACTGTTTATATATATCAACTCAATTGAAAATAACTTCAAATGTATATTTATGTACAATATTTTAATATGAATGAAACATTTGCAGATTAACAAAATAAAATTATCACGACTATTTTAACATAATATTTCTGTTTAGTAAATTATATTTATTTAAATAACTGCTTGTTCAGGACGACGTGATTCATTCTCTCTATTACCCAAATCAATAATGCCATTACAAATTACAATTATGTTTTTTCAGTTAAAGACTTTTTAAATCTATCTGATTTGAACTAAAAGTAGAACAGCTTGAAACTGAAAAATCTAGATCTTCAATTTCTTTTTAAGTGTTTTTTTTAATATACAATTAGATTTATTTTTTGTTTAATATTATTAATTATCATAAAATATAGGTACTAGATAATATTAGCTATTAATAGTAAATACTATTCATAAAAACATTAAAATATTTCTTTTCGATAAAAGAAACCCCGATGTACATTATGGCGTACCTAATTACTTATAATTATACAGTTTTGAACAACAAAATTTAACTGTTTACTTGTGTTATAAACTTATAACTAAAAATCAGATTTATATACATTTGCATGTTTTTTTTAACAGTCCCAAAAGCAAGGCTAGGTAAGTTAACTATTTTTTTAACTCATTAAGTTAAGTTAATATAGAAAATTTTAAATTAAATTTAAAGTTAAAAGTTACTTTTCTCTTTTATTTAACTCGTTAAAAGTTAAAAGTTAATTTGAAAAAAAAGTAACTTAACTTAGTTAAAAATACGTTACTTTTTTTTCATGTATAATTAATTATCATACCCTTTTATTAAGGCTTAACAAATAACATAATATAATAGAGGTCTTACTATTTTTTAAAAATGTATGTAATTGTATTAATTACTGTAGGTGCTTACATATTTCAATCAATTATAAAATTCAACAAAACTATTATGATTACCCCTTTAGTTCTATAACGTTTTTGTTTAATAATAATATTATACAAACATATTTTCTGTTAATTAGAAATTAAAATATAATAATATACTTATAACAACTTAATACTATACAGTATACATTATATATATATATATATATATATATATTAAACCTTTTCGTTACTTACTCATAACTAAATACTTATTACGTTATTTTAATATCTATTGAAATCTCAAATACAGAAATAATGCGAAACACTTGCGACAGTTTACAATTTAGAACTTATTTAGAATACAAAATAAAATAACATAAATAGTATTTGATTTTTCAGACAAATATTATTATTTTTACATATAAAAATAAGCTATAAAAATCAAAATATTATTTTAAATCTATGAAATTAATATTAGGAAAAATAAATAAATTAACGTGATTTAAAAATTAATTAACTCGTTAAGTTAGAAGTTACTTATAAGATTAAAAGTAATTCGTTGAGTAACTTAATTTTAATTTTTTAACTAGTTAATGCTCAGCTTTACCCAAAATTAACTAGATAAGCTACAAGTTTGAATTATAGTCAATAAATCCGGAATACTAAGTTTTATTTTGCATATTTTTGCCCATATTTTGTCATTTTTTATAGTGTACTACATATTTCTATATTTTATGAATACCTAAGTGTTTCATACCTATTTGTTTTACTATTAAACACACAATTAATTTTTTTTTTTAATAATTTATATACTGCTTTTCAAATTAAAAAATACTAAAATTAGTTAAAATTAATGTTAAAAATAATAAATTAATAAATATAAAATAATAGTTAAATAATTGTTATAAATTAGGAAACAATATAAACACGCTTGCATTTCATAGGCTGCATCCATTTTGCCATAGATAAAGAAAAATATTGTTATTCTGTGTTCAAAGTGGTTTCGTCAATATATTATAATATAATATTATTATAATTATTGTAGCTCAAATAATTATGTATCTATGACCTATTTTAAACAACATTAAATAAATTTAAGATTATTTTTTAATATTACTATATGTTATAGCTGGGAGCATAATGGCGAGGTACCTAATATACTCCTCAATATACAATATAGATAGAGTACAACTGTTTTGTATTTATTGATAATATTTACTTGGAAATAATCAAATTATAATAGAAAGGCTATTATTTTTTTAAGGATGCACAAATCCTCTGTATGTCCCCCTAGTCGCACCAAATGGACGTGCCAATAAAACTTTACTATTTACAAGTGGTAAACGATAACTACTATCAAGTAACCCAGTCGTGGGAATTCGATTTAAAGTATATATCAAGACGTACTTGAAAAGATAATATTATACAAATACAAATATATTTAATACGATTCTTTCGGACGGCTCGGTGGTATAATTATAATTATACAATGTTATACGGAATTCTACTTAACATAAATATAGATCCAATCAAGTGTGTCGTTATTATGGTTTTAAGATTGCATAAAATATTTAATTAGTGTAAAAAATATAATTATAAAAATAATATGTATTATATCTAAAAATTTTAAGTCATTACAGCAAGAGAATATTTTAATATGTTGGTATATCGTATTGAGTAATAATAAATAATTAATAAATAATAAGTAATAGATGAGTGATAAACCGATAGCTGATAATATAATACCATTTATACCTGATCAATAGTAATAATGACTACCTGTTAACCATTAATATACAAGTTTGTAAACTTTGGCAGATAAGTCATTCATTATCAACGTTTTCTTTGTGTAATCAATAATAATTTCTAATCATTTAAATACGTTTAAAAGAAAAACAAATTTTCATAATTTCATCGAAACGTTTCAAGAACAGTAAAATTTTCAATTTGGAAATATTTCAAATTCAAAACCCTAGTTAGTCGTTATTTCAAAGGAATCTAGGTAAAAAAGCCCCGTAACAAGTAAATACATTATTCTTTTTTCTTTTTATTCCTTTTTAATAATTTGTATGTACTTTTATAGTTTTATATTATAACAATATTTAATACACCTAACATTAATACATAACTAATACACCTAACATTAATCAATTAAGGTTAATAATTGTTATAATTAAATAAATAGTTCAATAACGTTCCTTAACATGTATTACTGTTATTATAAAATATACAAGTATATCTACAATCTGCATTTTACATTGTCGATAACTGTCATTTGTCAATTGTACATAATTAAAAAAAAGGTTAAAGGAAAACAATTTTAAATAATTGTCATTTGTCGACTTTGTCGTATGTATATAAATTAAAAAATGTTTAAAATGTTTGCTTTCTAATGTTGTGGCTAATTGCCATTAGAATATCTAATATACTTATATCATTATATTTAATTTACATACATACATTTTTTGAGCGGTTTTCGATTAATTGTTTTGTACCAAATTTTGTACTTCCATAATCTCTTACATTACTTAACGCCAATTTTACTTAGTCTGCAGCAACTTCCATTTTCATTTTTTTCAAATATATATTTGATACCTACAAATGTACAATTGTATATAGTTTAAAATATTTAGTGTATTATTTCATTAAATACTCGTATTATTATGATATACAAGTATATAAAAATGATTAAACGAATATTACGAGTATATATTATATATATGGTTATAAATACCTATGTCAAAAAAAGTTTTGAAGTTTTATATTAAAATATAGATATATTTTTTAATTATATTAAAATATAGATAATTTTTTAATTATATTAAAATATAGATATATTTTTTAAAAATTTAAAATTATAAAATATACACTATAATAAAAAAGTGTTATGTATTTAGTTAGTACGGTTTTTTTTTACTGTATTTTGATATCGGGGCTTTTTTTTCCGAATACTGTTTCAAAGTGTAAGAACACCGCCGGGTCAATCTATTTTTTTTTTACCGCGAGTAGGAAGTCGTGTTTTTGAACGTTCTACGAGTTCAGCGAAGATCTATTCTCGGGCTCTCTGCAAACCGCAGAAGCATTTTTTATTTTCGACGTTTTTTCCGAAAAACGGCCGGAAACCGATGGTAGGCGGAGGGAGGTTGGCGCGGGCCTCGGGTTCAGAGGAAAAGGAAAACGTCGTCAGCAGCACGCGATATCGGTCAGGTAAAAATAACGTCGCGGTGGCGAGAAAAAATACTACAAAACAGCGTCGTATTCAGCCGTTATTGCGGGGGACGGTGTAAAGAGGCGGACGACAAAAATGTCTCGAAAACATAATATCATTTTAAAACGCCGCCACCGCTCGCGTTCCGTGGGAAGGCGGTCCGCAGAAAGCCAGGCCGGACCGCGGCGACCACCGCCGTCGGAATCATACCCGCTGCGATATCATATATTATTGTTATACTCTTTCGCCAAAAAATAAAATCGAAACGCTGTCGCGGACACACACGCGCATACACGACCGTCGAGGAGAGGACGTGTGTCCAGATAAGGCGACGAGAGCCTGCTACGAGCTGCAACAGCAGCAACGGCAGCAGAGAGAAAGATCCATTGTCGCAAACTGCAGCTCGCACGCATCCCATTATAATAATAATATTATTATGTATATGCGCCGATCCTCAGCCGTCTAGACGATTAAATGGTATTTTTCGCCTTTTTATTTTCGTATCGCGTCCGCCGTCCACACGTGTGCCGTTTACTCCATTACGTATGTATAATATAATATGTATGCGTGTAAAAGACTTGTATTGTTGTACGCGAGCCCGCCGAACGTTGTAACACATTTATTATCAAACATATTTGTGTGTGTGTGTGCGATCGAATATAAATTCGATCAGTCTGCCGACGACGTTCGCGAACACCCCGAAAATTCCAAACGCCTTTAATAATAATAATATTATTATTATTATTATTATTGTTGTGCAGGCCGCCGCCGCCGCAGCCGCCGCCGCCGCAGCCGCCGCCGCCGCGCAGTATTGTCGTTATTATAGCGGCCGCCAGACGGACGGACGGACAGACAGACAGACAGACAGACATATTATAATGTGTAGACAGACGCGAGAGAGACGGAGAGAGAGCGAGAGACCTACAGACGGAGATAATAATAATTCGTCATCGGTTATTATTATTATCGTTATGTGGGTTTCCATTTTTACCCGAAAAACCTTTTTTGATTTTCGCACATTGTGTGAAAACGTGTGCTGCTGCCCCGACAATGAAAACGACGTCTGTGCGGTATGCGCCGCCCCGTTACCGAGAAATCGAAAATTCTCGGAAACCTGCGCTCGTACCTGTTGCTGTAGGCTGCAGACGCCACTGCACCACCGGCATCAGATGCGCCGAAATAATAACGATTAATAACAAGACGTGTCGGCGGCGGCGGCGGCGGCGGCAGAGGCGGCGGTGGCGACGACCACCTCCGGAGAAATACGTTTTCATCTCGTCCGGCACCTCCCCGCGGAGTGTGCGTATATAATACAATATAATAATATAATGCGCGCGCTAACCCGCCGCTGGCGCTGTACCGGTCGGCGGCCGTCAAGACGCCCGTTTAGTAAACGTTGTTGTGATCCCTTTCACTTATATAACAATATTTATCGTTATCGTCTTTTTCTCGTTTTTCCGCCCTCCATTCACAGAAAAAACTGAGAGAAAAAAAAAATCATGTGGTATATTTGTATTATATAATATTCGCATCTTCATTGTATACATAGAACATGCGTGTAGTCGGCGGCGGCGTGCCGCGCACAACACAACCGCCGCCGCGTTTAATATACAATAGGTATATGTGTGCGTGTGTGTGTGTGTGTGTGTGCGCGCACGCTCATTGACGGCGGAAACGCTCAAGGTTGATCCCGCACATGAGACTAGGTCGAAACCAGAAATAAGAATATTATAATAACGCGGCCGGCATTTTTTTTAAATAATGGACGTGACCGCGTACCCGCGAATATCACCATCGTTTCCGGCTTCGAAAATAATAATAGTAGGTACAACGCGCGGTAATATAATAATATAATATACCTATAAGGTATCATGTCGCGCGTAATGTGGATTTCCGTTCGATCGCAATCGGTTTTCGTTTTTTTCCTCCCCGTCGTTTTTCTGCTGCCGCCCTCTCAACGGCACGAAATCATTGTTATTATACGCGCGTATAGGTAGAGAGGTACCTCTAATAGGTGGTATACATAATATATTACGGAATAGGTTTATATTATAATATATAGCTACGACATGCGTCCGTCGAGTCGTCGAAAATATTCAGATTATTCAATTCAACCGCGCGCGTTATCGTGTAACCATTATGTGTACCGCGTCGTACTATTATTATAATGATAATATCGCCGATACCCGAAACCGGGTACAAACGTCAGTTGTCAATAATATATTATTACTATGTATTCACGGGGACCGCGCGAACGATTCAAAATGTCCACGTTCCTTAATGATCATTTACAACCTCGTCTACCGTATAATATAATAATAATATGTTTTTTATCTTATCGCGTACTACATACTGTAGGTACCTACGGTAAAAAAATTTCATTCATAAAAACCCATGCCCTGTCCATTAGCATAAAAACTCTTGTATCTATAATATGCCATTATAGTATACCTGCATAGTATACGGCACAGCGTTCGACACCAAATTCATTCAAATCTCCGGCGATGACGTCGTCGTCACGTCGGATGTTTTTCGGTGCGAGAGTTATTTTTGACACCAAATCGATGTGCACGTCAAAATAATAAAATACGAAACCAACGACGGTATGTACCGCGCCGTGTCCGGTCAGTCCGATTTTCATGTCGAAGTATTACGCAATTGTTATGGAATTCGCGACGTGCACGGGCTAATGGACTGAAAAGCCTTTACATTTTTATGTTGCATAATACGTAAACGCTGAATAATATGAAAATAAATATATTTAATATGGAAATCGTCCGCAACAGTCTAAGACAACTGATGAATAAAATATATTTTGAAATGTTTGTCTCGACGTGGTTCGTATGACGCCTTCTCGCCTAAATTTATATACCTACCAAAAAATAGGTGTTATTTGAAACACAAGATTTACGTACAATACTTTTTTACCGACAAAAGTGAAAAGTTCGAGAAACTAAAAATTTCATTTAATTTAAGGTTAACCTACAAAACCTTTCAACAGTTAGTGTTGCGGAACAGGCCACCATGTCAATTTCCGCCTGATTAATCAAATCGTCTCTGATCCTTGGTTTATCAAGAATAATAGCCACCACGCGATGACTTAACAATAGAAATCTCAATGCTAACTCAATTATCCAAATTAAAGATGAATCCATCGTCAAAACCCGCTAAATAATTAATCGACTATTCCTCACTCAGTTCTTGATAAGCGATAACCATCGTCCATCAGAGACGTCTAAAATAGATGTGGCCTATAAAATAGATAAGAGATCTGTATAAATACTTATTTTAATAAGTCGGGTGGAATAATTACTAAATGATTTCCTGTCATTTATTTATATGTAATCAAAACTACCTTATTGTACTTTTATATGTGTAAGCTGTTATTATTCATTAATGAGAAAAATAATAGAATAACAATTTCCTAGGTAACTGATAATATTTTTAATGAATACCAATAGTCCAATTTGTATTGTACCCAGAGACTATTTTTTTTAAGCAAGTCATCATTTGTCTTTATAAAATACAAACAACAATAATTTTGGGATTTCAAGATTATCAAAAGGTATTTCAAAATTATTTTTCTGATTGTTTACACAATAAGTAGAGGTGTGTCATTTTTTTTACTTTTAATATTTTGATAAGGTGTTGTGAACTTGTTATATATACCTTTTTGTTCTTAAGTCGTGTGAAATTTTTACTCTAGCACATTCAATTATTAATAATATTCCAAAATGCAATTATATTATAATCTGTAATAGATATACTATCATTACTTATATATAGTCATAGTACTATATATGTTTATATATATATGACAATATTCCATTTTAATATCAACTATGAATTGTCTCTTAGACCCACGTGCAACATAGATAAAACGTATTCATGCAAAAACGTTTTTTTTTTTTGACTTTCGAGTAATCTTAGAATAAAATTTATTATCTATTACAAAAATTTTAGAGAATAATATTTTTCAGGGCTTGACTAGAAGGTTTTATATTTTATTATCAAATAACATTATGTTCGACATTAAACATAAAAAAAAACACTTCTGAAATTTAAATGGATATTAAACTGTTATGAAGCAATATTGAAATAAATTAATATGTTATAACCTCAAAAATATTATTATCTATAATTTTTGTAACTGATTATTTTACTCAGCAGAGTTTATACTTAATAATATACTCGTTTACAAACTAAATGTATTTTAATGTATTCTTCTTAGTCCATTGTTATATCTATATGTTTTATATTGTGTTATTCTGAGTTTTCATTTTATTATCGTCTATCTATGAATAAAACATTTTTGTTGTATTTTAAAATTAACTGTTGACATGTAAGTAATAATTAAAGATAGAATTCAAAAAATATGCATATTGATGTACATTTAATGGATAAACATAATCGTTAAAATTATAAACTATTAGTGTCAATTAAACTTGAAATTAATTTACCTATATTATGAAGTAGTATTAATAGTAATTATATATTCATATGATAATTTATTCAATGTTTTAACATTTATCTAATTTCTCACTTGTAAATAAAATTAATTCCTTTTATGCGTTTATAACTAATAAAATGCCTTGAAATTTCAATGTATAGTGAATATTATATTTTATCAGAGCCATAAACATATATTAAAAACTAGTTACGATTTAATTTGAATAGTATAATTATGTATTTGAAAAAGAATAAATTGAGATGTAACGAAACCAGCTTCAGTGCTTCACAAAACGTTGAACATTTTAACGATTGCAAGTTTAACCCACAGGTGCATGGAAACATCTAGTTTATAACAGTATTGTATAGATATTTTATTTTGAAAACAAATGCACAAGTTGCGTTACAAATATTTGAAAAATTATCAAAACCAACAATACAAAATTAAAAGAGACTTTATCAACAAACATACCTATCGATTTTGTTTTTTATAATAAGTGAAATTAATTTTCTTCAAAAATTTTGAATATTTATTACAATTAAAAAGCATAAGATATAATTTGAATACTTATCGTAATAAATTCGAATCGTTTAATTTTATTTTTTTATTATCACTTTAATCACAATTTAAAATTCAAATTAATTTAAATTTCAATCGAAATAATGATTTCATTTTTGAAGTACTAGTTAAACGTATATGGTGATAATTGAATCTTAATTATATTTTATTCAACTATTTCAGTTTATGTTCATGTAATAAATTAGAGTGACTATTTTATACGTTTAGTCGATTATTTCTCGTTAGTCGTTATTTTGTCGAGACCGATTAAGATTATTTGATATTTTAGTAATTGAGTATTTTTTTCTTATCTTGAAAATATTATATAACAAACTTTCATTAAAATTAAATCGTATTTGTTTTATTGTTTAGAGGTACCTTTAATTTTTTTTTTATGCTAGGTACTAATAATTATATAATATGCATCAATTCAACAGTTATAGTTACATTGTTGGCTTTCCGATTAGCGACTATTGAGTGTTTTTATGTATGTATGTATGTAGCTATGGTCTCGTAACTCGTATCATTATAATATCATTTGTGAAATATGTGTACAGTTTAATCATATTAATATATATTTTACAAATCCGCCGATGAGTAAGACGAAATACAAATATTATAATAACCTCAAGAATGTCCACGAGGCACGAATACTAAAAATATCGTTATTCGTGACGAATTTCGGGGGACGGCCGATATAATAATAATACGGTTTAAACTACCAAAATACGCGGTAACGTGTTGTTATTTAACGCACCGTGACCGGTATTTCATTGAAATCGAATTGAAGAAGACAACGAAACACACGAAACACTACACCTGCTCTACATCATATTGCCGACGTGCGTATATTGTCGTTTTCGCGTGACAATATACGCGATACACATTGTATTATTATTATTATAAATTATGTCTCGCCAATAATAATAATAACACTATTATATTATATTATAATAATAATACGATCGTCCTCACGTGTCTGGTGTCTGGGTCGAGCCCGGTATCCGGCGTCTGGTCGATTAATAATCGGAGGAAATTTTTTTCGTCACCATCTCGAAACCGCCGACTCGATAAGAACACGGCGGCGGCGGCGGCGGTGGCGGCATGTGGTCTACCGCGTCTGATGACGGGTGGGTGAGCGGGGCGCGGTCGGCGCGATTACTGCTGGAGACTCCGAGTCGTCTCGGTTAATTATTATCGAAAAAAACAAGGATTTTGACATGTCATCAAAACGTAATATATTATTATACGTCCATTAGCGGCACGAGAATACGATATCACATAATATTATTATCACACGACTATATTGAATTACAGTGGCGGCTTGAACTCTTTTTCCCTTGAATCGCACTGAATATTTTTACACTACGTTACACCGCCCACCCTAAAAAATGTTTCATTGCCCTCCAAGGAATAAATTCTTAAGTTTTATAAGTGGTTAAATAATTGTTTTTAATTGGTATATACAGTAGATCGCGGAAGCAAAATTCTAGAAATAAGTAATAACTATTTTCGTAATAACCTGCTGTTATAACGTTATCGCCATGAAAGAATTAATAACTTCAATATTTCTATTCAATTATTTACCACGCTTTAGCTTGAGGTACAATTGTTTGTTACTGCGTACGACTTATGCAAAATACACATGTATGGCTAAACATTATATTTATAATTTAATTATCAACCTTTAAAAATTGTTTAAATTACATTTTCCAACCATAGGACATCCAATAATATTTTTGTGAATCACGTGATTCAAGTATATCTCCTTCAAACCGCCACTAATTGAATATATACATCGTTACATTTTTTTTTGTTTTATTTAATGAAATGTATAATTGTCATACACTGCAGTTGGCGGGGTGGCACTTGCTCTGCAACCGGTGACTTGTGGCGGACACACTTTGAGTATAATGTTTGTAGTTTGAGCAGATCTTAGTGCGTGTTCCGAACATTTTTTAAAAATAAACGCATTGAGTATTTAATACAATTGTTTAGTTTATATTGTAACATATTTTGTTATAATACCTTATAATACTGTCAGTATTATAAGGTACTTATATTACAGTACAAGTACTGTCGTTAGCATAAACTCGGATGCTGCGGGACAAATCCGCAAAATCTTTTGTTGACAAACATGAAACTTCACCTGTAGTTCTCTTATTTAATTTTTTTTAATATTCGGTTTGTTGTTTTAAGGTGTTTGAATTTTTTCGGTTTTCAAGATTTTAATAAATCGTATAAAAAATAATTACTTTGGTCGTTTTCCTGTTTTTTATTTAAAAGTTGATCTTAGATGCCAATTTACACGATTTCAATCTAATAAATTATTAGTAAAATGCAGACAAATTATTATGTATTTTACCGACATAAATACGTATATAACAATTAAAAATATAATCACCTAACTACACTCGAACAACAAATATCGATAGTACCTATATATTGTCAAAACTATATGCCTGTTCTAAATAGATTTAAACATTACCGTAGTGCCAATTAGGGATACTACACGATTGCGCACGTTAAACAATTAACTTTAAAATTCACCCCAAAAGTCAAACGATTGCGTATGATTTACTGTGCAACTTTGCCACATTTAAGTTTTTAATTTCAAACAAATATAATATAATTTAAAAATTCATTTTTTTATTTTAAATATTACTATAAAATAAATGTTTAGATTACTAATAATTAAAAATAATAAAGGGTTAAGATGATGCATTGTAAAAGTATATTCAATTTAAAATTTTATAGTTTGACATCACTTAAATAACTAATTTTTGACAAATTTGTTATAATATTTTTATAAATTTTATACTTATTATAATCTTTTATAGTTTCTTTTATACGAATTAAATCAGCATTTTCCATTTTGTTAATTCGACCCTTTGAATACTGATTGCATTTTTATACATGTTTCCTCTTGCTTTTCTTATAGAATTGAAATAACTACATGACGGATGGGAGCTATGAAGTCGAGCGTTATAAATTCAATGAAAACTTTTCAAATCAAATGGCAACAGTGCTTCAAAATCGCAGATAAAAATCGTACGCAATCGTGTTTCACCGCCAATAAGTCACACTCGCCTGGACGGACGATTGAATTAGAGTCTACCGAGGCTAAACAGTGTTAGAATGTATGACGACTGTTGCGATTGTGATGATAGAATATAGGTGGCAGGAAAGAGCGAAAGACGCGATGTCGGCTCGGCGGAAGTGGTGGTATGCCTATAGAAGAAAACAGTGGAAAAGAAGAAGAAGACGATGACGGACGAGAGGCTGGGGAGAAAAAAAGAAGAGGAAAAAGTGGAAGAGAAGAGGAGAAGAAGAAATACACAGGAGAAGTAGGAAAAGAAGAAGGAAGCGCGCGCGGCACACGCGTAGGTATACGCGACGTACAGACGCGCGCCGCCGGGTCCAAGGGTGGTGGTGCGACGGCGGCGGGGGCGGCGGCGCGGTGTATAAATGTAAACACTAAACACACGGTTTTTACACACGCACGTCAATGCTCTCGCGCTCACGGGGTACACAACCCAGCCGCCACACTCGCGCGTCTTCTATATAACGACGACGACGACGACAAGCGCCAGAACGACGTCAAGTGCCAGAACAACGCGTGCAATCGCCCAAGCCGCACGGACAGCGACAGAATCATTCGCGTTGTTTGTGTTATTTTTTTTTTTTTCTTTGAATTTTTCCGTTACGATTCCCATCACCCGCGCGGTTCTCGTTTGCCGGCACCCCGAGCCCCGGTAAACGCCCTCGAGAGTCGAATTTTCCGCAAACGGTACACCACCGCTCTTCTCCTCTCCACTCTCGCTTGATCTCCGTCAGTCGCCGTTTATTTACCCGCCGTACACCGCCGCCATTAGAGCGCAAACGATTTCGGCGATATTTCGATAATATTTTTTTACCGTCCATCGACGAAGACACACGCTGCCGTCGTGATGATGCTCACGCCGCAGTCACTCGTCGCCATCGCGGTCTACGGGCTGTGTGTGGTCACCGTCGCCGTGCAGTCTCGGCCCACCATGGAATCAGACGAACCGGATTTCGATGGGCCCGGGGAACCGCCCGAACCTGCAGTCGTGCTGTTCCCGATAAAACAGCTCACCGACCCGAATTCGGAGTTCGCCCTGATGCTAAGGAATCAGCTGCTCCGCATGTCCGACAAGGAACTGAAAGCCGTAGAAGCAGGACTGACCGGGACCAAAAACGAACCGGCCCCAAGCGATGACGGCGAAATGATGATGGGAGACATGCCGTCGGCAGACGATCCGCAGGACTCGTCGTCGCCGGCCACCTTGCTCGGTCGCAGTGTCACAGTGATGCCGGAAGAATTCGCCGACGGGATGTCGCACAGACAGAGGTAATATATATATATATATCGTAACGCGTCCATTTTGGTATATATGGTCGCGCGTATATAATATACCGCAACGACCTAGCTAGGCGGGTAGTTTTTACGCGTGGTTACCGGACGCGTGGTCCACAATCCGTGGTATTTACTTTACTTACCCACTATATATTAATATCATAATGGGTTCGTACGCCGATACCGCGGTGGTCGTTGCTGCGGTTAAACGGTTATTGCAGTGTGGTTACACGACAAGATTCGTGTTACCTGTACACCGTGTTTGATGATGGTTACCCGCAGCGCTCTAGGTTTTTTAAGCGCGTTGCATTTAGAAGTAAGATTTTTTTTTCGGGCGCGATCGATAAAGCTGAATTTTTTTTTTATAAGAGGCCTCTGACATTATGGTGGTCGCACACCGGCCCACAGACACAGCTCTCTGGCAATTTAATTACGCGAAACGTCTTATTCGTGATAGTCCAGCCGACAACGTTTCGTGTTCTATGAATAGAATATCATAACTATTTTCACGACCCATATCCCACGTGTGTACACACGTTTATGTGGTTAAATCGTATTATTATATTTAATATGTTTATTGGCGTATTACCAGTGTAACCAGTGTACCGTCACCAGTGTCACCCTTGTTGGAAAAAGTTTTGTTCTGCCTGTCATTTCGACGAAATCAAACTTCATCTACGGCGACTACAAACATTTGTTTAAAATAATAATTTGTTTGCGTCCGTTAAAAAAAAATTTAACGAAGCCGGGAATTTTACAAGATTTAGTTTTCGTTTTGCCTGGTTTGATCGTACGTGGGCCCATGTGTACATTATCGGACACACTAAATTTAGAGCAAAACTTCTCTGGGCGTGACCGGACAATGTCGTGAAAAAAACAAGAGCTTAGTTCGATGAGAGTAAAAAAAAAATTTGTAAAATGCGCATAATATATGTACATAAATAAACGTTGGACAGTCAACAAAAACGATTCACGGTTAAGTACTTTTATCACTCCCAGGCAAACAAACATTATATTTCTTTTAAAATAACGCAGTTTTACTAATATCGTGCAATTAATTTGATTTAAATTCTGAAAAAAGTTGCCTAAAAATAAAATTGAATAAAAAAATGTTAAAATGCACTTTAGATATAGAAAACTGTAATTGCGGTAAACTTGTAGAAATATGAAATATACTTAATAGAAATATAACGTGTAAAACAAAAATTCAAATTTGTAAATATATAAGTTAAAGTACAAGTTAAGTATGAGTTACAGTATAAGTTTAAGTTCATACACCTAAAATGTTAACAATATTATCAATATTTTATGTTATTTTATATATTTTATAAATCTGGTCACCAATATATTTAGACAATAATGTTTTGTATATAATTATCATTGTTGTTAGACATAGAAAACATTTTATGGCAGTCAATTCAATAATGTCTATTTATATAATTAATATAAACAAGTTAATCACCCACTAATTATATATATTTTATTCAATAATTAAATTTTCAATAAAAAATTTTTAAGATAATTAAAAGAAATGTAGTTAAAGATTGTTATTACAAATTGATTTTATAAACGAATGTAATATAATATCATAATATTGGTACATTTTAATTTTAAAATACGTGATAATTGTCAATAATTACCAATTTAAACTATTTCAAATAAAATACTTAATAAATATGGGAAATATCTTTTTATATTAGATAAATTAGTATTGATACTTATTTATTTACAACAATTTATCAAATAAAAAATATATAACACGATAGGTATATTGTATACATCTAGTTCAGAACATACTTGTCTTGTTGTTTTACTTAAATATGAAACAATTGTGATTCAAAATCATATTGTGTGAATGTATGATCTTACTCATGAATTAAATCAATTATACACTATATCCATAAAAACTTAAAATATTCTTATGCAACAGAAAATAGGATTAAAATAACTATGAAAACCAATCTTATATTTAGTACCCATTTATTTATGTATACCTACTATTCAGTTATTAACAAAAAAAAAAAAGTTTATATGACCAAAAGTATTTATTTTTTTTTTATTACTTTATAATAATTCTTAATAAAAATAATTACACAACTTTTTTTTAGGAATTACCTCTTTTTATTTTTATTGTTTTTTGAAGAATAAAATAACACAAACAGAGTGTTGCACACTTATACAAATATAAATACCAACCAAAATATAATAGATTATGTAATTGTAAATGAAATGAAAACTCGTAAATTATTTCTTCCTAGAACATCTAGATTATCAACGGTGTTATTATTAAATTTGTGCATTATTCATAAATAATTGTACGTCTGGTTGATACCCAAAATCGATTTCCGTTGAAACACAATCTAATGGAATATCTAATTTACCGATTTCAAAATCATAAGATAACAGAAAATATTTAAATTTCCCAGTTATCCGAAAAAAAACTGTATAGTAATTATTATATAGAAGGGTAGGAAGTATTATATGTATTTTTATATACTTATAAAGTATATGCAATGAAGAATATTTACATTATGCACATATTATAAGAACACAAATAGGTAATTTAAATTCATAAACAATAGGTGCTATGTACATTTTTTTTCATTTTTTGAATACCTACACGAAAAAAAAACTGTTACACATAAATGCAGATTGATGAATTGAAGTTGTCAAATAAAAACCCATCTTAAGCAAAATTTATTTATTTTTTTATTTTTTAATGAGACCCCGACGCTCTCTAAATTACAAAATGTTAGGTACATGTACAAGTGTACAGGTAATATTTGACGATTACGCGTGTATATACGGTTTAATTTTTTTTTCGTCTCGGCTCTTTAATTTATTCGTCTGGACCATTATGTTTTTATTTATTTTCGACCGAAATTTAGGGGGAAATGCACTTGACGACTGCATTTCCAGACAGATTTTAATGCGTCTGCTCGGACGTTTTTTAAACGATTACAGGTTTTGTTGGTTTCGGTTTTTATTTTTCGTTTTTGGTTTCGTTTGTGACCCGGTTAATAAATCGAGACAAAAAATAAAAATAAAAAAAAAAACAAAAACCCAAAGTACACGCAAGTAAATAGGCGCATTTACAATAAATTTGACTTATTCTCTTAACCGTTAATTGCGCGACGATCTCGTTTAATGGGATCCGTCTATATGTGGTCTCCGGCCTTGGTTTCCTAGACGGAGCTTAAGACGTGATCATTAATATTTCATAACATCTGATTTATATATTATTTTGCTCGTGGAAATTAATAGATTTTCGTACCGCACAAACACGGTTACAATATTTGGGGTTGGAAATCATTATTACGACCAAAAAGTATATATTCCGCCGTTCACACAACATTTGCACTTGTTTTTAAAATTCAATCGCTCATACTCCAATGAAATTTGTTTATTCACAGCACCGAGACTGAAGATCCTGAGGTCAGGCATGATGAATCATCGACATCGTAAGTGTGCGTGCGTGTGTTTGTGATTCTGTTTTTCCTCTAACCTCTTGTGTTTACCGTTGTCAACCGTAGTTAGTGTACCATTATATTGTTACCTATAATAATATTGTTATTAATACCTAACAATAGTTTGACCTGTGTGCCTATCACTTTAGACGATGATATTATTATTGTTGCTGTTGTCTTATCGATCGAACAAAACCAAACACCGTTTAATACGTGTTTCGATTTTTTATTTCAGAGATAAAAATCTCAGAATTCAAACCATTCACAATCAAATGATAAATTTTATGGGCAGGAATACTCAAGTTCTCTCGCCGAGTCCGATGATCAAGTCGGATCCGAGTTCAATAATACCTATTCAACAAAGAGATGCCATAAGAGTATTGTACGACAACTTAAATAATTTTCCGTCGTATCTCTCTGATTCGTTTACTGAGAAAATGCAAAGCTTTTATCCTACTTGTAAGTTAAATTTACACGTTAAGTTTGTAATTTAGTATCATAAACCATCACGGTATAACAAGTATGGTATTATATTTTATGATTTTAATTACGTACAGGTGACTTGCCTAAGCATACAAATGAAGAAGTCTGGAACACAAAGGAATCGATGAATTTAATGTTTAATATTAGTTTACCCAAATCGTCTAAGGGTATTTCAGTAAACGTAAATATGGCTAGACTCAGACTGTACAAACAGTACGTAGCTTGCTATTCACAATCGAGTAATGAGGCATGTACAGTTCAATTTGATTATTATTACTTTAAAATCTGGTGTATAATTGTTTTGATTTATTGATCAATAGACCGATGATTCTCAACCATGTCAGCCGCAATTATTTTTAGAATCTATGAAGAAGTCCAACACTAATTTGTCTACAGACGGTGTAGTACCGCTAATAATAGACGAGAGGCAGATTCGCGTATCAATTTACGCATACACCAGATCACTTAAGAGGAAACGAGGTAACGCATTTGAATGAGTATTTTTTAATTATACTTTAAGCTAATGAAATTCATTATTTAACAGTAAAGAGGAAGTTATTGGACAGCCGCATGGTGCCATATTATAGTGAGAAATGGACAGAATGGAACATTCGTAACGCAGTAAAGGCTTGGCACAAAACTCCAATTCGTAATTACGGAATCAGTGTTGAAGTTGAAGACGAAGATGGCAACTTGCTCCCAGTCACCAAATTTTTCAGACCCATGAATTGCTCGGGAGACGCACAAATGAGTAATAATTTATTTATTTTTTAATTATAATAAATAAACCAAAAAATATTTTACAAATCTATCATTGAGGACCTGTTATTTTGAGTATTTAATGTTAAACAACTCAAAAACTACTTGTACGAATTTCGATTTTGATACGTCAATATTTACAGAAAAATTATTCACTAAAATATAATTAACAATAGGAAAAGGGGGTTATTATATGAAAAAATAGAAGTTTGTATCCACAAGAAACTCCTTAGGTTGTACAAAAATTCTCAAGAATTTTAAAATATGGTTTTAGAGTACTATATTTAAAAATTTCAAAAATGTTACAGTGACCCCTAAGCCGATACCCGGATTTCTGATGGACGCGATGCACAACGGTTACTCCGTACCGGTCCGCAACCCGGTCAACAACAACAACAATAACAGCAACAAGGCGGTGGACGCGCTGTCGTTCAGCTTCAACACGCACATGTATCCGATAATGGACGTTATCACAGTCGAGGTCCCGGAATCCGAGGCGAACAACGCGATGCTCTATCAGTACGCGAAGAACGCGTTCGAACAGGTGGGCGGAAGCGGCGTGGTGTCGCCGTACTACTTGCCGACGGGACAGGAAGACGAGACGGCCGAGTTGCAGCACCGGACCCGGCACGGAAGTCGGCAGCACCGGAACAACGGCACCGTGCTCGGAAGTCTGTCCAGAGACGGGCACGAGCTCCGCGACCAGATCATCCCGCAAAGCATAATCCAGCGGAACGTGCAGTACAAGTCGCCGACCACCGAGATCCCGGACTAATAAAGGGGCGGCGGTGTCGGGCGACGATCGACCGTGCGGACACGTCGAATCACAATAATATTATAGTATACCATACGCGTGCACAGGGTAGTTGTAAATTTAAGTTTAGGCTCGGGGCGGAAGCTGACTCGGATAAACTTTGGGTCCACTCCCCCGAACAAACGATATTTTGTATTTTATTAGACATATTTGTTTTACTACTACTATATTTGTTAAAAAGTAAATCATTAAATTACCTAACAGTCGGATGACAATATATTCACAGCTTCGCAATTGAAAAAAATCACCCTGTATACATGTATAATACATATAATCACATAGTAATATAATATGAAACGTGCGACGCTATTTTCTACGTGCACGAACAATTTATTAATATAATAAAACATCGATAAAGCCGCCGGGAGATCAAAACTTTATAAGTATAAGCATAACACGTCTTCGAGTCGTGTTCGTTTCGACTTAGGTCCGTAAAAGACATACACAATCGGATTTTTTTTTTTAAATGACATGTGCATTGTCCACTTCAAATTCAATTATAGTTTTTTATTTCGTGTTATATATATATATATTATTATTAAATTGTTGAGGTGGAGGGACAGAATATTATATAATATAATACATGTGTGTACGCATGCATTTACGCATGTGTGTCGATTGACAGATAGATTTAAAATATGACTTAAATTTATGTTATTATTATTATTATTATTATAATGTTTATTGTACTAATTCTATGTAAAATGTTCCTATAGTATTTATAATTAGCGACGACGACCAATAAAAAAATCAGATGTGTTTTAGACCGTATCCGTTCTATGTATGGGGACACATTGCCTATACCTTAAAATCCGTTATAACCGCGAATGCAGCCATCTTCATTATGGAAAAATCGATTTTCAAATTTTCTTTTTCTTCAAAAACACAACGACAATAATAATAACAATATCAGTACTTGCACCATTGGATCAATGTTGTCAATTCATGCCTCGATCGTACACACTATTCGTTAGGAGACAGTACCTATATCTACTACCTACATAAAATTATTATTATATCATTTGAGTTTTTAGTAATTTATAAAATACTGATTTATATTTCGTACAGCCGAAACGACTTGCTTATTTTTGTTTTTTTTTTTTTTCACGAATAAGATGTTTATTATATTATTATATCACCGGAATGTGCACGGATAGGTGCCCCAAAATTACGCGTTGTGTCTGTTAGTGCGCATTCATCGTTTCAGAGCGATCTGTTTGACATACGGATATTATAATATTTAAAAAAAAAAACGTGACACACCTCTACCAACAACAACATAATACTATTATTATTATTATTATATTTTCTACTGTTAATTTATTTATTTTAACTATATTACGCTATTATTATAAGTTTTTTTTTTATTTTCATCTTATTTAGATTTAGCTTTCGTAACGTGTATTGAGACATATAAAGCGCGTATAATGCTTCCTAACAAAACCACAATACGACCACGTACCCTTTTACATGTAAATAATCCCTGTACTTTGTTTTATTTATATCACTTAATATATATTTATCGTATATTATTACACGTGTTTGTGTTTTTTAATTTTTTTTTTTAAATACCATATTATTACTTATATTATTACGCGTGTTTGTGTTTTTTAATTTTTTTTTTTTTAAATATCATATTATTACTGTAAACGAATAGCGCAGTTTTATTGGCCGTAATCGTCGTACACTTTCACAGCAGTTAACAAGTAGCGGCATAGTATGTGTGTAAATGTGCGTTAGTCCTTGAGTACAATGTTCGAAGAACTCATTACATATGCCCACTTAAGTACCGACTGTTACATTGCGCGAGTACCTAGACGCACAGATACATTATTATCACGAGTCAGTGTGTTTCGACGACCGGTTGAATCGACGACGGTTTCAAAACATTATTTAAAGTTTGTTTAAATTTTCGATTGTTTTTGTTGTTCCGTCACGGAACGGCTTTTATACCGTACACACGCCAATGACCGCGTAACCGATAACCGAGGTAATGACTGTATTATTATTTTAGACACTAACAATAATAATAAATAAATAATGAAAAAAAAATTATTAAATAATAATAATAATAATAACAATAGTATTGTAATATTATCAGAATAATTATTAACAATACTGTCTACATGCAGAAATGTATCAAAGGATCAGTGAGTTGTCGTAAAGTTGAATTGGGAAGATTAGGCCTCTTCTGTTTTTCGTTTCAATCGATATGAATAAAAAATCGGTCTTACGCAAAACGATTTAAATAAGCAAAAACTCAAGATGCGTACGCATATTTATTTTAATTTATATCAAGTTAATAAAAACTGCGGAAATGTTCACCAAAGTTTTAGAAGAAGAAATTAATTAGCCAATTGAAAAAGTACATGCATATAATATGTTATTATATAATTTTTCCATAATCGTTTCAATTAACAAATTTTAACAAGATTTAATTTAATGTGTCAGATAAATATTATTTTTGAACAAGTAAAAACAATAACTACTATTATAAGTGTGTGCATTAAATAACTTTGATGATGTTGCCTTCCACATGACATAAAGATACATTTTCAAAACGATTACTTATGTAATATGTTCTTTTTATTGATTCATGTCAGTTAAAAATAAATTGTTTTAATTTCAAAACACTGTCTATTTTTGTGTGACTTTAAAAAAGTATATTTCAAAGCTTGAATAGAACGATAAGACTTTAAAATAATAAAAGGTATATTATTTACAGTAGATTTATGTCACTATAGACTTTTGGCAAAAAAAAATTTTTTTATCGTGGTTACCCATGTTGTTATAAATTTGAGACTATTAGTTCAAACATAAGTTTTTTTATAATAAAAACATAGTGACGTACTGATATCCAACTGAGTAAAGATATTTTTCATAAGTACAAAAGTTGAATACAATTTTGTATTTCGCGCGTTAGGACAATCGCCTTGTGAATGAATAATTTAAAAATTTAAAATGCAAAAAAATGACGTGATTCTGCGGTACCTATAAATGTAATAGCTGGCATATGTTCTATGTCATGTTCTTACTTCTCGTGGAACGTAAATTCGAATTATACTTTACTACTTATTAGGCATATATTATGAAGTACAGTGGTACGATGAAAACAACGAGTCATACAAAGTAAATTTATCATTAAAAAAATACAAAATACTGACGAAACCACGCGATTATAGTACATAAAAATAATAAGAATTACCAAGTCTATATACACGAGTATAGGTACGCATATTATAAAATATTATTTCCATGACGTTCCTCGTGCGCACGCACTACACAGCGTATTCAGATCTGTTCTCCTGTACGGTCATATAATAAATCATTATCGTATTATTATTTTTTCCCGTCGGCATAATAATATTATTAAAATAATATTGTCCATCATTGGTGCCCGTTGTCCGGTTTGTGGATATTTCCGGTCACCGCGGTTCAGCGCACGTCTCACAATCCGTTTTCGCACCAATCTTCGTCGAGTGGCCGTTTGTAATTTAGAGATCGTTTTACAGGTAATGCCGGTATCTAATATTTGGGTAGGTACAAATTAATATCTTTAACGTTTGCCGTCTTGCGTCAGACCAATCAGACCTATCATTACATAACGAGACTGATTATGACGACTTGGAATTTCCACCTGTATTTGTAATTGCCGCTTGGTCGAAAATATAATATTATTATTAGGGCTCGGAAGTTGTTATATTTGAATGCGTTTTTTTTTTTTTTTTGGAGCTATAAGGTTTATTGTTAAGTAGGCTTGAAACTAATTTTATAACACCACGAAAAAATATTAAAAGTTTACAGTGTATAGTTTTGCATATATAGCGATTTTGTACAGTTTTAAGAGGATATTTCTTAATTTTACCTTTTCTTAGAGCATATTTGATGATAAATGATATGTTTATAATACAATTTGAAAATTTATAGAAAAAAAATGTAGACTTTAGAATGCATATTTTTTTGAGTTTTCTCTAGATATTATTGTATCATGGTTTTCAAATTCTTATTTGACATAAAATTCCCAGTTTTTATTAATAAATATTTAGTTAAACCTACAAAACATAAAAAAAATTCAGTAAAATGTTTGTATTTATGAAAATTATGATTAAAAAAAAAATTAGTGTACATTTTTAAAGCATATTTGTACCTTTTAATACACAAAAGTTCGTGCATATTTAGTGCTTTTAAGTGCATTAGGTTTCGATCTCTAATTATTATCATCGGTCATCACGTACGGCTTACCTACGTCTGTTTTTGTGGTATTTTATTATAATTTATCATTAATGAGTAACTACAATATTTAATCGATTCTCCTGTCGAAGTTAGCAAAAATCATTTACATCGAATTACGAATTTACTCAAACACTTTAATTAAAATGCTTTATAATAATAGTGGAGAATACCGTCGTCGGCGGCGGCTGGAGAGAAATTATAAATCATTCCGCGATAGATAAAAAAAAAAAAGTTTATAAAACGCCGTCAAATAACATAATATATATTATTTTATTACGATATATTTAAAATGTTAAAAAAATTGTAATTGTGTACAGCCATAGTCAGAGCAGTCGAAAACAACATTTAGTATTAAAATACGAGTACATTTTTGGGCGGGGCTTAAATTCAATCGGTGGGGTGGAGGGTTGTCCTCCCCCAAGCCACAACCTGTTGAGCCTATGAATCTATAGGTTTACCGAGTATTGTAGTGATATCATATGAACCATGTGATTTTCCACTCGTACTTTGCCAATTTGTTTTTTTGTTTTTTACTACCAAGGTCGTCCGCGTAGTAAGTAACATGACGTGGCCCCCCACAATACATTAAATCGTTATAGAACTATGTTACTATAGTGTAATAATAATAATAATAATAATAAATAATATTATACGAATTATAGGGAAATTTTCTTCATACTTTTTTACTAAGAATCGTTGGAAATTAATAATTATCGATATCAGTAATTGTAGTTGTCGCCACGCTACAACTACTATACCAATGGTTCTTAATCTTTTTCGAATGACAGAACATTTTACATTTTTTGAGATTTTCGCGGAATTAAAATAAAATATTATTTATATACGTTTTTAAATTTTATAATATATTAAACAATGCACGTACAGCACAGAACAAATTAGTCACTAAAAAATAATGAAATGAACATATACAATTTAAAAAAAATTTCACAATTTAAAATAGAGTACGTTGTATATTTAATGATTTAATTTTTTTCTACTGATTTAAACATTTTGGTAGAACATTTATTCCAAGTCCGCGGAACACCGGTTAAGAACCACTGTACTATACGAACTACAATATTTGTCAAAACCGCTTATTTTACCACGAGAATCATAATAATAATTATGTAATCAGTATTTTTTAACATAAGTGCCACTGTCGTGCTTGGAATTAGAGCCACTTTCTTTCAGTTTTAATTATTTCAATGTTTAGTATAATTGGTATGCTCGTTTATTTTCATGATAATTTTTGAAGGTAGATAAGGTTGAGGTAGCTGGTACTTATTTGCTCGGCAATTAGAATTAAACTTTAAATTGTCAAATGCTTCATGACTTAAATTTTTTTTTTTTAACTTTTGTTTGTTTAATAATTATATAGATTTAACGATATATGATTATAACGGTCATTGTATAAATTATTATAGTCATTAAAGTAATATTATAGAGTAATAGATTTATACGGCATGCAGTGGCCGATTAAACTTTTTTTCCCTTGAATTACATTTAATATTTTTACTACACCACCCACCCTAAAAAAATGTTCACTGTCCTCCGAGGAGTGAATTATTGGGTTGTAAGTGGTTAAATAGTAGGCATATACAGTTGTAAATCATGGAAACAAAAATTCTAGCAATGAGTAACAACTATTTTCATAATAGCCTACTGTTATAACGTTATGACGATGAATTAATTTAATAAATTCAATATTTCTATTCAATTATTTAACACGCTTTAGCTTAAGGTGTTATTGTCTGTTATTGTACAAATTATGCTTCAGAATACACGTGAACAGCCAAACATTATACTTATAACTAAATTATCAACATTTATAAATTGTTTAGATTACATTTTCCAACCATAAGACACCCACTAATATTTTTGTGAATCACGTGATTCAAATATACCTTCTTCGAGCCGCCACTGGTATATTCATACTGTAATCAAATTTTTATGTTAACATAAAATATAAGCAAAGTATTATTATATACTTTGAAATTATCGAAAAACTCACTACGGTGTTAAATTCAAATATTTTAAAAAACAAACAATAAAACAATACAATTTTATCAGAAATCAACATGTTTCCGTAGCATTATCACGATAACATCATAATGTTTTTCCATTTTCACTTTCCATAAGTACGACACGTTGACACCTAATACATGATATATTTGATCTATTTATGTTTAAACAAATAGCGTGTATTACTAAGAACATTTCAGATTCTCACTTCTCTGCCTAATACCATGTATATATATTATTATAGACTATGCATATTATGATATTAGATTTCATATAACTAGTGATAACTATAATGTTATTATATTCTAGACATGTTTTTATGACATTTGGCTGTTCGACGATTAATATATAACGTTGTAATACAGCTGCTAAATATATTTAATACCTAAGTATACCTATTTAAACGCTAAATTATATTATTTTTTCCTCGTATTGAGCAATAATTTATCAAATCAGTTTTATATTTATATAACACAATCTCAATAATTTAGTCTGCGTCAGTACCTACCATGTTTTTACGTTCATTATTAATCGTATCGATATTTTGTTGTGAAAAAACCAACACAAATATCTGGGACACTTTGATTAAACACTTGGTAATCTTTTCGATTCAAATAGTTCATATTAGGCCTCCCATCAATCAAACAATAAAAAAAACACTCATGTCGTGTTCGTCGTATTCGTGTTATTCATAAATATTACCACATATCTACGTGCTCCTGTATTAAACACATTTATCATGTTATAGAATAACCGAGATAGAGACAAACTCGATAATATTGAAGGGTAGGAGCATAAAATATATTATTAAGAAGTATATATAAAAAAGTCGACAAGTGAGCATCGCTCTATAGTACAGTCGAGTGAAAATGAAATGTCGAATGGATGTGTTAAATTTGAATTCTATGATGTAAAATCGTTGTACACAAAAAACGATTATAAGTGAAGACTGTTCATCAGCCTACATTACTAAATAATATATTTTATGATATTATTACTATTAAAATTATTATTTTAATATTAGTCATATGAAGTGGATTGAATTGATTTTTTCCGAAAACATATTGCAATTGAAAATGCCTTTGTGTGTATAAAATATAATAATATATTTCAAAAGTTTCAAGCACCCACGAAAAATATTTTTAAATTACAACGAAATAACTAACATTGTTATTCTTAATTTAAATATTTAATTTCGTCCAAATTTGAACTTATAAAAAAAGTCTATAAAAATCAAGTTTGTTAATATATTATTTTGATTTTTTGGTTACACTTATAATTACTTACAAGAAATCTTAATTTAAATTTTGTTTTGATGAATTTGGTAAACATTTGAGCTTTAAATGTTTGTAAAAAAAAAAAAGTTGGCTATGCATTTTTAATATTTTTAAACATATTATAACAATTTACGAGGAATTTTTAATTAAATTTTCAAGCTTTTTTATCCAACGGAAAATTTTTAATCGATGTTTATAGAAAAAAAATTTAAAATACCGAAAATGTTGTATTCTTACAATTAGCTCAAAAAGTTTAAAATTGTCTTGTTTATAGAAAATGTGTATCTCAGCATTCGGTAAAAATTTCAAGTGTCTACAATTATTTGTTTTTGAATTATAATAAAATAAAAAAAACGTTCTCTGAGAAATCGATAGTTTACGGGTGAATTGACGAATCTTGTTTTTTCGTTAGAAGAAAACCATTCGTTATTGTAGTGCAGTAGTCTGCAATTAGTTTTTTTGGCGGTCCAGATAATTTGAAAAAAAAATTATGGGCCAGAAAAAACTTAAATATTAGTTAATAAATGTATTCAATTTTGTATTAAAAATACAATTTAAGCCGTTCAAGCAAATTATTTAATATAATATAATATAAATTATAAAGTTATATACCAATAATAAAAAAATTTTTTACTTTCATAATTTAATGAGAAAAATGACTCAAAGATCTATTATGTTTATTTTAGGCGGTCCAGTTATTCCCTCCGCAAGCCTGATATTGCTCTGTTGCCGACCCCTGTTCTAGTGTGTCTGATTTATAGTCTATTTAGTATGTTTTTACTTTTCTTTTGAATTCGGGATTTTGCCATTCGTGTATTGTGTTTTACTTAAGTTGACTATCTACTCGTAATACGTTTATTCAATAGGAACATACCTATGACATAATGGCCTACCTTTAGGAAATAAAAACTCTTCGTTTGATTAATATCGTGTTGTACAGTTGTTATTTGTCTTAGATTAATCGTGTACTTGTATTATTTATTTTATTTTTAATTTATTCTTCAATAAGATAATGATTTATAACAGAAGAATGCAAATTTGTATAACAACTATACTGTCAACTGGCATAAAAGTTATATCCATCAAGTAAAAATACAGAAAATAAAAATAATGGTGTGAAACGTACACATAATGTATTGAAAATCGATTCTAAGGTTACACTTTGTGTTATCAATTGTAATTTGATACAAGTCTTTCATCATAATATGGTTGGGTCGATCCCGACTATATAGTCTGTGTGATGACTATAGCATACCTAGTGATTATAATAATAATATGACATTATGATGACATTTTAAGATATAATAAGATCTATAAGAACAATTAATAAAATTAAAATTTGTAACTATTTTACAATCCTTACAAGTAGCAGAGAACGTAATATTTTCTAAAAGTGGTATAGGTACCTATTATGGAGGCCTCGTACAAGGTTTAAATATCTTATCAATATATTACATCACAGCTATATATTTCAGTCCACTCCCCTCCCCCAGCATTTTTCTTTATTTGAGGCTCTCACACACATTTTAAGCATTGCGTGTTTTTTTAATATATTTTGAATCATTTAATACGTCATGTGTTTATTACGAACGACGAGATTTTTTAAAAATAATAGTTGGCCCGCTGCCTAAAAAGGTTGAAAAACTGCACTGCGTGGCAATTAATAATGGCTACCTGGTACACGTAATACTTACTATGTAAGATGCGCGATATAAATATTATAATTATGTTTATAAAATAAAATATGTTATTTCGGGATAATATTCGATTTTCTATAGTGGAATAGTGTTATCTTCAAATTATTAGAACAAATAAACAAATAAACTTACCATACGTTTAAGCAACAATTTCTTAAGCCTTTTCATCTGATATTATCACTGGACGACAAAATAATACTATTATATCCATATTATTGAAAACTGCAGTCAGTTGCTCAATATTAAATATAATTTTTTTAAAAAATCCTTATAATTTCTTCGACTTTTTCGCTTGAAGTTGTTAATACTCTTGTAAGGACGAACCGAATCTAAACCGTAATAATAAAATTTGAAATTGTATTTTTTTTATCACTGTTTATTTTCATTTATTGGCTTTAGACGATCGCAAATTACAATTCGTCCATAATGTAATTATTTTTCCACAACTTTCACGTAGTACTGCAAATGCATCGATTCGAAGTTTATTTAGTCCAACCATATAAATAAGTTGTAAGTATAATAATTTCTACCTAATGTAATTATTAATCAATTTTGTATTTATTGAACCGTTCGTGTAGAGATACGTATGCTTAACTCAATTATTCGATTAATTTCAGCTTATTAAAGTATAGGACAATCGTTATAGTAAACGTATTTTACATAATATATACGAGTATATTATATTATAGAGATGACGTCTTAATACCTACTATATTAATATACGATAATGACAATAACAATAATATTGACTGTCGACATAATAATATATTAAAAATGTGTTATGTTTATTTAAAAAGTACTCAACGTGTAGTTCGTTATTATTCCAGATAAAAAAGGAAACATTTTAGTATTTTAGGATGAGAAAATCATTTTGAACGCTTAACACCGATCAATGTGACTAAACCTGTCTAATTATGCAGACAAGTCAAAAAAATTACTTATTCGTGAAATGTTCGTTCGTTTTAATAAATATATTATGTACCTCAAATTACATGTGTATTGTCAGACGAGTTCTACAAAATCGATTAAATCGCACCGTTATCACAGAACTTTTCAAAATTATTGTGTTTAATGAAATCTATAGAACGCGACGTGAACCTGTAGGTACCATTGGTGTGTTACGTGGTCATCCAAAATTATGCGTCGCAAAACTGGCGTCAGCGGAGATTAAATTTTTTATGAAATCCCCACCAATTTTTAACGCAGAATTTGAACAACTCTGTGGGTGTTTACGGCAAACACTATCGTCGAATCGATCGCTGTTAGATTATTATAAACGTGAACGCTAATACACTCTACACGCTGTTTTATTACACATTTCGATATTATAATGATATCGAATTAATATCTACGGGTATAACCACAACTGCAGGGTACAAATAATTATTTTGTTAGATTGTTGGTTGGTTTTTTTTTCCAGTACCATTCAGTTCTATCATGGAAATGGCAGCGAATACAGAAGCTAATAAACCGAACGTAGACGAAAACAACCAAGACTGTACCACCATCTCTTTTGAAACTCACGTACGTACGAAATGATTTATTTTTAACTCCGCATAATATGTATTTAGATTATCGACCAAATAATTAATATAATATGCATTGATTTATCGTGCAATGAACAGTTTACGTACAATTTTAATCGGTCTAGGCTTTACTCGGAGCTGAAAAGATAAAAAAATTCACGAAATATTGCACACAAGAAAATATTGTATTTTAATACATACATAATAGTTTTTTTTTATCGTTTTGACAAATATGACACGAATATACACGTGCAGAACAAGCACTACCTATTTGTGTTGTATATGGGTTGAGCAAACTGTGTCAACTGTGCAGTTGTTAACGTCATATTATAATATTATGTTTAATGAGAATTATTAGGTTTGTTGTATGCTTATCGTAGGTTGTCGTCAATAGTGACATTTAATACAATATTATTATTAATTGATTTGGTTTGGTCGTATTTCCGATCGAAATCATCGATAGGACGTATATTGAACAAGCAATAAATACGCGTTTATTATTATACACAACATAATATTATTATGTCGAAGGAAACGTAAACCGTCCTTTAATCGTTGTCCTACATTTTCGAAGGTACAATTTTACACTTAGTTTCATTTTTGTCGACGTAGCGTTATTTTTTTTTCCGATGTTTACCATGTCGAATACTCGTGTACCTACGGAAAAAAATTATTTACTCGTATTTTTTTTTTTTATTTATTTTTTTTTTAATCCATAAATATTCATAAATTTTAGGACACTCACCCGAAGGCGTGCAAAGACGTCTTCGACAAGACCACGAATTGGCGTTTCCCGCGGCTGTTGATCAGCAACAACAAACAATTGGCGCTGAAATGTCTGTGCCACGCCGTGGTCTTGGCTTATATATTAGCCGCCTTCAATCACTGGTATCTGAGCAGTAGGTGCCCCGAGTTTTATTAATAGTCGTTAAATCACATTTTTTTTTTTTTGGGAGCGATTGTAAATTTCACCGATTTTTAGGTAGTCGATTTTAGGGTTGAATTTATTACATGTGAATTTCACCTGTACTCTTTTTTTACTTTAAAAAAAATATAAACTCCACTGATGGTAAACTCATTTTTTTTTTAAATTATTCGTGTAAAAATATTTAATAGTATCTATGTATATGTATATAAATAAATGTGCTTAAATAATGTTAAAATAAAAAAAAAAATTATGAAAATTATAAAATTGAAATTAGTGGAGTACAAAAAAAAAATATACGGGAGGAATTTACATGAAAAATGGTTTAAAAAGGTCATAGTCGATGAAATTTACATACGCCCTTTTTTTTTATATAATATGCGTATATAATATAATATTATACAATAATGATACAAATTTGGTCATTGTTGCCATCCGCGTGTTGCAGACGTTAAAGACATCGGTTGGAAAAACGGACTGGGCCTGCTGATCGTGATGGCCACCTGTTATTACGGCACGAAGCCGGTCAAATGTCTGTTCAAATTGATACCTTCTTTGAAAGTATTGCCGCACGCGTACTTCAGGTAAAACTACATTCAGTGTTGGTCTGGCTTATGATTTGGTTCCTGGCAAAGTAATTTTTAATGGGCCCCACCGACTCCCCATACAAACTTAGAAAAAAAATTAACTGCCATTAAATAATTGCAATAAAATTATTTTATTTTAAGTTAAAAAATAATTTATTACTTTAAAAGTATTTGTAATATTATAATTATTTAAAAAATAAAAATTATAACCCGCAAGTTTTACATAATTTTTTTTACAATTTATACACATATAATAGGAAAAAAATTAAATAAATTATATAGTATTATAAAAATAGTAGAGTTTTTTATTTATTACTAGAAAATAGAGATTCTAATATATATTAATTTCATCTTTGTTTAAAAGTTGAATGCTAGCTTCTTCAACAAACAAAAAAAAAATAAAAGATTTACCTATGGATGTTGATGGCTTATCGGAGATCAAAGTTTAGTTTTTAAAATACTCATTAGTCTTTAACTTGTGTGCACAAAAATTGAATTCTATACACAATGTGTTGGATAAAACAGACTTTGTGGTTAATTCAAAAATAATTTTAAAAGTCTAACTCACGACTCTCATTGATTTATATATTTTCCATTTGGCATTGGGCCTCCAGCAATCACCGGGTGTGCCAGATCGCCACTGACTACAATGTTATACTAAACTATTATAATAATAATTTGATGGCGTAGTGCACAGATGAGGTAAGTGACATTTAACACTGTTCGGTGGAGACATTTGAAAGTTGACACGATTTTTACATAAATTTTGGGTGTAAGCCATATGAGTTTATTTATTAATCGTCTGGTTTTTACTATGATTATAGTAGTCTTTTAACACGTCCATAAGTCAGAAATAACATGAATATACTTAATTTTATTAAAAAATATTTTTGTTGTAATTGAGTTTATTTGAACACATAATGTATTAAACCATAGTATACACGTTTCACACAACAATGCAGTCTAGTGGATAAAATGTTAAACAAACACATACAGCATTTGCGCATCATATGAAAAATGAAATGAAGAATTTTATAGAGTATTTAACTCATTTTGGCCAAAAATATCACTTGCCACATTTGTGCACTAGACCATCAATATAGTGTTTTAAAATATATATTTATGGTTTATCGTGGTGTTATTTATTATAATATTATTATGTTAACCACTGTCACCAAACACTATGCCACTACTCTGAAACGTATTTTCCCACACGTCTTATCCGATTTTTATTGTATGTTTGTTTATATCTAGCGATTTTTGTCCATAGGTTATTGTGTAACGTTTAAACGCCCAACTAACCTTATAAACATGCAATCAAAAATATTAATTGTTATCAAAAAAAAAAATAAATAAATAAATATATACATATTTTTCTTAAATATCGTGTAGGTTATACCTACCACGGTGACTTAGTACATCGTTGTTAAACATCCGAATTCAAAAGCAAGGTCATTGTAGAAAAGTATCAAGTGTTGTCTTTGACATTAGACGCACTACTGTGCCTACAATAGAATTTACAATTACTCGATTTATTGTTCACGTCAAATCGGTCACGGTCGAATTTGTTGCCATGCGGTAAACTCGGCCGTTTTCAACTGACGCACATGTGAAAATTATACTAATAAGCGACGAAAAATGTTCAATATCGTTGTGTTGACGACTCCAATCGACGTAATGTTAGACACCTGAGTTAGGTTACCAGACGTAGACATAAACAGTGTCTTAAAAATCATAGGTGAAGGCGGTGCACAGCACTGGAGTTCGCCGGGTCAAAGGGCCCATAGCCGTCAATAAATGTTTTTTTTTTCATTCGTCCATTAATTTGATATATAATAATGCTATTATTAATCTTATATTTAATTTCATATAATGAAAATATGAAAGCCTGATTCGTTTTCACTTGAAATTGTTTATCAAAAATTAAATTGATAAAAAAATTACATGAGAAATTCTACTTCACGAGATAGCTGGTTAAGTAATATAATATCAATATTAAGTATTTTTTTTTTTATTAAAGTTAAAGTCTCGATAGCAGGACCACTGGCTTGTATTACTACTTAAATTACTAAACTAAATTGTACAAATTTATGTGTTTGATAAATAATAAAAATGTTTGAATGGTGTGCAACGTGGTCGGGGAACCTTCTTACGATATTAGTTATCTAGGGAAGATTTTTTATTCCTTATGGATAAGTTTTCCGTAGCTGGGGGTTAGATCACTTGTGTATGACGTGTTTATGAACAAAAGACACGTTTGGTTTGTATTTCTAGAATAATTATTATACATTAAAAAGTACTTTACTGTTCAGAAGATGACTGTTAATATGTGTAGGTATCGGTAAGTTCGCTCGTGTTGGTTGTGTCTGCCGAACTGACTACATTATGCATGGTGTGTATTAGTGATAGGCCTTACAATTATGCATGTGCGTTAATATTATTGTATCGGTCAGCAGTTGATCGTGCATAATGTAGAATTTATGTATAATATATATATATAGGTGTCTTGTAACATACTTATAATATTGTTACAGTGGATTTTCATCAGGGTCAAGTATATCGAATATTAAAAGTTGAAAGAGATCGTACTGATAAAATAAATATTGAAAAGATTATTGCTGATTTCGCATATGCCTAAGTTCGAAAGAAAATGTTTATGTAATACTTAAATATTATAAAATATATAATAAGTATGATATAATTAGGTATATAATAATAATAATAATAATTTTTTTTAGTGTTACATGGAAACTAACATTTTTATTTTTATTGTAAATCATGTCTGTACAATGAATAATCATATTATATTTAAATATTAAGTAATTTATTTCACCTACCTATATAGTTTTTTTTTATTACCATTTTTTTTTCAAAAATTTGAAAATTTTATAGAAGGTCTCTCACAAATAATTGTTAATAGTGAAATTAAAAAAAAGTACGACCGTTAATTTACAATAGCTTTTTATGAGCGCCTAAAGTTAGAATTTTTAAAAAATTTGTCAAAAATACGAAAATTCGCAAATTTTTTTGTCAGTCATTTATAAAAATCTTATTTTTATATCTAAGGTTTAAAAATGTAATGCACTTTTTACAAATATAAATTGAATTTTTTGTTCATTACATTTGAGCAAATTTTTCCGTCCCCGAACAATTGCCCACCGCCCCCCCTCCTTAAAACCGACCCTCCACTCTTTGGCTTCCAATTTACGTCATTGGACATATAAATGTAAACACCATCTTTAGAGTGACTTTGAAAATAAAACGGCAATGTCCGAGAGTTATATAATCACAGTTTCAAAACGTATACGAAAACCTGTTCATATGATAATATTTTAAATGAACCAATTAGATGTTTAACGTTTAATTGGACTAATAAAGATGACAGTTTTAGTACATTTTTTTTATCAGATAATTAACGTATTATCTTTTTTTAGAGCCCAAGTGAGTATGTATTGTGGTCATACAACAATGATTTAATTTTTTTTTTATCTTTTTCTGCTTACACTATTTAAACAAAACGAGCATATCAAAGGTTAAAACCTTTAAATGGTTTTGCCTATTCGTTGAAAATCTAGTCTTGTTAATATTTTTAAAATATCGCGTTTTAGAATTCATCATTGATCGTTTCCCTAATTGGCTAAATGAATTACATAAAGATAATGTTGTTACATACATTATAGTTGATTTCGAAATATAAACATTCACAATCAAAAGTAGAAAACTTTCTAAAAAAAAGTGAATAACTACAAATCACAGTAGTAAATAACCAAATACTTATATTAGTATATATATTTAATATATATATATTACATATATTTTTAATATATGTATTAAATAAAATTGAGTATTATATTATATTCATAATTATTAAAGTGAATTGTAATGGTTAACCTATAAATTACTTATAATTAAATACATTATAAATTGCCATTTACTATGCTTACATTAAGTGTTTATTATTATTATTATTATTATGTGTGTCTATTTAAATATCATACTTATATAATATTTTAGTATATCAAAAATATTTATGTTTATAAATTCTAAAAACTTAAATTTAAAAGACAGTGTATTCAAATACATTTTTACAATTGACACCAAGTATTAAAATACGTATTCTGAATACATTTAAAAAGTATTCTTAATAAAACTGATTGATGCTGATAGTTTAACAGTTGTAAACCACATCAGTTGTCCGAATCAACCTGTATGGACGTGAACGAGGAAAGAGTTCAACACATCCGAATAATTCAATTTTCTTTACGAAAAGTTTTTGATCATTCGTTTTAATTAATGCCATGAATTTTAATCACGGATGATATGTCTCGACAAACGAATTGTATCAAAATACAAACAGTATTTATAATATAATAATAATCAATAACATTAGATAATAAGAATAGATAACGATTTCGAAAATCTTTAGAACTTAAATTGTCAACGTTTTTGTTTTTTAAGCAACCGTTCTTTCGGGGTTGGGTTATGAATTATTATATTCTATCGATGTATGTTATTCCAAATTTTTATTACTTATTACTATGGTTGGGACTTAAATGCCTTAAAAGAAAACCCGAAAAATACCCTACAAAAAATGCTTTTATGCCCTAAAAATTCTAAATAATGTATTCAAAAATGCACTAACATCTTTTTTATTAATGATTTTGACGTGAATGATAACTGATAAATTATTATATATATTTTAAAGGATTATAATTTTAATAATTATAATAGACTTTTACAGACAAAATTGATCATTTTGGATTCATTTTATTTGAAAGAACAATTATTTCCATACAGTTAAAAAAAAAATATTTTTAATAATATTATACGAGAAACTATTGTATAGTTGTTAAATAAAAAAATATAAAAACCATGTAAAAATCTTAAAATACAATTTCAAATTCAAATTTTGGATTCAAAAACTTCAAAAATGCCAAATTAAAAACTTCTTGTTTCAATTCAAAAATATATGAAACGTTTATGTTGTAAAACAAACATCGCGTAGTTTCGGAAAATAATGCAAAGTGCATCGAAATCCCAGCCCTGCTTATTACTTACTATTATTATTATAGTTATTACTTTCAATACCTATATGAAAGAATTAACTTGTCGTATATTTTATTTTCGTTTAGAATCGGAGTACTGTGCACTTTCTTGGGGTCTTTCTCTTTGTTCATTTTCTTCGATACGAAAAACGACCGACACAGGTTACTGCCGTTGGCCGGAATCGGCGTGTTTATTCTCATCGGATTTATATTTTCCAAACACCGCGGTCACGTGAACTGGACCACAGTTGCTTCCGGTTTAGCCACGCAGATAACTATTGGCATGTTGACGATCAGATGGCAGGTCGGCCGGTCTATAGTCCAGGCGGTCGGAGAATTGGCCGAAAAGTTCTTCTCCTTCGCGTACGTCGGGGCTAAGGTGACGTACGGCAACGAGCTAATCGACAATTACGGCGTGTTCGCGTTTAAGGTTAGTATAATATTATATTGTAGTTGATCTATAAAATAATGTGTATTGTGTTGCTATCGAGCCACATTTGATATCAGTGCTTGAATTGGGAAAAAAATTAGAAAGTGGATGCAAAAGTGTAAAAAAAATGTACGTACATGAAATGTTTAATTGATTAGAATATTATAATTAGAAGGGACACGAATAAATAATTTCTAAAAAGAAGAAGGATTCCCTCCCCTTTCATATCAAGCACTGTCTAATGTAAGATTTGGGGTTTTATTGATTCCGCCGACAATCATTTCGCCCAGTATTTGTTTATGTCGATTCTGCCGAATATTTATCTATTTGCTTACTTAATTTTTTTTTATTTTATTTAACAGTATAGGTAAGTACAATATGTAGTTTACTATTATGGTAAATGTACCTTTTTTCGTTTAAATAATCGTCAAATAGTATACTTACTTATCAGCGGCGCAATCGAGGGGGTAGACTTATTGGTGATTGAAAAATTGTAAAAAATTAGGTTTAATTAAAATTTTTTTTCTTGGATATTTTATTAGATATGAATATTGATGTGCTAAGAGTAATTTTAGATCATACAACTATAAATAATAACAATTAAACAGAAAATACAATGTAAAATTCGTCAAGTAAAATAATATAACTCAAATACCTATAGTGATTGTTATTTTTACAAAATCAATTAAAATTGTCATTCGTAATACAATACAATTTGTATAATATGGAGTTATTTTAGGTTATTATTGTTATATCGTCCATGAGATTTTGGGGAATGTCTATTTTTATTTATAGTTATATGTAGCATAATGTACATGTATTAAGTACAGTTTAAAGTTAAAGTTAAAGTTTCAACATTAACAACGTTGTTTTGTTATAAATTAACTCAAAATTATAGTTGTAGCATAAATTATAAGTCTGCGAAATCGATATCCAGTGGAATCAATATGTAAAAAAATTCAATCCATAGATTCCTTACAGGTAAAAAGGTAATTTCGGCGGAATCGATATATGCTCTAAGATTTATAGTAATACAAATAAAATAAAATATAATAATAAATATAATAAAATATTTTCCACCATTTATGTTTTGATATTATCGTGTAAAAAACCACGAAAAACATTAATCATGTTGTTAATATTATTTATTTGTAATCGAAGACCATCGAGGTCATAACATTATTACATCTCGTCGTTTTCCCAGCGTGTATTCTATTTCTATTTCTGTATGTATACTATAATATTTTGAATTCGTTCTTGATTTTGCAAAATATTTTTACTACAGAAATATGAATATATAATTACAATATAATTTAATATTATAGTTTCCTTTTCCTCAATCTATTAAACATTTTTAAGCTTGGTAGTACAGTGAAACTTCCATATAACGAACTTCCATTTTACGAAATTTTCTGTTTAATGAAATATTTTTAAGAACTATGACCTTCATTGTTAATTACGCGTAAATTTATCTCTAAATAACGAATCTGATGTTTCTATATAACGAAATAATTATTCGATAAAAACCGGTTTTTGTAAATGTTGTGGCTATCAAATTTTAAACATTGTTTTAAAATTGTACATGAACAATATATCCGATAAAGATAAGACACTGAAAGCAGGCAAACTGATTAATTTTACTGCAGTACTTCAGTTTCAATATTGATGCAGACGGGTGTACATATGAATTTTCTCTCGTTTTCTCTTCATCCGTACAAAAAAAAATGTCGAAACATAAATGTTTATCTATCGCCGATGACATTTGATGTTATTTTTTACATAACACATTCAACATAGAAGTATATACATACATACACACATACATAATTTAAAAAAGTTGAAAAAAATACATAATTTTATTTAACGAATTCCTCCATATTACGAATTTTTTTCGTTGCTTATTCGACCTCGTTATATGGAAGTTTCACTGTAATATCAGAAGCTATAAAACGCATATTATCATTACGTGATCCCCCTCCCTTATATACATAGTATTAGAGACTAGTATTTATAATCAATTATAACAGGTATGTAAACGTTTACGTAGTATAATCAATTTTACTTAAAAAAAAATCATATTATATTGAATACTTCCATTAAATTTGTCATAATTATACTAATCCCAATAAAACATTATCGTTTTAACAAATATAGTTTCAATAATACGTTAATGTTGTAACAAAAAAATACCATGTAAAAATATTTTGGTGAAATTCTGCAATAGTACTATATGTATGGTATACATAGGTGCTGAATAAATTTTCGTTTCCAAACTAGTTTTTTATGTTAATAATTTTGTTTTTGTCTTTGATGCTTAAAATTTAATTTTGTATCAGCTTTCATATTTTATAGCTGCTAATGGAATGAAATTTTAAAGATCGACGATAATTCTTTACACATAATTTTATTCATTAATGAATCATGATTTAAATATATGTTTGGTAAGTACAGGTACCACTGTTAACTTTCCAATGTTATGTAATTAAATATTACTTATTGGAGCATTATAACCTCATTAATAAGTATCATTGATCACTCGACTTGCGAGTTATAGTTAAAAATATTATGAAACTATGCCCGTTTGGTAGTTAGTACTTTATGTTTTAAGAGGATGTCAGTGTTCCATTTATTTTCTATCTCTGACCCACGCCCAACAAATTTTTATACAATTTATAAGCATTTTTAAATTGTAATAATTTACTCACTCATTAATTTTACATAAAAATTAAAATATCATAAAGTAACCAACATAGGCACACAGGTAATGTTCTTAGTTTAAAATTTGATAATATATAAATTCGCTTTAATATTAAAAGTAATAACACAGGGTTGGTTCTATTAAACGCAAATGTGATATGTTTGACGTGGGTCAAAGAAAAAACAAATAGTACGCTAACATACTCTTAAGTCTAAGGCTCTATAAGCGTTGAACTCTGGGAATATTGCCAGGCCATGACGAAGTTATGTACCTATATATATCTATAATACACCTCTGTAATCACAGATTATTAAATTGTTTTTTTTTAAATGTACTTTGTCCTTTTTGACTGATTTTCGAGACGTTATTTTTACACGAAAACTATCATCAGCACCTATATACTCACTATTTTCTTTATATTTACAAGTCATTATTCAATGAGTATTCTTTATATTTACCTATCATTATTCAACGAGTAATATTATACAAAAATTCGACATTTTGACTATAATTTGTTACATTTTTAATCTATTACAGGTGCTCTCAGTGTTATTCTTCATGTGTTTTGTGATTGAAATACTATTCTACTACGGAATCGTACAGACAATAGTTATAAAATTGGGATGGTGCTTGCAAAAATTACTTGGAACGACAGCAGCAGAATCGGTTAATACCTGTGCCAGCGTGTTCTTAGGCATGGTAAGTGAATTTGTTCAATACGACAAATTGTAAACGTAAAGTAACCAAATTTGGTAATAAATAATCTTTAACAAGTATATTAAATAGTATTTAATGATAATAAAATAATTCTTACATTAATGAGAGGAAGGGGAGATTCAAAATAATTTGTTTGGTCTCTGCTATTTATACTATAATATGTGAAAATTATAATATAATATTATGTAAGGTAAATTAATTAAAACGTTTCATAGAAAAAAATTATTATTTTTTACGTGATTTAAATTTTAAAGTGTAAATATAATATAATAATTAATTAATTTCATTAAATTTTAGATGCATAGCTATTCTTATTTCATTTATATTTAAGATTCTGAGCGGAGCAATGAATATATTAATTTTACAATGTAGTGTTTTTTTTTTTATTTTTTTTTTTTTGTTTGTCATTACGTTTTAGTGCAGTAAAAGTGCTCTTATTTTCTTCATTAGCATCTTTTCTGATAGAAAAGTGAATCTAGTTGGTACTTTCGGAGATTATAAGTAAAAAATTCCCAATAAATTTTTAACGTGCAGGGAAAAACAAAAAAAAAAAATTAAAGAAAAACAGGAATTTTTTTGCAGATCAAATTTTTAACAAAATTTATTTTTATTTTTAATTTAACAAAATAAATAATAACCGTAAATACATGAAATTTTTAGGGAATATTTATATAAGTATTTGCTATACACTATAAAATTTTCAAAATATTTTGACTTTTTTTAAGCTATTTATGAGCATAATAAATTATTGGGTTTTTTTTATAATAGTCGATAAAAAAATTTTCAGTCTGTCAAAAAACTTGTATTATTGTATTATACAATGTTCTTCATAACTTGTTGTAAGTGAAAATTAAAAAAAAAATTTGAGAGTAAGTCTCTAGTTGTTTTTTGTAAACGTCTAAAGTAAAAATTTCGAGAAAATACGTAAAAATCACGAAATTTTGCAGTTTTTTTTTGATTAGGACATTCATAAAATTTTTTATATTTAAATCTAATATTTGAAAATTTAAATATCTCTATACATTTTTCTATCTTTCTAAACAAAAAAAAAATTATTGGAAAGTCAAAGTAATTTTTTATCAGCGTTTGAAATTAGATATTGGATATTCACCCGTTTTCTCCGCGAACAATTTTCTTATTTTGATGTAATTTAAAAAGGAATAATTGAAAACTTTTAAAATTTTCACCAAATATGTAGATTATCTTTTCTTATACATCAAAAAAATTTTAAAATATTTTGACAATTTTTGAGCTTAATTGTAGCCCTAAGAAATTTTTGATTTTTTCAAATTTTATTTCTTTATTACTGTTAAAAAAAATTTGTTGAGATAAAATAACAGATTAAAAATATTAAAAACACATAGACACAATTTTTTTTATAAGCATTTAAACTTCAAATTTTGACCGAAATTCATCATCAAACATTTGCAAATTATTTTGTAGTTAAAAATGTATAAAATATTCAGTTTTTATATGTAAAGATTGGAAATTTAAAATAATTTTTCGTAAATAGTCTATAGTGTAATCAAAAAATTAAAAAAATAATTTTTTATAGACATTTTAAGTTAAAATTTGGATATCAAATATCGAACATTTTCAAATTATTTTGTGGTTAAAAATTTATAAAATGTTCAATTTTTGAAACTAAGGATTAAAAATTCAAAACAAGATATTTGTGAGTTGTGCTAAATGCAATTTCAAAAATATTTAAGATACAAATGTACACTTTTTTTTTATAAGCATTTAAAGTTAAAATTTTGAGCAAATTCGTCAAAATATCGAATGTTTGCAAATTATTTTGTAGTAAAAAATGTATAAAATTATCAGTTTTTATATCTAAGGATTGAAAATGTTAAACAAGTTTTTTCGTCAGTATTTAGTGATATTACCAAAATATCAAAAAAATAAATTAAAAAAATAATTGTTTATAGACATTTTAAATTCAAATTTGGACGAAATTAGATATTTAAATGAAGAATAATGATGTTATTTATTTCGTTATAATTTAAAAATATTTTTCGTGGGTCCTTGAAATTTTTAAAGTATATTATGATTTTTTATACACTCAATGACATTTTCAAATGCAATGTTTTCTGCAAAAATTAATCCAATCTACTGTACAAATAGTAAAATTGATTATTTTAATAGCAATAATATCTTAATTTATACTTAGTTATATATGCTGATAGACCGTCTTCGCTCAGAATCGTTTTTCGTATACAATGATTTATAGCATTGAATTAAAATTTAACACATCCATAAAGTGATCCACTCACCACATACTGTACAGTAGAACGTTATCCACTTTCCGACCTTTTTTAATATATTATTAATTATATGAATGAAAATAGTAATGATCATTATTGTATCGTGTTGTGTTCGTAAAATGAAAAATGAATGGTAAACAACAAATGTCAATGAATCCAACACTAACGGATTCATTGCCAAATAAACACAATAATAATATTATTATATATCAAAAATATAAACTATGTTGTTATCTGTCTTGTCTACATAAGAAAAAAACATTATTTACATTGTACATTTTTACAACTATACAAACGCAAATCATTGAATGGTTATGAAATGTGTGAATATTGTGAATGGATGTTTATGTGACGCGTTCTCTGTAGACACTTCATAACTCATAAGATTATTTTGTTTGACAATGAAATGGATCACGTACATTAATTTCGTTTGATGTTTACTTATTTATCTACTAAATTGTTTTATATGCTTACATCCAATTAATTTTATAAATTATGTAAATATCACATACCAATATACAGCGTCCTTCAAATTCAGTTTTGCAAAATCGGCGAGTTATCACTTATCATATAATAACTTAATAATTAATGTCTTCTAAATTGTGAAAGACTTCAATATTTGAGTAACATAAATTTAATTAATTTTGGTAAATGTATGAAAATATATTGACACTGAAAAATGTCGAAAACAATTTCTTTACACGTGTTGTTTAAAATTGTAGTTTATTAAATAAATTGTCAAGGCTATCAATCAACTCGAATAAATGTTCGTTTCAAACATTAAATCAACAACATAATATTGTAATAAGTATAAACAGGATAACTTTTTTTTTAAACAGCAATCAAAAACATCGTTATTTCACTTGAATACTAATAATGTTGTAAATGAAATATTTTGGGTATCTATATTGATAAACATAATTATCATATCGTTACACCATTAATCGACGGCGACATTAGTGTAGTAACATTTTAATTAACTAATTTTTTCTTTTATCTTAGTCGGAAGCCCCTATTATCATTAAACCATATTTAGCTGATCTGACAGAATCAGAAATCCATGCCGTTATGATGGGAGGATTTTCAACAGTAGCAGGTATGATTAATATGAATAATCCGAATATCTGATTATAAATATCGATGTAACACATATTGTACCTACTTACAAAAAAAAAAAATTCACAACATCATGGTTTGATCATGAGTCGCATTGTTCTATGATTTTTACTTTTTGATAGACATTTAAGTTTTAAAAGTTTTATCAAAGTGTGATTGTTATTATATTATAATATTAATATTATATATGGTTGTGTGTTTTAATTAGGAACTGTTTTCGCGGCATACACGTCGTTCGGCATTGATTCGGCCTACCTAATAACTGCATCAGTCATGTCAGCTCCGACTGCGCTAAGTTTCTCTAAACTGATTTTTCCAGAAACTGAAAAATCACTGAACAGCGTGGATCAGATATGTACTAAAAAGTAAGTGTACGTTTTACGTTTGGTGATGAGGAGAATCGTATATTTTATGAAAGAGAAACGACAAGACTTAAATCAGACCACGAGTGAGGAAATGCATTCTCTGTAAGAATGTCGTTAATAATATATCATATTATAAATCACAATCGATGGTTGCCAAAACACTTATACACGTGAACGCATGATCTGTTGGATAAATTGAAGTCTAATATCTCCCCGGCGGACTGCACCTACTGCCTCAAAAAAACTTTGCTAGAATGAAAAAAAATCAAGCGCAATCGCCGATCGCTACAGATTTTGATTATTAATTTTAATTAATAACCTAACCTATCAGAATACTTAAAAAAGGAATATTCCTATTAAAATTGTTGGTGCTAAAAGAAAATATAAAATTTTTGAAAATAAAAATTTTAATGCCTTTAAGTGGCGTAGCCAGGATTTTTTTTAGGAGTTGTTTTTTTTTTTTTTGTTATAAAATGTAACTTGCGAAGGATTTCACACTCCTTGCAATGTATTCATAAATTGTTTAAATAAATAAATTATATAATTATAATTGTTTTATTGTTTATAATATGCGTTAACTTCCAAATATTTATTTAAAATAAATTGTTTTCATTTTTTATAAATAATAATAATGCAAAATATATTAACTATAGTATTTATATCAATCTAATGCGGTGACTCTTTCTAGCCATATTTTTGATAAATTCTTCAATAGTCACTTTTATGTCCCGGCGAATGTTCATAAAACACATCATAAATTATCACATCATGCTCATTTAATATACACAATTATCAACCAGAAAAAATAAACAAATGCATACAAATTTGGGCTCTGCCTACTAGCATTCAATTTAACCGATAAGCCATTTAGATATTAAGTCTTCATCAGTACAATATAACTTAAATAAAATTACGTCACAAAAATTTTATCACGGTAGTTATACTTTTCAGTTAAAATAAAAAATTGTTCATATCATTTCAATTTTTTAACAAAAAAAAAATAAGTCACATAACTTAAAAATTTATTATGCCCTCTCAGGACACACCTCTGATTATTTAATCAGTATTGTCATAATGTCATTATTATAACGTCGGCTTAAAGAAAAAACTCACTAACGGCAAAACAGCAATATTCGGTAAATGTATTTTAACTTTTAAAAATTATACTTAACATTGTTAGTAAATTTTGAGAAAAATAAAAAAAAAAAAAGGTTTTTTTCTAAAAGTTTGACGTAAAGTGCTCTTACACAAATTATAGACTTTAAGTTTATAAACATGACGGCGTAATAAAAAAAAAAAAAATCGAAATTTCGCCGTTAATGAGTTTTCGCCGACAAATTAATATATTTATCATAATATTATTATTATTATCACCACAGTTTGTTAATGTCGTACACAATGTTACAGGACTAACGATGAGGGTAACGTAATGGACGCGGCTTGCAAAGGAGCCCAGTTCGGGTTGAGAATAATCGGAGCGATTGTCGCCAACATTGTGGCGTTCGTGTCGTTCGTGGCGTTCATCAACGCGATAATATCGTGGTTGGGACATTTGGTCGGATTCGAAGACCTGTCGTTCGAGGTTCGCGAAAAATCAATAATAATAATGTCTTAACGACGAATTGTCGCGATTTGTAAATTCATTGTCCGATTGTGTCCGTCCACAGTACGTACTGGGCAAGATATTGATACCCGTCACGTGGCTGTTGGGCGTCGATCCCAGCGAATGCGAAGCGGTCGGCAAACTGATCGGCCTGAAAATGACGATCAATGAGTTTGTGGCGTACAAACAAATGGGCGACCTGATCAAAGAAAGAAAGCTTAACGTGAGTGTCGTGGTGCGATGTGTTTCGAGCACGTCATATTGTTATTATTATATTCACGCCCCATCCGGGTACATCATTGAGGGGACGGGCGCACCGGTGCAGGTCAGTGATTACGCCCAAATCGGTGTTGAACACAGATAACTTAAAAATTTTCTAGACTGGATAGCAGATACTTCGTTGAAAACTTATCGAGACAACGGATAAAATAAAAAATAAATGATTCATCGTAAGAGACGAGATATGATCTCGTTCTTATCTAGATAAAAAACAGATAATTATATACCTAGTTTTTAAGTTTTTAAACACTTAACAAATTAAACTATAATATTTACACATACTTATAAACTTATATTTTAGATTATTTATTATATCTTATAAAATACAATATAGATTAAATTAATAAATTTGAATAAAAATAAAAGAATGTTTAACACAAATTCATTTTAACACTGAAAATTTTAAATTATCTGGACACTTCATTTTATTATTCAATTAATTATAGATACAATTCGCTGTAATAAAATCATAATAATCAAAAAGTCAAGTGAAATTAATGAAACGGTTATCTAATTATCTACAGATAATCAGATAAATGTTTTATTTATCTAGATGAGATAGAAAGATGATGTGAATTTATTTTATTTGGGCGAGTTAAAAAGATAAACATTTTTATTTAAATAACGCACAATACCTAACCCCCCTCTTTGGCCAGCCAAATATAATAATACGAAAACGCCAAAATGTATTTCGATTCTAATATTGAGGAAATACGGTTAAATATTATAGTATCACTCTGTACCGTGCGCAAATTTTCTGATATCTTTTTTTTTTTAATTATCTACTCATACGCCCACGGGCCACCCATCTGACTCGATCGGCGAATATTTTAATAATTATAATACGAACAACAAGACACTTTTTTTCACATTTTGGCGGGAAAATGTAATCTGCATCATGTCTTCCGATATGGCAGTACCGCTTTTTGGATTAACGGTTTCGATTTTTTTTTTTGCAAAATTCGGCAGGGATTTTTTAGGGGTAAAGTCGAATTGCACTTATTTTAGTCGAATTGCACTTGAGTTAAAAAAAAAAAAGCAATAATCGAACTGCACTTGGATTCAAAAAGCTGTTTCGACAAAAATGTCGTGCATGAAAGGGTCAAACGTTTGGAAAACAATCATTTCCTTTCCCACTTACATGCTTAGGACTCACAAAATGTTTTATTTCATTAAATTATACATAATATGCATTATATGTACAATTAAAAAGTATTAAAATAATAATTAGTTTATCAATGATAACATTCTATGTGTGGGAATAGAAGTCAATGTTTTACAAAGTTTAAATTAAATTTATTTTTTGAACATTTGTAAACAAGAGTGGAGTTTGACCACTACCCGTTTTTAACGCGAATGCAATTCGGCCATATAATTTAGGTAAAAAGTGCAATTCAACTATCCCGATAGGCCTGGCCGCCTGGTACGGTGGCGGAGCCGTTGGTATGTACACAAGTCGTTCTGAACCATAAGATTTCGATCGCAGGTGGTCTTGACGGTTTAGCGACAGCCGAACTATATAGATAGCACGCGCGAATTTTCAAACAGCGCGTGAAAAACCTCTCGCGCGACTGATCCTCGTTCGCCATCAGATAGCGCTGCCATATTTGATATTTATTTATATTTAATTATTGTTTGATTTCCCGGTCAATCGACACGGTTTTCGACCATATGGAGGACGATTCCTTTTTTTCCTTTATTTTTAATCACCTATGGGTGAATTACTACTTTGGTCTTCATAACAAATATGACCAACAAACTCCGTTTATTTATTATTATTATTTTTTTTTTTTTTTGAGAAATTTCCCAACTCTAACAATAAGTTAGCTAGTAGCAGATGATCAGACTTTTAGAGTTTAAAATTTAGAGTGTATGTGTTGCTTCTGTCTTACAGACGTAAAACATGGAAAATTTGCGTTCAGCAAAATATATTTTACTTTTTATTTGCCAGTAAATTGACTTGTTATCAAGCGTAGAGATAAGAGTATTATTTGTGTGCTGTTCTCGTCGATTAGGTTTTTTTTCAGATTATCAGCGGAACGATGAATTTATTGGTATTTGGTTTTACAACGATGAGCATTTTCCTTATTTTCTGTGTGTCTGTCTCTACCCTCTGGAGCAGTAAAAATGCTTCAATCATCAACATCGCGATGCATTTCTGGTAGCAAATCAGTAGTTTTACTTGGCACTTAAAGAGGTGAAAAAGAACAAAATTCCCAATGTGTATACTTTTCAAATAATCGGAAAAAATAAAAAACGTGTATTACTCGTAACCACGATTTTGTTTTAGAAGGCTGATAATTTATTGTATAGAGGAGGTTTGTCTAGGGATCCCTCGTAAGCTTGGTGTGTTTATACTTATATAAAAATAAATTAGACTTATTCGGCAACCACCGAACTAATTACAATTTTAAAACATAAAGTCATGTCTTGAACAGGCCCGTCCTTAGAATTTGCGAGACCGAGGGCAAAAATAATTGTTGAAACCAATTTTCCTATTGTTTTTTCGAACTCAAGGCCTCAAATCCAAACAAAGTGCGGGAGGCCCAGGGCCCGGTCCCTGGTCTTGCGTAATACATTCACAGAAAACTGAAAACATTTTTTGATTTTTCCGAAATTCTGGAAGGAATTCAGCCCCCTTTCCTTGGCTACACGTCAACGAGTAAATGCGTTGATCGATTCACAGTTTTTAACGAATATTTGATTTTCAGCGCAAGTCGCAGATCGTCGCCACTTTTGCTTTATGCAGTTTTGCCAATCCCGGATCGATCGGCTCAATGATTGCTACGCTGACGACTTTGTGCCCGACACAGCGAACGACGATAACCAACAATGTGTTTAGGGCATTTATTGGCGGTACGGTCACTTGTTTTTTAACGGCTGCGATTGCTAGTAAGTATAATATTATTATAATATCAGGTATATTATACAATGAGCGGGCGAATGTAAGTTCTTACAAGAGACCTAGCAGATAAAAAAAAAAATACTTAATAATATTATTTCCTACACGACGGAAAAATTAGGTATATAAATTTCTACAAGGTAAAAAATATATATAGTACACAATCAAACCGATGATGCCTTAAAAAACAATTATAAAAATATTATAATACATTTTATGAATTAATTATTGCAAAAAAATATTATGATAATCAAACTGATGGTGTCTAAACTAACTCGAACTTGCATAAGTAATATTTTTTTGCCATGTAAGAACTTACACATTTCAATCTTATATCCGTATAGGAATTTACACATTTCATTTGTAGGAATTAACGTGTGTAATTTTTATCTCCTACTCTTGTGCAGGAACTTATGATTTCCCTGATGCGCCATAGAGAATAAAAAAATGACATTATTTCGTTAGCCTCTCCTTCATACTACACCGTATGCCGTAAAATAAATGTTTCGCTTCAAAACTATCCACTATTATGTATGCATATAAAAACTATAAAAAGAAAAACCGTTCAAATAAAAGTAAATAATTAAATAATATGTAACTACATTGGTGGGACGATATTTTTTGCCGTCATAGCGCGATGGTGCAAGGCTGATAACTAACCACAAATACCAAAAATTTTGTTTTATATTTTGCAGGTTTATTGATGCCTGATGAAGGATTAAAAGACTAAAAGTAATAATTGTAGTAATATAATTAAGTAACATTATTGTAATTTTTTTGTGTACATTTTTTTTACGTAAGTTCGTGTGATATATTATAATACCTAAACATAAGAGTATGCATATTATATACTATAAATCTCGTATATTACATATTATTTTATTATATTGTTATGAAAATATCTTCGACGTAAGTCTCATTCTATTTTGTTAAGCACGACTATTTATATTATTAAATATATTATAATATACTTAATTGATAATGTTGCTGTGTAAATATATAATATACATTATATATGCAATAATGTGAATAACATCTACAGATTTATATATATTTTTTTAATCAAAATAAATGGTACCTAAGAGTAAAAATGAGTTATTATATTACGAAAACGAGTTTCACTTTTGTGTACTTACTATATTATATTATTTTATACATATTTTAAAATAGTCAATTAATAATATATATAAAACTAGAGGTATAATGTAAATCGCCCAACTGTTTAAATTTATAAATAGGAGGCAACGCAGCCGATTGTCTATCTACTGGCGGCGTTGTAGACTTTGCAGTTTTTTTTTTGTTATTTTTAATATTTGTTTTCAAAATGTATTGACTTCAAAGTTGGTCATGCTCATGCATATTTAGTGTTTGTGGTTCATATGCCAATACTTTTAATAATATAATATTATATTATCATCATGCACGGGCGAATATTATTTAACATGTTATACGACCTGTACAACTACTGTCAATGATGAAAATAAAATTTAGGTTGCTGATTGTAACAGTTATTAAATTTTAAAAATTGTATTTAGTCGAAATAAAAAAAAATTTACTAGTGGTTTTAATTTAATATAAATGTAGAAGCAATGTAGTAATGTTTGTACTTATATTTTAATTCCCGTTTTCCCCTGAATTTTGTTGTTGTTTTTTGCTACGTGTTTGAAATTTATTGGAAATTTTCAAATATGACCTACCTAAAGTACCAACTAGATTCACTTTTCTACCGGAAAAGATACTGATGAAGAAAATCGGAGTACTTTTACTGCTCTAAAATGTGATGACAGACACGAAAAAAGAAAAAAAATACATACATCTATGTAAAATCAATACATTCCTCGCTCCGCTCAAAATCTGAAATCAGTAAATGATAAATGGAAATAAATCATAATCTTTATTTAAGTGTTTTTTTTAAATCGTTAAGACATTACATTGAGAATTTTTAAAGTGATTTTTTGTCGTATATTGATCAAATATTATGAAGGCCTTTCTCGTGGTCTTAAAGTATTTATTTTTAAGTAGCCTAGGTCAATTTCTTATATTGTTTAGACATTTAAATACTTTAAGTTCGATAAAATTGAAAATCTTTCAGCATGTGTACAATCTGAATGTGAAATTTATCTCACACAGCATTTTAATCAAAGAAACCTAAGAAAATTATTTTGTATTTTAGATCATTTATCTAATGGTTTTACGGTAAAAAGTTCTCATTTAAAAACAATGTCTGTATCAGCACACGATCATAAGACGTTGTAATCGATAAAATATTATAAAACTTATAAAAATACTATCACAAAATCAAAAAAAAATCTCATATGACTTTGAACTTGTACAATATTAAAGAAAATAAAAACAAATATAATAATATTTATTAAATCTCTTAGCAGTAAAAATATATTTTCTACCTTAAAAGGAAAAAGAAATAGCACGTAATATGTTTTGCATATTAATTGTTTTATAAAGGATTAACAACTAAAACTCGTATTTTATCAGTCGTTGCAAATTGGTGTTGAGTTTTACGTTTATCTATTTAATATGTCTGTACGAACATTTGATATATGGTACCTCCTATAGTTAGTATTATTATAATTTATTGTAGTCCAATACTCCGATCACGACTATAATAATCCTATTTTAATACTTTTGAAAATAATGCGTGAGTAGTTTTTTTTACTAAACACTTTTGATAATACATACATAAAAGATTATATATTGATAGTGCTTAGAGCGTTATTGTTTGTTAATACATCGCAACACGCGTATTATATACAGGGCATACTAATTACCAGCTACTGTACAATTATATAAATGCAAATCAAATGAGCCATTTAATATAATACAGTAATGTATACGTATGTCTATGATGTAAGTCTTGATTCAAATTATCAAATACCTTCTTAGTTTTGACTCAGAAAAATGACCCCTACCTTGAACTATACCGCCTATTTGCTTATATATTATAATAGATCTGTAGTTTCGTGTAAAAAACAGTTGAATGATAAAGTGTGTAAATTATATAGATCGTGGTGATAATAATTACAAACTACTATTATAGATAGTAAAAAAGGGTTATCAATAACACTATGGTCTTTTTTTATCACAAAAAAAAATCATTCATTCATTAAGGAATTTATATCTTGATTTCACGGTAGTACAACCATTGAAAATAAAGTGTCCGTATTATAATAACAACTGAGTAACTAACATAGACAGTTGATTGAAAAATGCCTACAAAAATTTAAAAAATACAAGCATTTTTTGACTGTTGAAATATTTTACTGACATTCGAGAAATTAGACAGTTCTGTTTAATATCCTAACAACATAGACATTTTTATAATTAATTTGTGAATAACTTATTTGTTTATTTTCCCATTTAACGCACAAGTATCCTCAGTACGGTATTTAAATATTGAATAAATGAATGTGTATTTCAAGTTTAAAAATTATATTTATGTTGTCTGACAATATGTGTGGGTACATTAAGAGGTACGTTTAATGTACACTTCAGCAAATTGAAACTAATTTTAGAAACACCATGAGTCAGAATCATTCAAACGGATTGACAAGCTTCCACATTCCTATAAATTTAAATTGCGTATTTTATAAAGAAAAAGAAGAGAAGACGTTTGTTTTTTAGAAGTGTATTTAATTACTTAATCCCAATATAATAAAATAATTATGTATGTGTACAAGGTTGACAAAATCGTTGACATTTTTACAAGCAGAAGATGGGATATAATGCCTCTAAAAATGTACCACATTCAATATCAACATTTCATATTTGTAAAATGAATCAAATTAATAGTTACAAGGTACTCGTATATTTCAGAGGTTGTATTTCATTTTCGTCAGTGCCTATAGTTTTAGCGTGATCAAATACACGGATGACAGACCACCTGCTTCGTGAAATTTTTAAGTTGCGTCAGTAAAATGCTATTTTATGAAATAGCATTTTGCTTTTAAAATTACTGAGCTCTGCTCAGAAATACTTTTTAAATGTAACGATATATTTTAAATATTTTTACTATTTGTTGTGATCAGTGCAAAGTCTTTGGATATTCAATTCAATTGAACTTTGCATATTCGATCATTTAGCATTTTAATTGAAATAATATAATCTAAATTTTCAATAAAATATTATTAAACGATGCGTCATAAACAATGAGTACTTAGGATATTTTTTCAAACTGATTGTATACTTTTTTGCATTGAAAGATTATTCAACATCGATATTTGTTGCAGGTGCACAAAATAGTAAGTATTTTTGTGTATCAATTTATAATTATTGTTATGTTTATCTACTACGACGTCAGCGTGAACTTGATTCATCTTCGTATTCACTACGCATATTCATTATATCTACGTAATTTCATTTTATATGTATTAATTTGTTCCAATTAAATATTTTTCTGACAAAAGACCCTATTTTTTATAAACTGTTTAAAAAACAAATTCGAATTTAAAATCATATTTTGTAATAAATTAGAACAAGATCTAACTGACAGTATAAACAATTTATTTAAATACTTACCTATATGTAAACAGTAAATTTATGTATGTATCATAAATAATTGGATACTACATATTATATAACTGTAATTATTCATTAATAATTGTTAAGTAATTGATAACTTATAAGATAATTATTTTCTTGTTTATTATAGCTTTAACAACTTATTGTAGCTCTCTTAACAAGGTCTTAATTTTTTTTTTATTTTAATTTAAATGCAGAAACTTAATATTTATTCATCAGAAACCCATAACTATAAGATTTTATTACTGTCATGATCCTTACAAATATATATATATATATATTTACGAAATGTCTTACTATTTGATGTGCATAACAATTGAGTAGCCTGGAATTAAGTAGGATGTATTATAATACACGTGTTTGTGTTATAATAAAACTATAACATTCATACAATATGGATTACAACTTACAACTATCGTGGTTGTTTGATTTTCTAATTCTTAAATAGTTCTACTTAATTTTTTCTTACGTATGAAAAATACAACGTAAGAAATAAAAAATAATACTTCTTCAAAGTACCAACAAAGTCCGATTTGAAATTGATATATAAAACTACACTTTCTGGCATTTGTCGGAAAAAGTGTTTCCAGATAAAAACGAAATATACAACTTTCGTTATAAAACCAATATATTTATGCCTTCACTAAGGTTTTTAAATTACAAAAAAGAAATGAATCCACAAGTTTCTTATCTATACTAATATTATATAACTAAAGAGTTTATGTTTTAAGGCACTAATCTCGGAAACTACTAGACCGAATTCAATAAATGTTGTATCAAAAGATTCCTTCTTGACACTCGGAGGACGTTCTAATTGTTTCTAAATCCGAGGTATACCGATATATAGCGCCGTATTTTATGTTTTATTTTTTTTCCTGTATAGAAGTCGGGCTATATAACTAGGTAGTAAAAATATAGAATTTAAAGTAGTATACCTACCTATACTTTTTTTACAATTTTTTTAATGAACATAAACCTCGATAACAGTGTCATGTGTATAGATTTATTACATAATATTATATTTAATTGGACAAAATTAATAGATCACATACTATAGGTAATGAATAAGCGGTTAACAAATGCGACGTTCATGATTAGGTATATTATAAATAGTAAAGTGATATTATTTGGTTGAATAGATTGGCGGCAAAAAAAAAATTGAAGGCAGTGAAAGAACTCGTATACAAAACTTTATTTACCAACGTGTTGTTTAAAAGTATTACGATAAAAGATAGTATGAAGCACTTGGGTGGCCGCAGTACAAATAACGTGCAATAAATACTATTAACATATTCGTATTTAAATCAGTGTACGTTGAGTGATAATCGCACAAACTGATTCAATTGAACATCTCAGTTAAAATCTGGTGAGTTTTTAAAAAATATTGTTTTCTCGTAAATATTATAAATTATGCTTAATATTTAAATATAATGAAATCAATTACACTAATTTCAATAAAACACATGGACGATGAATAAAATAATTTTTTTTTTAGTTAGGTATTCACAAAAACAAAGAAAATATTAAAACTAATTGCCATATAATATTTGGACAAAGTTAAAAAAATATAATTTATAAATAATAGCAGATTAACAAAAATAAATAATGCAAAAAACAAATACAGCGAAACCTTTAAATACCGAACACTCTCAATCACTGATATTGTGTCCGCTATTCGGAGGTGTCCGCTATTTAGAGGGTTTAGTTTGTAGAAAATATGTAGTATGTTTTCAAAAAAACATCCGTTCTTTAGAGATGTTCGCTATTTAGAGGTGTTCGTTAAAGGAGGTTTCACTGTATTTCTTGTAATTTTTTTACATTGGCGTGATATTTTATATTTTTAAATAAACAGAAACAATTATATTTATATTTATATTTTTAGATAAGTGTTTTTTTTTTTTAATTATTGTGTGTAAGTTTATTTATTATTCAAAGAGCAAACTGCTGTATTTTGAAATTCATAATTTGTGTGAATCCTGAATTTTCATTAAAAAAAAAAATGTATGAATATCGTTTATTGAAACGATACTTTTTAATATATTATTTTATTATAAATTAGTAAATTTAATCAGAAGAGTACATCAATATATTTGTATATTGTATTATGCCTTGTTTATATAATTGAAAAAAAATTTAAAAAAATTTGATAAATAATCTTGATACACTTGCAACTCACGTCAAACGCAAATTTATGAATACTAATTTTAAAACAAGTACTAAAAATAATTAGTTTATTATTTTAATAATCGATACATTATACAATATGTAAATGGACATTTTCTGCTCTAAATAAGGCAATGTAAACAATTCATTTGATACCTAAAAATTACTTTTTTTTACAAATTATATTTATATATAAATACCTGGTTATATATAATAACCTGGTTTAATATATATTTACATACATATTTATTTTAAATCATAAATTGATAAAAGAATAAATAAAATCTGTTAAATAATCAATAGAATACTATATAGTGTATTAAGTAGGTACTCCAAATATTAGATTATTAGAGTATTTTTAAATTAAATTAGTTTAATGAATCACAAAAAATTATTTATCTATATTCTTGACGGAGTGAACTTAAAATAGTAAATAATAGGTCTTCTCCGTAGTTAAATTTTAAATACAATATTATTTTTACTAATTATTATCTTTAATTTACAGAAAAAAAAAATTATACCATCCAACAATATGGATGAAAATAAGCAATATCAATATGGCATCAAATCGACTTTAGCTCAAGTAAGTAATTTTTAATAAATAAATAAAAAAATTAATTCAATTTCGATCAATAGCGGGTGATTTAAAAAGAATTAAAGTATTATGTCAATATATTATCACGTGTTGATTTAAATGCGATAATTTATATAACTAATTGATATATACATTTCTAAACAGTGTTGGGCAATATCAGGAACATGGTTCTTGCAAATCGAACTCGGTGCACAAGTAATGATATCCACGGTAGTTATCGGGGCCTTAGAAAATAATGCATCCAAAGACGTTAACGAAACTTTGAGTATGACAAACGAAGAAGCATCTTGGTTCGGTGAATATATCAACACTCTATTAAACATCTGCAAAACCCATCAGCATGCACTGTACACTTTATTATATATATATATAAAAAAAAACAACTGTGATAAATTTAAAAAAAAAGTTTTTTAAACATATTTGAAACGTTTATTTTGTGAAGTAGTATCTATAAAAAAAAAAAATACAATACACTAAGAACAAAAAAAAAACCTACTGAGCAGCAGAGCATTATCCACTTGTCAACCCTTTTTTTTCTGTTGTTACATAGGTTCTGAGTATAGTGAAAAATAAATTGGTTTTATAATGAAGTTTTTATAAGAACTTATTTGTATACCACTATATAGCCGTGATGTCTGCTTGTCCGCCTTTGAAGGATAGTATTTCCTGATATTTCGTTGCCATGATAATTTATTACATATAATAAAATGATGTCATCATTTATTTTTCCGTTTGTCATATTTTATGCGGTAATCTATTATTTATTTATTTTATTAATTTATTGTTATGATTACAGTAACCCCTCTAGAGACCCGTTGTAAGCACACACTTGTTCACCTTTTTTTATACCCGAATTATACAAGTATTTTTTTTTTTGTAGTTTTATCTTCGTTTAATTCAAGAAATATTTGACTCTCAAATAAAAATATTAACATACAAAAAAAAAAAACAAATATTTGAAAATATATAATTTTACTCGAGTATATAATCGTCTGGTTCGAATATATTTAAAATCTAACGAGTATACGGCCCACCCCCAGCTATTTCTATATTATCGTGTATTATAAATAATTGTCGTGTCATAGAGTATTGTAACATTTTAGCCAGTCTGTTATATTTGTTCACGCCCGTGGGAAATTTCCTGTCTTTGTTTTTACTGGACCGGATTGGCCACAAGAAGTGCATGATACTGACGAACATACCGGGCATAATCGCTCAGGTCATATTGTACTTCGCCAAAAACGTGGAAGTTCTGTACGCCAGCTCCATTCTGATGGCGTTGACCTTAGGGTTTTCGAACGCCCCGAGTCTCGCGTACGCCGGTGAAGTATGCGAACCGAAACTGAGAGGCGCTCTGATTTCGGCGCTCAACATATTTTACTATGGCGGGTCAATAGCGTTGACCATGGTGTACAGTATCACCATGCAATGGAGACTGACGGTGTTATTGACCACGGTGTTTCCGATCTTCACCATTCTCGTATTGTTGACGGTAAGAGGCGGCGGGCGGTGTTGAGCAAAGATAATTAAATATTTATCTAGACAAAGGAACAGGGTATAATTTTATCTAGAGACAATATTTCGGTAAAATAAAAAGATGAACGCAATTTATCTAGATAGAATTTTTTTTTTTTCTATTTAATAGTCATTTATAATTACACAAAAATCAATATAATACTTTTAACCTTATTATGCCTATACAAAATTACCCGTAAAATAAAAAAAATTGTCAGTTATTACAATAAGAACTTATTTATCTAGATGATTTAGTTAAGATGACGCGATTATTTATCTAAGATGGCACATCATATAAACATGTTTAAATTTATCTAGATAAGATAATTAATTATTTATCTTATTATGGTCAACACTGGGCCGGCGGTAAACGGCAATCGGCATTACCAAAGGCTCAATAATAATCCACCAATACTCATATTATTATATCTTAGACGCCAGATTCTCCGGTGTGGTTGCTGGCCAAGGGAAAACATTCAAAAGCACACCGAAATCTCAGCAGACTGAGAGGGAAAGTGTCGTACGATAAATGTGAAAACGAATTCCAAGAAATGATCAGATACAATTCGCCCTCTAACAATGGCGAACCCAGTAATATCACTTATTTTCCATAAATCATTTTGTTTTATTTATTATTGTTCAGTAAATTTAACATTTCGTCGCGGTTTTGTAGATCTCCAAAAACAAAACGAAAGTACTTGGAAACAACTTTACGAGCCAGAAGTACTGAGACCTCTTCGCTTGATGACTATATCCTTCTTTTTCATGAATTTATTGTCTGGATTACCATTTTTACCGTATTTAGTAGCAATACTAAATAAATTTGGTGCCCCCGTTAACGTCGAATGGACAATAGTAAGTATTGATTACAAATTAGGTTGCGGATTTTGAGTTACTTTATCCTCATTTTTAAACATTATTTTAAATAATATATTTTATGGTTTTTTTTTTAATGCGTTGGATTGTTTTTTCAGTCATTTTCAATGGCTCTTTCAATAGTAGGAAGTTTATTGGCAGTTGTTCTTGTGCGTTCATTAGGCAAACGATTTCTCACGTTATTTTCGTTGTTGATTTGCTCCGTTTGCTACATACTTATTGGACTAATTGGTGTTTATTGGACAAATGCGGAAAAAATAACCTCTTGGATAATACTTACACTTTTTCTTACTACTATTCTAATTTCATCAGCCGGAATAACGCCAGTTTCATGGACCCTTGTCACCGAAATATTTCCTGCAAAGTAAGTTAAAATCGTTTTTAAAATTTTTTTTACAAACTCAGCTTAGTAATAAAATATATAAAGCTATTATTAAGATTGTTTTAATACATTTTTAAATATTTTGATTGAAAAATGATATGAAAATAATTAAATAGTATTCAAAAATTGTTATTTTCATTATAAATGGGTTACACAAATATTTTAATTCTTACAATCAAAATTTTAAGATAAAATCATGAACTTTTCTAATAATTTTATTTTTGTTTACTTGTATGAAATTTATGAAAAATTATTTTAATATACCGGGTGAGATTGACCAAGGATACTTACCCCCACTTTTTCTGTATAATAAAAATTCTAATTCTAATGTTTTGAGGTTTTAATTAGTAAAATAACATATTTTTAAATACTTAGGTCTTTATATTTTTTATAAAATTTAAGGAGTGTCTTGTTGGCGACTCAAAGAGAACCAACCCAAGTTATTAAAAAATATTGCAAATTGTTAAGTAGATGATTTTTTGGATATTTTAATATGTATAAATCAAAATTCGAGCAATTAGTTTCTGAGTTATTAAAATTTATATACCTACTAAGATAATAATCTTTAAAAGTTATTTCACAAGCAAATATAAAATAAATACAATTTTTATTCTTATAGTTATTATACTCAGATATTTTAAAATCTATATATATATTATTAATATCAATTAATTAAATTTTCAAATTATATTTAATATATTGTATTTTTCATGATTAAAAATTAAATATATTAATAATACATTATTAAAGAAAAAAATAGGACAAAAATGCTTGATAATCACTTTGTATAATACCTATTTAAAATTATAAATTTAATGACGTTTTTATTTTGAATGATTTAATTGACAAATATATATATATATATATATATATATATATATATATATATATATATATTATAATATATTAATGACAAATTTAAGTTGGTTAAGAATATTATATCAAATAATCTTAAATAATAGTTTGTTATATTATTTAATTATAATTTTTTTTTTTTTTTTATTTCAGGAGTAGAAATATTTTATGCAGTATCTGTACGGGCCTCTGTTTTATCATTACTTTTTTCATGGCAAAATTTTACCCAGAATTTTCGATTTTAGTGGAATTTTATAATGTATTTACTATACTTGGTATTATTGGTTTATTTGGTTGTATATATTTTTATTTTTGTTTACCAGAAACCGAAAACAAAACATTACAAGAAATTACGGAGTTTTTCAAATAGAATCAAACACTCTATCGTTATATTTTTTTCTTTATTAACAATCCTAGTGTGCTTTACATTGCAAGGTATACCTATTATTCCATTTAGAGGCTATATTTAGGCTATATGCAATTTCATAACCGCCGCCCATAGAATTTTTTAGTCGTAAACGATGATTTGTGTGAGTGTGGTTGTATACGGTTAACAATTATCGGCTACCTATGCACACGCTCATTCGCGCACATGTCAACGGCACCGTCGACCAAAAATGAAACACGTGATATTTTTGCTCAAAACTTCTCACGCCTTGTACAGTGGTTTGATTCAATTCATCTTTTTTTTTTTTGTTAGAAAAAAAAACAATTTTTTACAGGACGTATTGAACTTTGATTTTTGATTTTGGTGCTTAAAGCATAAATAAACACAAAAACTTGTGAAAATTGGTCATGTTCAAAATCGTATTTTATAGTTTTGAAATATAATTTTGAAAATCCAAGTCCAATGTGCCCTGTCAGAAGTGTTTCTTTTTCAAAAAAAAAAAAAATTATCAAAATCTAGTCACTCTACGAGACGTGAGAGTTTTTCCTGTATGCCTTTTGATCAAAAAACTTGTGACGTGCAGGCCCTTTAAAGAGAGTCTAGATCTTGAATTATTATGCATAGAAACTAGAACAACATCTTAAATGTTACTATAGGAAAACTTTTCTGACTTTCATTAGTTTGATTATATTAATGTTACGATAAATAGGAATACAATTATTGATTTATGATAGTATTTTTTTTTTACTCGACGAAAAATATCTATATCAATAAAATAAATGTATTATATATGATAATTAACGATTCTGAGCGAAGACAACCTATAATACTTTTTAAGAATATTCTGTGTTATAATTGCTATTGAAGTAATTTATTTTATTATTGGTAATACAGTAGGTTGAATTAATTTTTGCCGAAAGTTTTTGACCTAGCAATATTTTTTATTATATTTTAGAATAAAATCAAAAAAAAACTAAAATTTCATAATGTTTATAAATAGCTCATAAAAAGTTCAAAATATCTTGAGCATTTTATCATATATAGAAAATGATAAAATAAACATTTCGTGAAAATATTTACGGTTACTCGTTTTTGAATTACAACAAAAAAGAAAAACGTTTGATGAGAAATTGTTAATTTGTATATTCAATATCAAATAAAATTTAAACTTCAAACACTCATAAAAAATGGATTGAGTCACCAATTTTTTTTTTTTTTTTGTTAATGATAGAAAAAATTTTTGAAGAATGATGTACTATATTTTTAAACCTTAGATATTGAAAGAAAAAGTGGCATATTACAATACGGGTTGACTCAATGTGATAACAAATGAATCAAGTTAAAAAGTCAATAATAACATAGTATTATAGCAATAAATTAACATGGTATAAAACAATGAATTACAATGGAATTCAATAATAAATAAAAAAAAAATGATGATATAATTTTATTATAGGTTATAAATCATCATGGCAATGAATTATCAGGATATACTGTCCTTCAAAGGCGGACAGGCAGACACACGGCTGTATAAGTGATCTAAATTTCTATATATTTATATGACAGTGGTATACAAATAAGTTCTTATAAAAACTTCATTTTAAAACCAATTTATTTTTTACTATATTCAGAATTTATGTAACGACAAAAAAAAGGGTAGACAAGTGGGCACCACTCTGCTGGTCAGTAGGCGTCAAGTTGGTCATTGAAATTAAATGTCAAATTAATGTGTTAAATTTGAATTCTATAATTTAAAATCATTCTATACGAAAAACGATTCTGAATAAGTATAGTCTGTCAACCTACCTAACTATGTGTAATTTAAGATATTATTGCTATTAGAATAATCAGTTTTACTATTAATAATACAGTAAGTTGAATTCATTCTTGCAGAAGACATTGTAATTAAAAATTTAATTAAGTGTGTAAAATATAATAATATACTTTAAAAGTTTCAAACACCTACAAAAAATATTTTTAAATTATAACGAAATAAATAACATTGTTATTCTTCATTTAAATATCTAATTTCGTCCAAAATTTAACTTGAAATGCCTATAAAAATTTTTATTAATATATTTTTTTGATTTTTAAGTTACACTATATACTACTTATAAGAAAACCTATGTTTTAAATTTTCAATCCTTAGCTATAAAAACTGAAAATTTTATAAATTTTAACTACAAAACAATTTGTAAATGTTCGATAATGAATTTTAGTCAAAAATTGAAGTTTAAATGCTTATAAAAAGAAATTTTATTTATGTTTTTTTAATATTTTTAATCTCTTATCTTAACAACTTGTGAATAATCTTTATTATATTTTCAAGCAATTTGATCTAACAAAAATTTTAAAAATAATTTTAATAATAATTTTAAAAATTGAAAATTTTTGAGGCTTACAATTAGCTTAAAAATTGTTAAAATATTTTTACAATTTTTTGATGTATAGAAGAAAATAATCTAAACATTTTGTGAAAATTTTAAAAGTCTACGGTGATTTCTTTTTAAATTACATCAAAATAAGAAAATCGTTCCCGGAGAAAACGGGTGAATATCCAATGTCTAATTACAAAAGCTCATAAAAAATTAGTTTGACTTTCCGGTAATTTTTTTTTTAGAAAGGTAGAAAAATTTATAGAGATATTTAAATTTTCAAATATTAGATTTAAATATAAAAATGTTATATAAACTTTTTTTTTTAAAAAGCTAAAAAAAACTTATAGAAAATCTTGTGTTGAATTTCAAATCTTAGATTTAAATAAAATTTTTTTATGAATTTCCTAATTAAAAAAAACTGCAAATTGACGTGATTTTTACGTATTTTGTCGAAATTTTAACTTTAGACATTTATAAAAAACTATTAGAGAATTACGCTCATTTTTTTTTTTAATTTTCACTTACAACAATTTATAAAGTACGTTGTATTAAATTTTCAAATTTTTTGTCCGATTGAAATTTTTTTTATTTACAATAATAAAAAAAAACGAAAAATGAATTATGCCTATTAAAAAGCTCAAAAGTCGAAATATATTAAAAATTTCATTGTGTATAGAACTTGCTTATATAGAAATTTTATGAAAATTTCATATATCTACTGTAATTATTTTTGGTGTTACGCCAAAAAATAAAATCGATTTTGTCAAAAATTGGCTTAGCGTAAAATTCCTGTTATTCCCTTAATTTTTTTAATGGTTTTTCGCTACGTGTTTGAAATTTATTGGGAATTTTTAAAAATAAATTACTTGAAGTACTATCTACATTCATTTTTCTACCGGAAAAGATGCTGATGAAGAAAATAGGAGCATTATTTCAACAACTTATTGTGTGTACAGGCAGAATAAAAAAAACACACACATCTTTGTAATATCAACACATTTATTGCTCCTCTTAGAATATAAAAGACGAAACTCTAATAAAAATAAATAATTTTAAGTAGGTAAACGAAACTTTATTTTTATTTTACAAATGTAGTAGGTATTTAAAACAAAGTATTGCCTACAATTGAAGTGTTAAAATACGATTGACACTGTCCTTTATCATTGATACGTTCTTGAGACATTTTATAGATTATTATAATAATTGAGTGCACTTAGTTTTTGAAATAGCATGTGATTTTGTAAACTATGATATTAATACGTTGATATAACATTTTTATCGATAATATAAAGATATATAATTTAATTTATGTAATACATCGTTGTGACATACTCACGATTTCAAGTGTGTTCAATTGTTAAAAAAAAAGTTAAAACATACTCAATTATACGATAGCTGATAAAATTTAGTAGGTAGGTAAAACTATTAAGCTCTAAATGTTCGTAGATGAATTACGTGCATCAAACTACATAAGCGTACGCATTTATAAATCAGTGCAAGTTGAATTATGTTCATAATTAACATTATTAATTAATTTCGTTAAAATTTAGTAAGTTTATTTTAGACAATATTATTTTATGTTAAAAAATATATTTCAAAAATTAATTGGTACATTAAATTTTTCATATTTTACACGAGTACCTATATATTAATTAACAATAAATATTTTTGATCATAGTTATCGTATAGTGACAGTTTACGGAATTGGTGTTTGTATATTATTTTAAATACACCTTATAGGTTATAAACAATAAATTTGTATTTTCTGAACGACATAAATATACTGAACCTGAATATAAATTACCTTAAAAGGACGTCACATCCAGAAATAACATTTTCACCACATAAAAAGAAGACTTTGGCTGTACAATATCGTTTTTACTTTTTCAATATTGGAACTACAAAAAAAGTTATTCAAGTTTGAAAATAATGGATTTTGAAACAATGAATCGGTTTTGACTATCAAAATACATTTGTAATTTGCACGTTTGAACGTTAAATACGAAATTTACTACAGACGATAAGTGAAATTATTTTTTCGCAATGTATGTTTGAAAATTTAAAGGTTCTTTATTCATTTACCAAGGAATTAGGGGAGCACATTAAATAGACAAACACTCTGTTCAGTATAGTTACTTAGAATATTATATCATCATTCATCATTCATCATTCGTCAATCATCATTAAAGAGAGTTAAATTGTATGTAGTTTCAAATTGTATTTATACATAACACATAAATCTTTAATGCTGATAACAGCGTAGACGTATCTATTACTATTTACTTATTCTTAATATATTGTGACTTTACTAATTATTATTATTAATTCGTAGACGACTAAAGGATAACGCACTACAACATGGAAGAAAAAAATAATTATAAATATGGAATCAAATCAACTCTAGCTCAAGTAATTTTTTTTTTTAATTACGTAATTCAAATCACTCTCCCAAGGTGAGTGATTTGAAGAGATGTAATAAACAGTTACCATGCAATAGACTAAACGGTAATATTTACAATAGAAATTATACATAATTTTACAGTGTTGGGCAATATCAGGGGCATGGCTATTACAAATTGAACTCGGAATGTTAGTCATAACAGCCACAATAGTTATAGGAGCCTTAGAAAATAACTCGTCCAAAGACGAATTCTTGAACATAACAAGAGAAGAAGCGTCTTGGTTCGGTAAATATATCAACAATCAACACTCTGTTTAATATAAATAATGAATGTGTGAAATTGTGTGCGTTCACTTACTTATTAGCTTAATAATAAGCAGGATTATAATACATTGTTGTGTTATAAAAAAATTTTAAAAAACATTTCAGGCAGTCTGTCATATTTGTTCTCGCCGCTGGGAAATGTTTTTTCTTCGTTTTTACTGGACCGTCTTGGTCACAAGAAGTGCATGATACTGACCATCATACCGTGCATAGTGTCTCAGATAATTTTGCATTTCGCCCAAAATGTAGAAATGCTATACACCAGCTCAATCCTGATGGCGTTGGGCATAGGGTTTATGAACGCCCCGAGTATTGGGTACGCCAGTGAAGTTTCCGACCCAAAACTTAGAGGTATTTTGACTTCGTCAATGAACATATTTTACTATGCCGGAACCATAATATTGACCATAGTATACAGTGTTACCATGCAATGGAGACTGACGGTGATATTGACTACGGTGTTTCCGGTTTTGGTCACTCTCGTATTATTGACGGTAAACGGCAGCGGGTACGCGATCGGTATTGCCGACGGCTCAATAATAATCCACCAAAACTCATATTGTTATTATGTCTTAGATGCCAGATTCTCCAATATGGTTATTGGCCAAGGGAAAAGAATTAAAAGCACGCCAAAATCTTAGCAGACTGCGAGGGAATGTGTCGTGCGAAAAATATGAAAACGAATTTCAAGAAATGGTCAGATACAATATGTCCTCTAACAACGACGAACCTGGTTAATATCACTAATTTTTAGTTATATTATTAATCAATAGATTTAACATTTAGTCACGTTTTTGAAGGTCTTAAAGAAAATACAAATGCTTGGAAACAACTTTTAGAGCCCGAAGTATTAAGATCTTTTCGTTTAATAACAATATTCTTCTTCATCAAGGATTTGTCGTCTGGATTACCGTTATTACCATACTTAGTAGCAGTATTTAAAAAATTTGGCGCACCTGTTAACGTCGAATGGACAGTAGTAAGTTATTTACAAATTAGGTTATGGTTTTTGAGTTATTTCATCCTAATTTAATTCGAAAACATATTATTTAAATAATTTATTTTATAGTTTTTTTTTATAGCATTGAATTATATTTTCAGTCATTTGCGATGGTCATTTGTTCTGTGGGAAGTGCAATGGCAGTTTTTCTAGTACCCACATTAGGCAAACGACGTCTTACGTTATTTTCGTTATCGATTGGCTCAGTTTGCTATATAATTATTGGACTAATTGGTGTTTATTGGAAAAATGCGGAATCAAAAACCTCTTGGATAATACTTATACTTTATCTTTCTGCTGTTTTAAGTGCATCGGCTGGAATAACGCCAGTTTCGTGGATACTTGTCACCGAAATATTTCCTGCAAAGTGAGTTTAAATGTATGTTTTTTAAAAATAAAGTGTAAGTTAAAATGTTTGGTTTTTCATGTTAATACAATTATGCAACAACTCAAGAGTTAATTATTGAACATTTTTTCATTTGCAGTATTTAAAATTTAAACTAGTTCTTAACGTTTGCACATGATTAAATATTAATTTTTTTATAAAATTATGGTTTTTTCTTACATGGAATTAACTATTTTCCACTCGTATATTAGACGAAAACCTAACCTAACTTAAGAAAAGTTATTAAAATATTTTATTTTAAGGTTTTAACTCAAAGTTGTTTGAAATTGTAAATTTATTAATTTTATGTATTCTGTTATTTACCAAATTAACTAGGTATTATTTTATTTTAATTCATTTAATTATAATTTTAGTAGAAATTTCTCAATCTTACAAGATCATATAAATAATATTAGTGCTTAAAATTATAGATACTTAGATGATATTATTCAAAAATATTATATTGAATATTTTCGTCTTTAAAATTTATTTATTATTATCATGAAATTAATTTTTTTATTTTGATTTCAGGAGTAGGAACATTGCATGCAACATTTGCACAGCAATATTCTTTGTGATCATCTTCTCCATGAAAAAATGTTACCCATATTATTCAAATTTAGTGGAATTTTATAATGTTTTTACTATAAATGGCATTATTGGTTTATTTGGCTGTATATATTTTTATTTTTGTTTACCAGAAACCGAAAACAAAACATTACAAGAAATTAGCGAGTTTTTCAAATAGAATTTAACATTTAAATGTAATATTTATTTTTCTTCATATTAACAATTCCAGTGAGCTTTGCACTAGTAAAGACCATTTTTGGAAAATATATTTATTTTTTTTCATAAAGGCATTTTTAGATTGACGAGCATTTAGCTCTTGAATTAGTAATATTGAGTTTGGAATCAAGAAAAACCTAATATGATATTATATTTTATTTATTCCTTTTAACGAAATCATGAACTAATGTGCGATTCGTATAGCTATTTACAATGCCAATACATTCTTTCAAGTCTTTCTGTTATAGTGTTTTGATTTAATTTCATTGTATATAATTATTGTAATAACCTCATTGTTGATATTTAATAACACGAAAAAAATGTAATACTTTAATTTGAATAATTCAATTTGATATAATAGCATCTTTCAATACTTGCCTTATATAATATAATACAATAAATATAAACTACAATAATGTGTTCACGCTTAACATCTACCTATAATTAATATATATTTATATATAATCATTACCAAAACCTAATTAGTGTGAACCGTCGTCGATTTTTCATTAAAAAAAATGTACATATAAACATACAAATCCTAATACATGGCACACTACTTTATCAAGATCAATATAATGTTTTACAAAACGTAAATATACCCCCTGGTTATAATACGGCCGTAACATATCGCACTAAAGCAAGAAAAGTTAAGTTAGTTATTCTAACACAACGATTCCCAACTTTTTTGAAACTATTATTACCCATAAATCGGGTTAGATATTAGCAAAACCCCTTCCTACCCAAAAAAAGCTGAGTTAAAAAAACAAAAACAAAATATACATTTATAATTTGCATTATATTATCATATATATCTCCCGGATAATCGAAAGTAGGTACACTGTATACATATTATTTGAAGGTAATACAATAATAATAATTATTATAATAATAGTTATAAAGTACATCAAATAAAAAAAAATTAGTCTAATCTTACCCCTCAACAAATCCTGTTTTACCTCTTGGAGGGTAATTACCCTGAGGTTGGGAACCGCTGCAGTATAACATCATGAATAGTGAAAAATTATATATTTTGCAGGTTGGACGTTTCGTATTTTCAAAAAATACGTTTTAAACGTTTTAATATCGGATCAAGGTGCTCGACGCTGAGTAATTAAAAAGAAAACGTATATTCCCATTACCACCAATATCAAATGGTAAAACTGTTTAATATATCTAACGTATTATAATATCAAATTAAATTTATACAAGAATTAAAACGTAGGTACACGGAGCTACACGGAGCAAGTCATGAAACGAGACCACTTCGGCACACATAAAATATGTATAGGTAATAGACCAAAAGGTTATTACTATACGTTTTGTAAAGTTATAAAAATTAGTTGTACTTACTTGTGTGGTGGGACTCCGTGATGATATTATATAGAATAAAAGATGACCCATCCTTTTGGGATACATTACATATTACAATACATTTAGGGATCGGTAGTTGTAGGAATTATATATTGCTTTATATATGCTTTAGATTTAAGCTAGAAATTCAAGCTATACTTGATTGGCGAGTTCAAAAATCGAAAATTTAAAGATGCATATTTTCAATATTTTGTAAATTTTGGGGAATAAAATAAAAAGTAATAAAATACGCTTAGTTATATTGTATAGGCCGACAGACCGTCTTCGCTCAAAATCGTTTTTTGTATACAATGATTTCATATCATTGAATTCAAATTTAACACATCCATTAGAGTGAACCACTAGACAACCAATACACAGCAAAGTGGTACCCACTTGCTAACCTTTTTTTTCCATAGTAATGTTTTAATTCTTGTATTATATCACAATATAATATGTGTTATATTACACTGTAATTAATTGTAATTGATGTGATTTGAGTATCAGTACACAATATGTTGTCCCATAACCACAGTTACTGTGGTATTTGTCATCTACTGTGGACGACAAATTATCAACGAACGGTTATATAACATTTAAATATTACGTATCAGTAAAGTAATTATAATTCTTGTATATTCTAGCGGGTACGTTTTTCCTGTCATTGATTTATATAAATAGTGACTGCTATTGTGTTTATAAACATATAAACTTGAACCACTAATCATGGATTTACATAATACATTACTTTATTATATTATTATCAAGTGGTTTATTTCACGAGATCATTAAAATAAAAAAAATATTTAATTGCACTTATATTTCAGTATAGGTAATCAAAGTTATTTCATACAAACGTTTGCAATTCGGCATCAATTCAATGTTTATATTTTAAAGATACAAATTCAACCAATATAGTACATTAAATAGAGAGATAAACAGAGTAAATAGAAATTATTTATTTACTTATTCCCACTTAATGAGCATTTTATTTATATCATATCATTTGCTGTATATAAAGCATAATATTATAGTAAACGTTAAGTTAATAAAAGTTATCTTAAATAGTTGTTTTTTACTTGAGTTGTATATATTTTATGAATTCTTGTATTTCTAAAACTTTGAACACAAAAACATTTTCTGTTGCATTTTGAATAAGATAAAGATTTTTTTATAACTAGATGAGATTTTGTAACTTGTTTCAATCAAAATTATACCTACGTAGTTATTTATTTAGTATTTATTTTACACTGTTTTAAAACTCAATATGACATTAACACTCGAATACCAAAAATATCATTTTAACGATATTAATCTAATTTACAAATATAACATTTAAAACACAATATATAATATTACGATAAGATTTTACGGTCTAAAACACTTAATAATAATTATTGTGTAATAACGTGTACGTGTTATTAAATCAGTGTAAATTGAGTGATAATCACATGCACATAAATACTGATGCAATTATACAAAAGAATAAACTCAGTAGGTGTACATTTTATTTAAAGATAATATTTTCTTATAAATAATTTAAAGACATTAAAACTCCGAAAGTCATAATATTTTGTTTATTTAACAGTGGTACATTTAATTCAAAATGATCAATTGGTTTATTTATTGTTTTAGGTACTATTATATGAAAAATATCAACTTCAAGTAAAAAGGTAAATATAAATATTACTATATCTATACTATATTTATGCTGGTAATGAATTCTTATTTAAATGAATAATTATTTTATTTATTTTTTATAAATGATTAAACGTGAACTGAATTATTTGAAGATTTTAATTACCTACTTATATTATATTTTAAATGAATTATTTTGGACTACACTTAGTTTACTATTGTTAAAAAAATTACCTAGAAAAAATATAAAAAACATATTTACTCATAAGAAGTGTTAAATTCACATTTTTTTGTATTTGTACATTTAGTTTCGTTTTTATCGGCTGGATTTTTTAAATAAATCATTTTATATACAAAATTAACGTTTCTTATACTTTGGAAAAACATTCCAAGCAAATCTTTTGTTTTGGTTAAAAATACAAGGATTAATAATTAATTAATTTATAACGTATTTATCATATAAATATTTCAGAAATACTCGAAAATAGAGGAAAATTTTAAATATATGTACTATTAAAAAACATAATCTCATTTTAGAATCATTAACAACACTTGTTTTACTATACTGCCCTATCATAAAAAGAGAAAAATCTATTACATCATTTTTATTGAAGTATAAAAAAGTTGTAATATAATTTTTATAACACTTTATTCAGTAGAATAAAAACTTACAAACTTTCGTTTCGGAAATTTAATTGGAAACAATAATTTGAATTTACTTGTAGTTTAAAGAGGTAATTGTTTAAATTTATTCATTTGTATGATTATAATTTGATTTTTTTATATAAATAAACATTTTTTGGTTTTTAAATTTGAAATCAATTTTAATACATAAATTATTATAAGTTTAAATTAACAGATAGTTATTTAAAAATTTAATTTTATACCGACTTATTCTACTTTACAGAAAACTGCAAAATACGACTGATCTAAGAAAAACATGGAGTCCAATATTAACTATAAATACAGCCTTAAATCCATTTTCGCTCAAGTTAGTTATTATTTAAATATTTCTGTAAGATAATTAACTGGAATGCAAATAATTTATGTAGTGAAATTAATATAAAACAATTGTATATTTAATTTATATTCATACGGTTTTTTTATAGTTTACAGAAAACTCTTATTCTATGGTTGGTACTTAACATTAAAATAATTGTAATTTATATCTCTTATTTATATCTTAGAAAACTTATTTGCTTACAATATCAAATTTATGTCCGATAGGATTATCATACCACTTGTATGACGTTGATCCATCAATATCATATATGCATATTTCAACGTTAAACTGTAAGCTAATTGTTTTTGTTTTAAAAGTTACATTGACAAACAGAACCTTTGGTACGAATTTAATCCCGATTTAAATTGAAACACCAAATTTAAGTTAGATTATATCGTAACTACCTTTAACTCTGTACGTGGTTTAATGATTTAATGTACTTTAAAGTATCAAAAAAAAAAAAACAAATTTAAACTTTGAATACGTTTAAGTATAGTATGTACTAAGTAGTAATAATAATTTAAAAAATTCCTGTCCGGTACAGACGGGTCGTTTTTTTTTTACAAATGTTAATATATTTTTAAAATATAGACCGAAATAAAACGTATATATCATACTGACGATTATTTTATGTAAGAACATCTTCTAATTAAAAATGTATATAATTACAAATTATTAAGTTTATTCACGCCACGCTGTTTTTCGGGGTGAAAACATATGCGGTTCATTGGCCGCACAACATAAACTTGCAATAAAATCATACAAAATGTAATAACAATATTTACTATTCGCAAATAGCTCACAGAAATAAATGCATATATACCGATTACCGGATATACTACACCTACTGCCTGCATTCTCGCTGTATTAAAAAAAAAAAAACTCATATTAATATTTAAAACGAGTATACTTATTTTTGTAACCTCAATAACGATTTACGAGTGTATAACGCAGGAGCAGCCAAACAGTGGATCTCGGACGATATCAAATTCAATCACTTTTGTTACGACTTATTGAAAATAATCATTTTTAGATAACTTTAATTGTATTATTAATATTTATGGTAAAGACTTAAAAATAAAATAAAACGTAAATTTTTTTATGATCTTCAAAGGAAAAATATATTCTCAGTAGTTCTTAATAAAAAAAAGTTTGGCCTCTCCTGGTGTAACATATTAATTTTAGTCGACACGGAAAAAAATGCACGATGTCAATATAACAATATTATTTTATAATATGCATAATAAAGCGATAATATTAAAATTATTGTACACATGTAATTCGTTTAAATTTTATTCTAACACTAAATACGGCGTTGTTTTGCATTATTCCAGAGCTTGGCGTTGGCGGGACCGTGTTTCATTCAGACCGGAATTGGCATAGAACTCACCTGTTCGACAATAATTATTGGAGCGTTGGCGAGTGATAACAGCAAAAACGGGCTGCCACCATTGACGGATGAACAAGCGTCTTGGTTTGGTAAGACGACGTATTTTTGTACGATTATATGAAATTATTTGGATTTAAAAATCCGCGATCGACATGGTATGTGTTCGATTATAATATTCATAATAACGGTCGTAAAAGCATTCTAGTAGGTACGAAAAACCCGTAAAGTCTGTGAATAATAATATTATAAATCGGTGATTGATGCGAATCGACCTTACCATGATGCACAGCTCTTGTTCCGTAATAATCTTCGGAAACAGGATTGTACGCATTTCATAGAACCGGAAGTGATGAGGTTCACACGAATCACGTTAAAAAAGTCCGTGGTAAAATGTCCTAGGAAAATAAATCAACAGTGAAAAGATCCGAGGCATAAAAAGTCCATGGTAAAAAAATTCCGGTTTCGGAAAAATAGTCTCTTGTATATACCTATGTCGGAAATATCATAACTTGTTACTTGTTCATTGTTTTTGTATAAATAATTAATTTAATTGTTTTTTTATAACATGACCTAGTAATCAAAATGATTGATTTTTTTTTTTAATAAATAATTTACACGATGCAGTAAATTAGACTGATAGAAATTATTATTATATATATATATATATATATATATATATATATATATATATATATACTCTCTTATATTTTTTTTTACAAATAATTTATTTGATTTTTTTTTTATAACATGACCTAAAATAAATTATTTAAAATATTATTGTACATACTGAACTTTTAAAAAGACGGACTCTTTAACCAAGGATTTTGTTTCTCAGTATTTTTTTTTAGGACTTTTTGCCTAGGATCTTTTGGAAGTCTACCTGCTCGCATATATAGGTACCTACAAGCACTCGTTTCGATGGAATATTATCGACAACTTAACACAATTTCTAATGGAGGTGATACGAAAACAATATCACAAACAGACGGCACTGGTGACGCGAACAAAAATAACGGTAGCCACTATTTTTGTTTAACGAACTAACTAAAGGAAAATATCGTAGTTATCCGCTGGCGAGTTAAGAATTGGGTATACACTTCAGAAGGAAACAGTCATGATATTTTCCGCCGTCGGTTAGTCAGGCTTTTAATATAACATCTGTCGTGCCATTTGAATGTCAATTGAATCATTTTCACATCGTCGTCCACGTGCAACGTGCAAATTTAAGTGGCAAAACGACAAAATTCCAACGGAAAGAGTCATTTAAGGATATTTTTTAGCCTCGAAATTTTGGTGTCCAACAAAATACGTCATCGGTTTTCCGAGCATGACGAAAAAGGAAAAACCCACATCACGTCACTTATATATTATTCACAAGGTTCACCACAAGTCCTTTATTGGGGTAAACAGTTTTTAAGCACTTTCATACGATCGTCCTTGGTTGATGTTTAAAACGTATTATATTTACAATATTATAATATCATCACTTGGTTGTACCTTGTACCTAGATGAATATATTTTGTAAGACACAAGTTAAATCCTTGTAAAAATAATTCATAAAATAACTTGCCGTACTATGACGATTCTCAGAACAATACATTATAAAATATGCAAAGTATTGATTATTATTGTGGATTATGGCTATTTTGTAATAATATTTTATGTAACGAAAAATCGATAAAAAAATAAATGCTAAATCAAAGGCATTATAAATTTGGCTAATCAGCGTACCTACTCTAGCTAGTTAACAAATGACAGAGTACCTACCTAAGTCGATAACCAGTTACTCAGAAACATATTCAGAATACTCATTCCCGGCGCTAATTTTTTTTCACCCTCTTTCATACAAAAATGTCAATTTTTGACTGTAAAAATGAATTTTATATCATGTTCTATAATAAAGTAAAATAAATTCAACCGAAAAAAAATGACAATCGTTAAGCAATAGTAATCTATACGTATAAAATTTAGATAACATAGAAATAATTAATTATAAACAAATAAATTTAATGTTCAATTGGTAATAGCATTTTGTATAGATGGTATAAAGATACTCTTATAAATAATAGGTATATTTTAAATAAATGTAGACAAAAAAAAACCACAGAAAAAAATCATCACTTTTATTTATAAAAATTAATTATATTAAGTTTTGACAGTTATATTATTAATTCAATAGTATAATAGACAATAGTAAACTAAAGTATTTAATTTTTAAGACCCAGAATAAAGGATAATATAAACTAACTACTAATGAAAAATACTATTAGTAATGAATGATTAAAAAACTGTCAAAAAAAGTACATTCAAAACACGTATAAATACAGTAGAACATTGATTAACCGTCACTATTCGCACATTTATTGCTTCGTAGAATAAGAGATATGGCAGTCAAAAGAGCACGTGTTGTGATTAAATAATTTCCAAATATATGAATTTATGGGTGGTTAATAAATGTATAGTAAATTATAAAAAAAAAAAAATAATAAATAATGCATGTACCAATAAGTAGTAATAGTTATTATATAAATATACATTTCATAATTATCGAAAAAATAATAAATAATATGTATGTACGTTTAAAAAAGTTCGTTCCTCGTTTAGCCGTATTTTCGATTATCCATCAAGGGTACCGAGATTGACGGGTACTCGAGGTTTACTGTACCTACTTGCACATTCGATGACTTTTTGGGAAATCTTATAGAAACTGTAGAAGTTATAGTTATTGTAAAAAATCATTTCAAAAATTATTCTTGTAATGAATTTTATAATTTTACCAAAGTTAATTTTTAGATTTAATAAATTCATCATAAAAATACGACTTTGCAAATAAGAAAGAACTCCAACCAGCATCAGAATAAAACTCGTAAAATTAACAAATCTATGATATTTTTTTTTTTTTAGTATAACATTATAACAAGTAGTTTTACTATACACAAAAATGTCGTTGTTATAACATATATATATAAGTATAAACCGAGTAAAGTAAAAGTAAAATATAAGTTAAAGCATTATAATATATTGTTTCAAATCAATACATTTTTTTTTTTCTTACTCGTTGCCAGGGAAAAGTGTTTTTTTTTTCATATATGGTCACTCCGCGGTATAGGTACCCACATACTTACGCGCATTCGACGACTTTTCAGGCAGTCTTCTATTCTTGTTCACGCCCCTGGGCAGCGCACTGTCCTCGTTAACGCTGGACCGGTTCGGCCACAAGACGTGCATGATTATCACCAACTTGCCGTTCATAGTGTCGCTGGTCATGTTCTTTTACGCCAACAGCGTGGGCACGTTGTACGCGTGCTCGATGCTCATGGGGCTCAGCGTCGGATACTCGGGCGGCCCGTCGTCCGCCTACATCGGCGAGGTGTGCGAGCCCAAGCTGAGGGGCGCGCTGATGTCGGCCACCAACGCCTTCTACTACGTCGGATCGCTGCTGTTCACGTTGATATACGCCGTCACGTTGGAATGGAGGCTGACCGTGCTCATCGGCATGTCCATCCCGATCGTGACCATCGCCATACTGTTCATGGTCAGGCGGATACACCTATATATATATATATATTTATAATGCGTACTTAATAGCGCATTGCCGATATCTCATAGTTGTGTCTGATACATCCTATAAATGTGTTCGTTTCAATTCCACAAAAAAACAAATCGTTTCCACCGCCGGTTGCCGCTAAATTTAAAAAAAAAAAAAAAGAGTTCGAAAAATTTGCTTTTTTAGTACTCGTCGATATTGTTATGATAATATATTGTTTTAAACTTTGAGGTCATTTTTAGAATTTTTTTGAACATTTGAATTTGAAATTGTATTTTAAGATTTTTCCATGTTTTTTTATTTAATTTTAACAAACTATTAATTAGGTTCTCGTATCAAATTGTTAAAAATAATTTTAAACCGTATGGAAATAATTGTTTTTTTCAGATTAAAAAAGTCGAAAATGATCAATTATGTCTGTAAAACAAACATTCCTTTAAAAGTTATTTAATAATTTATCAATAATCATTTACACTAAATTATTAGGAATAAAAAAATATTTTAGTGCATTATTTAGAATTTTTAGGACATAAAAGCATACTTTTTAAGGCATTTTTTAGTTTTTTCTAGGGCATTAGGTTTCAGCTCTAATCATGATATGAGATCAATTAAATGTCGTTCCATGATCATAATAATTATTTTTCACCACATCTAGTAACAATAATTATAATGCCGTTTACATTATGCGTACGTTTTAGACACCGCAATCTCCAATGTGGTTGTTGACCAAAGGGGAACCCTTAAAGGCTCAGCAAACGCTTGGTAAACTGAGGGGATGGCCGTCTCACGAAACGGGTTTAAGCAAAGAATTCAGAGAAATGATAGCTTATACGTCTACCGCGGTACAAGACGACGACGACGACGATATCGAAACAGGTAGATACCTAATGTCTTAATGAGAAACCAGTACTATATTCATGTGCGAGCAGTTAAGTCAGGCAGTCCGGTCACTCCCATAAAAAATAAAATAAATGGGGAAGTTCATAAATTAATTCACATTAAATACTAAAGCCGATTAAATTTGGTGTCTAAAAAAGTAGGTTTTTTCCAGAAAACTTGGCTTTGGGAGTTAGCATTAGTAATTTTTGATATTTTGTTTTTTGTTTCAGTGACTAAATAATACAGGTATGCTTTATATAATATATGTCACGGTAGATGATGTTATATTTAAAGTAAAAAATTATTCGTCGGTTATTATAATATTATTTGTCTAACATTACTATGGGTATTATCATGATTCCTTAGTGAATCAGGAAAAACCGTATGAAATATGAAATGTTAATTATAATCAGATACGGTATATTTATGTATTAAAATCATACTAGCCGTTTGTCTATGACTGAATGAGTTAGGTTCTGATAAGCCCGCTAATTAAGATAGATTAAGAATTAACAGCCAAAAAGTTTTGATATTGGATCCAAAATACAGTTGGTGCATTAAATCAAAATTGGATAGTGCTCTGAACTATTGTATATTATTACAGATTGGCACAGCGGCGGAGGCGTGAATAAGGAAAATCAAATGTTCTCCGTGTTTCGATGTTATCACCAAATATATCAACAAACCAACAATTGTCACGAAATATTTTAAAACTAATATGACGTTATTAAATTAAAAGCAAATAAATTTCATTTAAAGACTTTTTATAACAAAAATTAGACATTTTAATTTACCGAAACTGGAAACGCACGCCATGACTAGTTTGGGTTACATCAGGAGTCGGCAACCTTTTGAGATGGAAGAGCCAAAAGTTACCCAAAAAAATTTCCCAATACTATAAGTTTAGTAACTAAAGAGCCACAAAAAATGTTTATTTCAATATTATAGTATTTGCTTGTATGTATTTGATTTTGATTTAAACACAAAATAATATTTATTCATATAAAAACACACATATTTAAAACATATTCAATATTTTAGTTATAATGATAAAATAATTATTCCAATAATATAACTACAATTATTGAATAATAGATAGTTACATCAATAGGAGCTTTGGTTGTGCATGCCTATTGAAAGTTTGATTAAATCCGGCTCATAACTTGTTGTTTTAAGTTTCAAACACGACTCTAAATTTTTATTTGTTAGTTAGCTTCTTACTTTATATTATATTCATGCAAAAGAACGCTTGCTTGCACGAATATGTCGACCCAAAAATCGCCAGCCCTTCAAATTCCAATTTCTTGACCCCGCTGTAGCATTCTGGAAGACTTTTCTATGCGTCGAATATAAGTGCCTGTACTCACGGCATTTCTTTTAGAACTCTCCACTATTTTTTTATATAATAAAATATTGTTTTTGATAATAAAATAATTAATTTTTGTGTATGGAACTGAAGAGCCGCAGGTTGCCGACCCCTGGGCTACACTTACTGAAATTCACCGCCGCCGCCACCGCGGCCATGCAAATCATGCACCGACTGTATACTGTAAAGCATTACCCAATTTTGTTGGACTTTATTTTCGTTAGTGAAGATTTTTTCTTAAGAAACTTCACTTCAGCCTCACAACTTGTTGGTAGTGAATTTTTCGAGTACCTATTTCGATCTCGATTTATTGGACATTATTGGAGCACTCCCGATTGTTTTCGAAGTTCATTATTGTCAGTAGAACTTTTTAAAATTATTGTGATTCACTTCATCTGTACAACATAGCTTTCAAATAAATTGGTTTTGTAAGGAAACCAAATTCACCCATGGCATGATATCTAGGTCATATTGTATACAACAAAAATTACTCGAGTATCTGGTGAATATCAAGTTTATAACGATAATAACCTATATGTATTCGGTCAATAACGTCAATGACCAGTGAATAACATTATTTTCCGCTTAACGTAATTTACCATATCACACATATAATATAGACATTTATATTAATTTTTTTTTCTAGATGAAAAAGACGTAATGAGTTCTTGGGGACAACTCCTTCGTCCTGAAGTGTACAGACCGTTCCGTCTGTTGTTGGTGTACATTTTTTTTGCGAATTTACTGTCTGGAATACAGTACGGACCGTATCTATTGTCAGTGTTTACTGAATTTGGAGCACCCATTAACGTCGAGTTTACATTGGTAAGTGTCTTTGGAGAGTGTGTTGTCTACAGTGTTGAGCATAATAAGATAAATAATTATCTTTTATATTATCTAGATAGATTTAAAAATGTTTATATGATGTGCTATCTTAGATAAATAATCGCGTCATCTTAACTAAATCATCTAGATAAATAAGTTATTATTCTAATAATTGACAACTTTTTAATTTACAGGTAATTTTGTATAGCTATTAAAAGGTTAAAAGTATATGTTGATTTTTGTGTAATTATAAATTATGATGAAATAAAAAAAAAATATCTTTTTATTTATCTAGATAAATTGCAATTATCTTTGCCTTTATCTTTTTAATTCACTGAAATATTATCTCTATCTGGATAAAATTATACTCAATCATCTTTATCTTTATTTAGATAAATATTTAATTATCTTTGCTCAACACTGGACTTGTCTAACATTTAACAACACGTTTTTAATGACATTGCAATAATTTAATTGTTTACAATTATAGGCTTTTTCGGTGTTTTTATCAACAGTCGGTGGGATAGTGACGATATTTCTGATTAGCAAACTCGGCAAACGATTCCTTACATTCTCGACGTTGTTAATTTGCTCGATTTGCTACATATTAATTGGATTAATCGGCGTGTATTGGACAAACTCAACGCCTATAACATCTTGGGTGGTGTTAATACTTTTTCTAACTACAACTTTCACGTCATCGTTTGGGATAATGCCTATCGCATGGGTACTTCTTACTGAAATATTTCCAATGAAGTGAGTATAAAAAAAAAATGTTTTTATTTGATTTATTTTTAATTCAAAACCTTTTCAATTATTTTTAATAAATTTCAGGAATAGAAACATTACTTGCAGTGCCGGTGCGGCAATGGGTTATTTAATATCTTTTTTCATGATCAAGTATTATCTTGAACTGTCCAACTTTGTGAACTTTTACAATACATTTACTTTATTTGGTGTTTCGGGTTTATTTGGTACTGTTTATTTCTATTTTTATCTACCAGAAACTGAAAACAAAACATTACAAGAAATATCTGAGTTTTTTAAATAAAATATCTATTATCATTACCTATTTAAACACAAAATAATGTAAATGTAATTTTCAAACTCAACAAGGAAAGGTAATTGAAATTTGAAGCAAAGTAGAAGACACTCGACAACGTTTTATCCAAATTAACTACATTTACGTTTGTTGTAGAAGATCGTGATCTTTGCACCTTTGGTGTTTACGCTTGAATGGTCTAGTTTTAAAATTATAATTAAATCGATATCTTACTAAACCACCCTAGTCAAGTTTGTATTATTAAGTTATTATTATTATTATTTATACAGTTAAAAGTTTATAACTTTAAAAAAATGTGTTTATCAAATATCTTGTTTGAATATATGACGAGAAAAAAGGTAAATATTTAATTAAGTGTATAAATATATAATTACCTACATATTTTTATATAAACGACGTATAGGTATTATGTTGTGTTCAACGCGTATTTTTTAAAAATACCTTATGTTTATTTTTATTTGTTTTTCATTTAATTGCTGCAGTTATTTTAATAATGATTTGGTCTCACTTTTTTGTGTTACGTTTGAAATATTTATTTTTATAATTATAATATTTTAATCCAATACTGTAATATTATTCACGTCTAATACAAAATGTTTTGTAAATAATAAAGGTTTCAAGTTTAAACATTATAATACCTTGTTAAATATTTCTCAAAAATATAATTATTTACCTTGGTTTATTTAAGACATAATATAAGAGTTATTCATCGTCTTTTAAAATGTTATTTTACTGTTTTTATTTTACGTACACTAGATTTAATTATATACTAAACTAGTTCCTTGTACAATAAATGTAAATGAATAGTGAATACCTACCAATAAAAAATAATCTATTTTTATATTATAAATAATTATGATTTTTGCTTATTTTTCTTATCAAACTATTTTTAATGAATTGAGATCCACCAGAGGCCAGTAAATATATTCGTATAAATACAAACATTTTGTTTTTATTTTTTTTCATATCCATTACATATGAGGCTTAATATAATTTTAATAATATAATTTAAAATTAATAATAATTAATAATTTATAATTTTTTTTTCAATATAATTTTAGATGTATCGAATAAAATTGCACACGACAGAGAAATGCTCAGAGAGCACCAATTATTTGTGGAGAAACTAAAATGCAATTAAAAACTATCAGTCAGTTGATCATATATGCATATATATATTTATATTATATATACATCAGAAGCCATAGCTATATTAAAATCAGTCGAACACGCAATTTTCAATAATGATGTTGGAGACGAACTATTTCATAATAATATATTCTGTGAATCGGTTAGGGCGAGTCATATCAATTCATATAGTCTAACTGATATTTTTTCCAAAATGCCATAACTATAAATGCAGAATCAAAACGAGTAACTTACAAGTGGATTGACGGACATTTTCATATAGCGGAAGACAACTAAAAAACGAACAAAGCTGTGCATCGTAATACACTTAACGTTACTTTTTTCACCTGTATAAAGTCATCGGGATAAAAAAAAACGACAAAAAAAAGATACAAATAACGCATAACAAATACATATAAAAAAAACGAAATAAATATTATTTTAATGTTCTATGAAATTAATAGGTGGGTCAATATTATGTGCAATGAAAAAATTGACTATGCTAATATACTTTTCATTATATTCAACGATTTTATATAATATACAACGCGTTAGCTTAGCCGTTCGCGTTTTCGTAACAATAATTATTTTCTTGGAACCTATCTGAAACCTTTCATGGAGCAAACCATTGATCGTCGAACTCTCAACTTGGACATATGCTAGGCAAGGTAAGAACTTGAAATTATTGTTAAACTAAACACAGCTGTGGCGTAAATTGGTCTCAATTTCTGGCGGTACAGAAAAATATTTTAATTTCTAACTCACCAATATTCAAACTTAATTTGTTGATTCCAAATTAACAATTTTTTTGTTTTAAAATCATTTGACGTTTTTTTTTAAAGCATGTTGTATCAAACCCATCAATTACTTGGTAGAAATTAATGCTATAATGTGTTTTCTAGTTGTAAAGTAGCTAAGCTATTTCTTAGTCGTTCTTGCCTCATTGTCGTTCTAAGATATGTTTTCAACTTTTTTAGACAAAAAAATGATCGTTCATGAGTTTCTGTATTGGTTAGTAAAGTTAAGAATATTTTTAATGATTCCGTTATTAATGAGAAACCTTTTTGGAAATATTTTTTTTTAGTATATATTCAATTTTATATAATTTATCAACCATTTCTATATTCATTCCCTTAATTTTCAAACTTATTATCTGATCTTAAATATTTTAATAGGTACATAATATATAGTGGTGATTCGCGGTAACTATTAAATTGTTGTATATCACTGGTATACGGGGTATATCCGTAGTGACAGATTTATGCCAAACGGGGGGAATGTGAGATGATTTGGATAATAAATAAGACACTGAGTTATGCCGAGTACAGTTTAACGTATATTTTAAAAAAAATAATTGTAATAAAAAATTATTTTACTTTATCGGTGACCTGGCAGCAATTATATGCGAAGCAAGCTATGAAACGAGACTAATTCGGTAAACGTATACCTGGCAGGCCAAACGATTATTATAATAGATTTTGTTTACTAATCAAAATAGTTATACTTATAGTGAGACACCATGATATTACAGAATGAATGAAAGATGACACGCGTGTCTGTGGTGTATATATATATATATATATGATATATAATACTATACGTAATATTATAATAACAAAAATATGAAAACTGTAATGGTGTTCTACAATAGTATAGGTACACATTATTTGCCGCAGAAAAATTAACATTTAGGGACTGCAAAATATATTAATTTATATTAGTTTATTATACCGTGATATGCATAATAAAATGCATCTAAGGCTCTGTGCCGACCATCCGGGTATTGAAAAGAGACCAAACAATGGTATTAATATTGCGCATGCGCTGAGATTGAGACGAAATTATGTATTACCTACTTAGGAGTATAAAAAAATAATATTTGTAACTACAACTTTGTACATACTCGTTTAATAAACAAATGTTAGCTTTTGAAAACCAAAAATTTAGGTATACGTATTTTTATGATTTTCTGGTGGTGCAAAAATATAAATTTTCATTACCACATTGCAAATATGGTGGTTAAAGTGCTACATTTGCACTACTTAATTTACTCCACTGACTAGACAAATATAAGAAACAATGGAACATAGGTAATTGTATACTGATTTTTGTCTACAGTGTCATGCCGAAGCACACCTAAAGATATTATTATGGGATGTGATTGGTTGGTGAGATATAACAAAATGATTGGATAAATTAATTTAATTGTGCTATTTTATTATTAAATTATCACTGTCAATAAATTGAAATGTAAGGTTTTTAAAAAAAAATCAAGTCGATAAAAATATATTGACAAGCAGTGTATAAAAAGGAGTGTTTTTTAATTATGGTACATCATTCTAATGTAATATAATATTAGTATTAAATCGATAAAAACTAGTATTTAAATATGATGTATATTAATACTTTAATCGTACATCGTATAATACTGAAGACTTTGTAAATATATGCAATCAACTTTGATTTCTAAAATAAATCATACTCACTATAAAATCATTTAACTCTTATTTTAGATTTTCAGTACACATATTTTGTTTTTGCTTCAAAAAATAAAAATAAAAAATAACTTTCAAATTAGAATATATATTTATTTTTAATAAAAAAATTATGAAATAGAAAAAAAAATCATATACAGACAGTAATAAAACGCAGGTGTAAAATAAAGTTATTGAAAGGCAAAATCGGGATACAAATATTATGTTCATTGATCTTCTTGAAAAATGAAAATATATAAAATCTATTTGAATTAAATAAACTAAAAAAAAAGTAATCACATAAGTAATTTTATAGCTGGTAATCCCAATCAAATAGATATTATTCAAGATGCGTAATCTTACGCGTTAATCTATTTTAAATGTGATTTTATGGGCCTCGGTCAACAAATGTTAAACTCGAAAAAATGGGATTATCAGTCTTGCATTCTTCATCCAAATTGGACGGTATTACGTTCGCAGTTAAGTTCGAAATGTGTTCCAGAGTACACGAATCGTCTTTACAATAAGGTATTCGTAAACGATAAGGTTCTGTCGAAGATTCGTTACGCAAAAACACCTAGAAAATTAAAAAAAAAAACATAATATAAGTTCATAAAACTGTGCTATTAAATACGAATGAGTGTGAAAAATATAACCAATTTAGTTAAAATATACCTTAAAGTAGAAATTGCCTTTCTTCGATTCGTGCATCTCTAGTAATGCCAACATATTATACGTGGGGATTTGCTCATCCCATACTCCTAAAGTAATCAAAAGATTGGATACAGTTGAATCATGACCGGCGTAGGCATATAATTGATGTGTGGACTGTTTGTTCATTTTATTTTTACTATTTTCAAGTATTTGTTTTAGTAACGGACCTTAAAAAAAACAGAATCAAAGATATTTTTACGTATTGTATTATATACAGTAACATAGGTGTGATCAAAGTTTCAGGTCAGATGCAGCAAACGTTAATTGCAGCCCATTATTTTTTCTTAACGGCCCACAAATAATTTTTTTATCTTCTTAGACAATATAACCCCTCAAATTAATAGTTTTGATTAGGTGGTTTAGAAATAAATTTAACTAGAAACACATAATATTATATTCTTTATGACATTATTTTATAAAAAGACTGCAATCAATGTCAATAAAATAATGTGATATATAATATATATAAATAGATGGAGACCTTTAAATACAGAATAGATTAACTTGGTAATTTAATACACTATTCGTAAACATATCTGAATATTTTTATACTGAGCATTATATTACGACGGCCGCCCATCTTGGACCCAAATTGACCCTTTAAAATCTATCATAGCCGTTCAGTGGCAACATGAGCACATCCTGCTGCCCCTGTGCGCACATCTATATACAGCAAGTTATAATATTACGATATCTACCTCCTTTGAGCTTTTTCATTTCATCGTTGTACGCGTTTAGTATAAAACTTCTGGACGTCACTTTGGCTAATTTCGTTGGATAAACCTTGGACGTCCAACTTGGAAGGGCAACTCCATAGTCCGACTTGAGTAAAAAAAAATAAATATCGTTAGATAAACCGTACACTTATACCTAGTTTATGATTTAAAAGCCATAAGCACTTACCTCAGCTTTTAACGTACTATAAATCGACTGTACGTCGTCGGGATCTTGAACGATCAGCCCGGTGTGGCTGGACAGATAACCGTATAAATTCCTGTAAGTGTTGAGCTCTTCGAGGACTTTGGTGGAATTCATTATTTTTTGTCTTTCTTCGTGGTACCTGGGACAGTCTATTCGTACTAACAACAACTGCAGCACACATATTTGTATAGGTACTGCCGTCAGTGGAAATGCGAATATCAATTATTTTAAACACATTTAACATTAAAATATTACTCGGTCGTCATTCAGAGGTTCTGAATGTATCGGGACGGGTTGCCAGTCTAAATATCTATTCCATTTCTGTGCACCGACTGGCTTGTACATGGCAGACGCGACTAGCTGAGCGCTCATTATGGTTCTGTCCACATCGGTACTCCTAAAAGTGACTTTTTTCGAAGAGTATGGGACATCCAAAAATCCAGAGTAACGCTTTCTGATAAATTTTCCGAGCGCGTACTGTTTTTGTTTACCATTCTAAAAAGTATTTGATTAATTATTATTATACATTTATGTTAGATATTTTGTTCAAATATAAAATTCAAAAAAATTATATAAGACTACCGATATTTCAGTAGGTCAATATCTCTAGTACTTTCGTTTCAAACCATTTATATGGATGACAAACCGTGATATGATATATTTTTCTCACACATTATATTAAACACTGCAAACAATTTTTATTAAAATCCAACAAATTAATTCACATTTTTTGACCCATGCTTATATGCTTTGGTCAAAAATAATTACAATATTCGTGCTTTGTATTTGACTTGAAAAACCAAATTTTTAACACTATTAAACTAAATATTTTAAGTTTTTATTTCATGTTTTCTTGTTGTATAAATGTTTATTACCTTAAAAACGATTATGTGTTAATTCATGGCCGATAACTTTTATAAACGAGTTTCTGAATCTTAAAATTATAAAATATTGTAGTTCTTATGTAAAAAAAGTTATTTTTATAATTAATTTAAATTACGTATTATTTACCAGTTACAGTATTACTAAATAGGTAATTGTAAATATTAAAATGTAATTTGTTGTCAAATGACTGTTGTTTTTGTTTTTCAAACGATATAAAATTAATTATTAACGAGAGACGAGGGTATTACTTATCAATAATTTGGATATCATGTTTGATCGTGAGTTGTATTTTCGCTCCCATTTGGTTAATATGTGTTGTATAAGAGACACAAACATTTTTCTGTTTTTAAGAAGAATATGTATACATTTAAATTAGTAACCTCTATAAAATCTTTATAATACGTTTTTGTGAGGCATAGTATGGGTTGCGTATATTTCTTGTGTTAACGGTATAAGAATCAAATTAAGCGTGTTTAGCGCAAGTTTCTTAAGTTTGCAGTATTTAAATTAAATAGGAACTGATTATCATCCTCGAGATTATTTTCCAGTTATTAACCCGGAAATACCAGAATAATAAAAAAAAAAACGTTCACGCTAATCGTAGGTAGCAACACAATTATTGTTAATATTCTAAAGGATCTAAAGATAATAATAATAATATTTACTTGCATTTGTCAGTTGACCCCAGCCGAATGGCTCCCACGACGAATTCGTGTACGGGTCCAGAGGATATGTGTCGGCCGGCGTCCGTTGTCCGTGCCTAAACACCTATAAACGATTTTCAAAATGATTTTTCACGTGTATAATAGGCTTTGTAAACCGCTACATGCAGACGCACGTCGTTGATGGCGGGACAATAATGTTGCTATAATAATTAGTCGTGTAGAAATATTATTGTTATTGTTAATATGGCTTACGTACCGCGTGTACCAGTCTCAGAGTGTTCGATTCGGATTCGTTTCCCGCGTGTCCGACTGCATAATGATTTTTGTTGTACACTGCGAAAACTGCAGCGGGGCACGTCCAAGTCATCGTCAGAAGCGAAACACATAGCGCAAGAACGTTGTCGCCTCCAACCGCGTCCATAATGTTCGATTTGTGCGCAGCGCGGAATACAATAATTATACAACAAACCGTCGTCGAAAAGGTTTTTATGCGTGAAAAATATCATTTACGAATTTATTGTATCAATACGAACGACGACGAAAAACGCCAAAAACTGTTGTACAGTCGGCTCTGCTGTCGGCTAAAGTTCGATTTTTCCGAACGGCGCCGCACAAACAGCTGACCGTCTGAACGATAGCGTGACGACAAACTGCGCGCGTGTTTCCGGCGGTAGAAGAATAAAATCAATCGTACAACAAAATATTATAATATTTCTGTAACGCGTTTTTGTGTAAACGTGCCGAGGCAGTTGTTTATTGTTATTATTATTAAACTGTTTACCGAACAAGACCATGTGGCGTGCGTGCGCAGGTGGAAGGAGTTGAACGCGTATGGCTCAATATTACGATGGTCTAAGCCGCATACGTCATCAACGTCGACGAAACGACATTCACCGTGTTAATTTGTTATTATTATTTACGATAGGCGCTGTGTGGCACGTTCGTACCCGCCCACATATATTATATAAATATTGAACCTTGGCCGGACGTTCTTCGTCGGTCGGGTCGGGTCACCGTCGACCGTCGTCGTTAAATATAAATCAAAAACAATAAGTGCTCCTGCCACGGTCAATTTTTTGAGACGTTAAAAACGTTTTGAAAACTACTCTCGCGCTGCAATAATAATTACGGTCGATATTTCCGGACGAAACTCTACACTACTAATACACGTTGTGTTGTATACTCGCAAAAAAAAAAAAATACGATTATGACGTAACCGTTTGAAAGACGTATTCTGCAGGTATAATTTATTGTTGACCGTGAATCTGAACAGACGTTCTCGTACGAATTCGACACTGCGAGTCGTATCCGTATAAACTATTCAGCATAATCCAGCGACACGTTAGTGTCTCAAAGCCGAGTGAAAAAAAAAATCGTATTAACACTATATGTTACGGGCAAAGTAGGAAGTCAAGCATTGTATCACAATGCCCGATTTTCGAGGGCAAAGCAAGAAAAAATTTACATTGTCCGGGTATTGTATACAACAGCAAAATATATTTGGGCACTATAGATAAAATATTGAAAATTAAATACAACATCTTGCTGGGTACTTAAATAAATATAAAAAAAAAAATCTTGAAAATAGATACCTCAAATATTAGTTACCTATAAGTAATAAACGTTTTTAAAATATTATCCGTTGAATCATTATTAGGAGATACCTACTATAAGTGAATAACATATATTATTATCTAGGTGTTTAGACACGAATACAATTGATATTATTTATTATTAAATTATAATAGTTTCAACAATTTTAATTTATTAATTATATAATAAAATGTTATGTCCGGATTTCCTACTTTGCCCATAACATATAATATATACTGTAAACCGATCATTCCCACTAAATTTTGGTAAAATGTAGGTGTTCTTGACAGACTCAACGAATGAACCGAATAATTAAAATAAAGTATCGGACATATCGAGAATTTTGTAGGCTATGCGCTTTCGTAATTGTCAGTCATTAGTCAAATAATGTTTTAAGCGAAAAATACTCCATATTATTGAACAACTCAAACATAGGTATATTTTATAAAGTATATATTATGGAATTATTTCACAAGATAAATAAATGCATATAAATAAAAAAAAACAATAAAAAATAAATCTCATATTTAAAACATCCAAATTTGTCCAAAGCGCCATGAATTCTTACATACAGTGGTAAAACTAAGCTATGCACGTTATATAACACAAAATGTTCTCCATATAAAGAGCTATATGAAATAACATATTGTCTTATTAGTTCTTCAGCTAAATTAATTTGAGTTTGACAAAGAATAGAGGAACACGAACACGAAGAACATAATGATTCCAAATTTACAAGTTACAACAAATAACTAAAATCTATTTAGATGATCAAAACCAAATGTAAACATTGTAAGCCAGTATTATTGTGAATAGCCAAACGAATATACAAGTTGTTGACTACGCGTATCGTAGAGCTGTATTGACACGTCTTGGTAGGGCTTTTGGAAACAAAGTCTGTTAAACCATTTATCAACCTACTGGTTTATATTATTATAAACCTACTAAATAAAAGTATAGTTTAGTATAATTTTACTGGTACCTCTATACAGAATTCATCGGCAGGTATTTGGTCATATTTATGGGGGGGGGGAGGGGGATGACATTTTTCCTTATCTATTAGCGACTTAGCGTAAACACACATTTTCACATGTTATAAGTGCAGTAGAGAGACTAAAACCACCCGGGGGATTGAAAACGTTTTGGTGAACTCTTTATCTCCCCAATAACCGCTTATTCCCTCTAATGTATATATATATATATATATATATATATATAGATCAGAACGGTGTGTATTACTACATTATTGTTATTAACTTGATAGAGCAAGAACTGAAGGAGTGGTCAATTTGCGCAATTATACACAAAATTCCTAAAAAAAAAACTGGGAAGGCTCACGTGCTCTCGCCCTTAATGCCGCTCTTGACTATACCAGTCATTACAACTATAGGTAATATAATTATTCTAAATTTGTTTGAAACAATTTTAGGATATCGTATACATGTTTCATTGTAATATCGTGTCACTGATAAATAATAAACATTTAAAGAATATTAGTTGTTGACATATAAATATTATTTTTATAGAACAATTATATGATATCATATACATGTTTTATTGTAATATCGTGTCACTGATGAATCATAAACATGTATAAAATATTAGTTATTAACATGAAAAATATTATTTTTATAAAACAGTTATGGAATATCGTGCTAATGTTAGTTGGTAATGTTTTTTTGAAACTTAAATACAATATAGCATCAATGTTTTGTAACTTCCATTGCACAGTGGGTTGCTATTGGTAATATTTTTTACATATAACTTGAAATTAATTAGTTTTAAGTATTTTAAATTTAGATAAGCGGGGTAAATGTATAATGGTCCATAATTTTACATGGTACATATTGCAAGTGTCTATTCATTTTTCACAGCTCTCCACTTATCAAAACTTTAAATATTTAATAATAATATTTATATTATTTATAACTAGTTAACTACTCGTTCGAAATTCAAAACTAATTTACGGAAATTCTCAGAAAAAATTTTCTACTCAGGAGTATAAAGATTAGAAATATATACTGACGTTCAAAAAAGTCTTAAAAAAATATGGTAACGTAAAAAAATTGTAAGAAATATAATTTTTTTTCAAAAATGTTATTTTTGTAATGATTAAAAATTATGCAATAAAAATATTTCGAAAAACGTTAATATTTTTGACCATATCTAAGATAATGAGTGATTAACTTTAAAAGAATCGCCTCGTTTGTCTGATTACTGTATTACATATTTATACATTCTTATCTGAAATTCGCATGTCTAATTTTATTTAATTCAAAATGAATGAATTCGATAAATAAATGAAAAATGATATTTTTACAGTACATGGATGAATGTACCGTTTATAATATATACTGTTTCATATATTGAACATAATTAAGTTTGATTATTGTGATGCACGTTCCTTTGAGCAGACAATATTAATAATGGATGTATAGGTTTATGTAACATTCGTCTACAATCATTCTAATCATAATTTTGTTTTAATTAGAGCACTACATAAACACATAGTAGTACAATGCCCGTGTTTAACATAATATGTGATAGGTACCTAAGCGACTACGACGTACACATGAATTACGTTATTGAGTTTAGAATAATTTGAAAACACCATGAATGGCATTTAATTAAATTTCGAAATAATAATAATAATAAAAAAAAATACCTATAAATAAACGTTTTTTTAAATAATGGAACTCTATCTTTTATTATATTTTTTAATCCGTACAATCTATTTACTACATTCTGACGATTCTGACGCAGAACCATACTATGCGTCAGAGTTATAATATTATCGTTAGTTTATTATGTATACAATTTACCTTAAAATATTATCTAATTACGCAGAATACGTATATGCATGTTATTTACATAAAGTTTATTATAATTATTTGAAATAAATAAATCACTACACATAAATAATTTGTTAAAAATATATTTATGAAAACTAAATAGTTTTTAATTAATAGTTATAGTTTTCAGTGCCAAACCAATATTTTTGAATTTTTGTAAAAATCAATAAATTGCAATGCCAATATTTATGTTTATGATTTTTTATTATATTTGGAAGGGTTGGAAGTTGTCTCCCCAAGAATTTACCGTATACTTACTAGGGAAATTAAAATGTAAAAAATCTCAAGCAAATTAATAAAACTTGGAAAAGAAAATTTTAGCAATTGGTTTTTCACTCCAAACCTTTTTCATAAAAAAATATGATCACAATGCTTATTACTTAAAATTACTGTTAATACAATTATACATCAATTTATACAATTAGAATTAGTTATATTTAAAATTATAATACCTATACATAATTATATATGTCTATAATTTATTTGAGTTGCAAAAATTAACGATATTTTTATTAAATCCGAATAATTTATAGTTTCAAAACCAATAATTAAAAAAAAAAATACCAGTGAAAACTTGTTCTATTTCATTTTATTTATCATCTAATTATACTTTTTAAAGTAATACTTACCCTCAACTTATTACAGACTAATAAATATTTAGAATGTAAGGTATTATGTATGTTAAAAATATAATAGTCAACAAAATACGAATAACATATTTATAAATTATAACTCACGCATTACTGATCGGTTTATCAATGGAGCCTACAGCTAATTACTATATAGTTTTATTCTAATATTAGATGATAAGATTAAACTCAATTTCATAGAAGAAAACACTCAATTGTGAAATGATGTACGCACTATTGAAACAGAGTAAGTTGAACGATACACGTCTACTTGTGAAGTTGAATGGAAATTTGGTGAGTTTTCAAACAATATAACTGTCAAATACTTTATACACGTAATTAATGATTTTATATAATTTATTATTTAGTTAAATAGAATATTGAAATTAATAGCTAATGGATAAATGTATTATTATTTTTTTCTCGTGGGTATTCAAAATTTTTTATTTTAAAAGTATAATATCAACTATTGTAAAATTAAAAATAAATAATAATTATAATATAACTTAACTACAGACAAGAATTGAAATCTAACAGTAAAATGTCAGTATTAATGTCGGCCACTATAATTCTTGAATTTGAAATGATGTTATTTTGTATGGTGTTGCTGTCTATTAAACTGAAATCGTATTTTATATAATTTAATCTAGAATAAGTTATTTAAATTTCATCGTTTTTTTTTTTTTATTTATTTACTAATGTTTATTTACACAATACAATAGATACATATACAAAGTATATGAAGTCATTAAATTGCGTATTAACTTTATGTAGATTTAGTTAATAATTTTTAACCTTAAATTTGACTTATATTAAGCTAATTATACTCATGGCCATTATGCAAAGTATATTGTAGGTGTAATTGGTGATAACATTGATTACAAATTGATTTATATTTATATGATATATACCTATATACCAATATATGATTACGGGAACACAAAATACTTCGTATTTTAAAAAGGAATAATAAGCAAATATCAAATATAGGTAAAATTCAAAAATGTAAGTAAACAAGATGTAACATATATAGCACTTACTAAAATGTTAATTTTCTTTTACACATTATGTAACGCAGTACAAAATGACTATATCATTTCAATAAAAAAAAAACATAAGTATTAAATAAATATGATGACTTTGATCATCATAGGCAATTCTCGGAAAAATCTTAATAATTAGTGCCAGTTAAAAAATTAAAAGAAAAGTATGATTAACATCATGATGACATCATTTATTTACAGTAAGAAGTATTTTAAACAAATAAAATTTAATAATTGTGGTTAATGTACCACATAATCCGTACCAAAAACCTAAATTATCTAATTTAAATATAGATGAGATGATTATTTTTCTAGAAATTCCTTTAAATAAGATTGATAACATTATAGATTGTTAAAAATATATTTTTATTGCATGTGATTTAGACGTGGTAATTGTTTTAATCACAATTTAGTTGATGATGTGGTCCGTAAAACACATAATATAAATCATAATATAATAATAATAAACTAATTAAGAAGTTACAAAATTACTAATTAATACTATTTACCTAGTTTAAAATCATGTAAAAATGTAATTTAAAAGCTTCGACGATTTTTTACTTACCTACCAGAATTTTTTTAATTCAAATATTTTATTAATAATTATATTTAATTTAAACAACTAAATTATACTTTTCACAAGTTATAAGTTTTTTTTAATAAAAACGTGTAGTACTGACACTTGTGTGAGTTGTGGATAGTATCCTCAATTAATATTTCAATTATTCAATAACGATTATTTATCTAGATTATTTAGAACTCTGTGAATTATGGTTTATAACTTATGCTTATGAATTGTGATTTGATGACTCATATAATTACATATAATTATATGTATACAATTTTAATTATGAAGAAATTATTAAACACAAAAAAAAAGTTTTTTGTCATAACTTTTTATGGGTTTTAATGGACATACATCATATTGATTTGTATGAATTAGAAGACGAAAAGCAGTAAGTATAATTTTATTTAGAGTTACTGCCTAATGTCTTCTGTTATCAATTGGAATATGTGTTCATAAAGTGATAGATATATGTATGTTTTAAAATTTATTAATTTAGAAATGTAATTAAGTTGTAATTGCATGTATATTTTAATATTAGATTAATTTAAATTTATTTAATAAAATATGCATGTGTAACTTCTCATTTAAATATCTAAAATTATAAAACATAACTTTATAAACATATTAAATGTAATTTTTTTTTTTAATGTAGATAATATTATTACCTATAACCAACTGTAATTAGTATAAATATAATTTCTATTTCGAGACTAATGTTAAATTTAAACAAAAAATATGAAAAAAAATAATGAATATAATGAATTTTGTAGGACTTACTACTTTTTGTACTAGTTTTTTGACATTGGGTATACTGCTTGTTTGCTTCTCATCTTAATGAATTTTCTACATACAGCCTTCTATATTAATTTCTTATTTATTTATATATATATTTCTAATTATAAAAACCTTAATTTTCATTATAGGAATTGATAGAGAGTTAAAATATCTATCGATAGACACCAAAGCCTCGAGTTTAATAAAAGTGGAGTAACTACTAAGTGACTTATAACGGCAAAATAATTGTAAATGATTCGATTTACTATTAAAATAAATGTGTACAAATTTATATTTATCAATTAATTGTCTATAAGAGTTAATTATAGAAATTAATAGAAGCTTAAGTAGTGTAATACTAATAATAATGATATCTTAGTGGCTTATGACAGCAGAATAATTGTAAATGATTCAATTTACTAATAAAATAAATGTGTGTAATTTCATATTTATCAATTAATTGTCAACAATAGTTAACTATAGAGACTAATAAAAGCTTAAGTAATATAATACAAATAATAATATTTATATTAATTTTGTTGTAGTTAAAAATTTATCAACTACCTTTCAAAGGATGGAATTCACGTAAAGCTATTCATTTACTATTCAACTTTTAGAGAAATTAGGAAGGATACAAGGTTAGTTGAAAAATAATCATCTTACTATTTTTATACTTAATTAGATATATTTTATTAAAAGAACATTGTACTCGCATGTTATTATGTGGCATAACGTTATGTTATTTCCGTTTTCCTAACGCATACCGTACAAAAACATATGTTCAGTAGTTCCAATTTTGTGTCGTTAGCTTAAATATTAATGTTAATTAATCTATTATCAAACTTAAAAGGTAAGAACTTTATCTATGTCATCTTATTGGTTTTTATTTTTTTTTAATTTTGAAGCAAATTATGACTGTGTAAAATATTAAAATTCAAAAATTCTCATAGCTTGCTTAAAAATTAAAATATTATTAAAACCAATTAAAGAACACAGATAATCAACTTTAAATTTGATAATAGATCAATTCACTTTACTATTAAACCTTTGCTACATAAAATTGGAACTGTTGAACGCAAATTTGCCATGTTGTCCATGCGTAGGATGCGTAACATAATATAGCGATTGTGACGTCCTCTTGAAATATTTAAATAAAAAAATACGCTAAACTAATAATTGTATGAAAATACATATTATACATTTATACAATATTGAGATTGTTAAAAATTAAAAAATGATAAGAATTTTTAGGTGGCAGACTTTTATAGTATCATATTTCATTAGGCATCACTGCCAAAACTTCAACTCTCAAAAATGTCTTCTTTCATTATAATATAATACTTTAGTTAAGTCTTTACTTGAATACAGCTCTATTTTTTGGTCCCCTTATACCAAAAAGGATATGCTACGACTTGATAAAGCTTAGAAACGTTTCTTCGGCTTTGCTTTTCACTGCCTTAATATTACTCACCATCGCATGATTATAGGCCTATTGACGAAATACTTGGGCTCGAACCATTATCAGAACGGCGTAATAAACCTTGCGTTTACTTTAATAAGAAATTATTAGAAGAGCATATTGACGCTCTCCGTTTGCTAGAACGACTCTACAGTCGTGTTCCAGTTAATACTAGGTTACAGGGTTCTTTTTATCCACCAATATGTAGAACAAATTTTACGAAAAATTCACCAATAGCTAGAATGACGTCTTTAGTCAATAACAATTAATCCTACCAAGACCACATTATTTTTTGTTTGTAATTAATAATATTATTATGATATTTAATTAGTCTGTTATATTTCATATATACTCGTATATATTGTACAATAAACGAATGGCGTAAATCCATATAAATAAATAAATAAACAAAAATAATGTGTTTAAATGTTTTTTTCAAAAACAACTCTTACATAAAATATACACTATCTTCTATTTTAAGATATCTAGAGAATTTCTGACCTAGAACAATGAAATATGAATTATTTACTACGTTCAAAGAATGATATGACAATAACGGGAATAACTATTTTAATAATGAGTGGTGAAATAAAAAATAATATGAGATTATGAAGAACACTCAAAAGCGGTATTAAACAAGTTATCTTTGTTTATTAAAAGAATCCTTCATTTAATTTGTTATTGTTTTATTATATTATGTATAGATCATTGTTTATATAGATAATATGACTGCTATCAGAATTACATTTAGACAAGAGAGTGATAAATCTGCCAAGGATTTATACAATTTTATATTTATATTTTACATTTGTAACCCTTGCAACAGCACGTTATAGTCTTGTAAAACTAAATAAAATAACTTATTTGTGTAACATAAAGTTAAATAAGTAAGACAACCAACCTAAATTATAAATTAAATAATAATAATAAAAAAAAATAGAATTTATTGAAAATCATTATATTTACCTAGGTACTAAAATTCAAAGCTTTTATAATATGCTGAAAAAAATATTATAAAGAATTATTTTTACAATGATTATTGTAACAAAATAAAAAATTATAAATAAATAATTCTATCACATTTTTGATTATAGTTTTAACTCACGGAAAACAAAAGAAAAATAATATAGTCTATGTAATGGAGTTTAATAGTAACTATAAATATGGTATTAAATCCGCTTTTTCTCAAGTAAGTTATTTTTATTGCAATCATTAATGAAACTAAACTAAATTTTACAGATAAATGACTTTTTAATTGTTATACTTATAAAAAAAAAGATTTGTATTTTATTTTACTATTTAAGTAGGTACCTAATTCTAACAATATTTGTAGCTTTTAAATTGTCTGGGTGTACTTACATGCAAAATACAATTTAAATGATTTTTAACTAGAAACTGAGCTTCTTAATAAGTATTAAACAAATAAAAGTATCGTACAATACCCATTAGCCATAGCCCGTTAAAAAAAAATCAAATAAAATCGAATTGAATAAAACCGTTATCAGTATTGATTTTTATTACAGTGTATAGCGTTAGTTGGAGCTGGATTCTTACAAGTCGGAGTTGGCACAGAACTGATTTGTTCAACAGTCATTATCGGAGCTTTATCAGACCAATCAAGTGAAAATGAATGGCTAACCATGACCAGTGAGCAGATATCTTGGTTCGGTGAATATGAATATAGTTTATAAATGTACATTTATTTACTACCTAATTTATCATTCCTGAGTATTCGCACACTTCTGAATCGAACGAATGCGCCGAATCAATTCACGCCCTGCAGCGGCGATACAGAGGGGAAGGTAAAGGAGCGTTTGCCCTCCCCCCTTAGGCCGTAATTAGTTGTGTGGGGGGAAATAATGCAAATAATTAGCCTTCAATACAGGTTGAAAAAAAGGTAACTACATTTTTAAAAATTCGCTCCCCCCCTCCCCATGGGTGACTTCCGGATCAGCTACTGTTCAAGTCTATCTTTCACCAATTTTTTTTCAACGCACACGTCTATATTCGAATACTTTATGGAAATCATAATGATTCAGATATTATTTACTTAATATAAATTGGCTGTCTGCAATAATTATTAGAACTTATAAAAACCAAAAATATAATAATATTATATTTATTTATTTTAGTTGTGTATATAGGTAAACCGAACAATAGGTAATTATATATATATATATATATTCCGAAAATCGTGGATCCCTCTTTAACAAAGTGCAATGATTTTCTAAAATCATATCAATTAATAATATGAAAATAAATAACAACCAAAAAATTAACGACAAGGGACAATCACGGCGCGAACACTCGCGAGGAGGACGAAACTGCTACCTATAGGACCTATAGTATTAGTATAGTATTAGAGTACTTACCACCAGTCCGGGATAGTAAAATTGCACTTTATACCTAAATAAAATGGTCAAATTGCACTTGGATTAAAAAAAGGTAATGATCGAACTGTACTCGAGTTAAAAGCAGTTAATGGTCAAAACTGCACTCTGGATCAAAAATGTTTAAAAAATAAAGTTAATTTAAACATTTGTAAAATACTAACTTCCCTTCCCGCTTAAAATAAAATCATTGACATAACTACTAATTATTATTTTTTTATACTTTTTAATTTTATAAATAATGTATATTATATATTATTTAATGCAATTAAAATTATTGTCAGTTTTAAGCATGTAAATGGGAAAGGAAATAAATGTTTAATCCTTTCGTGCATGACATTTTTGTTGAAACAGCTTTTTGAATCCGAGTGTTGTTCTAACATTACCTGTTTTTAACCTGAATGCAGTTTGATTATTATCTATTTTTTAACCCAAGCACAATATTCTACTAAAATAAGTACAATTCGTCCTTACCCCTCTAGTCTCTATCCGACATTTATCGTCTGTTCGTCATCGCAGGAAGTCTCCTGTACCTGTGCACTCCTCTGGGTAGCCTGATCTCGTCACTGGTGTTGGATCGGCTTGGCCACAAGAACTGCATGATAATCACCAACATACCGTACTTAGTGTCTCAGATCATGTTTTTCTACGCCGAAAACGTGGAGACCATGTACGCGTGCTCGATAATGATGGGCCTGAGCGTGGGATTCTCGGGCGGCCCGTTTTCCGCCTACATAGGCGAAGTGTGCGAACCGAAGTTAAGGGGCGCCCTGATGTCTGCCACGAACGTGTTCTACTTCAGCGGTTCGCTGCTGTTCTCCGCCATTTACGCTATCACCAGACAGTGGAGGTTAACCGTACTTATCAACATGGCGATACCGATCGTAACCATTGTGATCTTGTACGTGGTGAGTAATTATAATATGGTATTATAGGTATACAGTGCTTAAATTGGGAAAAAATTAGAAAGGGGGGGGGTGTAAAAGTTTAAAAAAAATGTACGTACCTGATTATTTAAATGTTTTATTGATAAATAATTTCAAAAAAGAAAAGGGGCTCCGTTCCTCTAGGACTTCTTTCAATTCAAACGGTACTGGTTTGCGCAAAAATACCAAAAAGACAACTTGTTTACTCACAAAACTACCACTCGTTTGGGAACAGTTGAGCCTTAAACCAGATACATAGTTTACGCACAGTTACATTTTTAAATATTTAATACTTGTTTAAAAGTACTTATATACATTTTCCTTCCTCCTTAACGGACTTAGGATTATCTATGAATGTATTCATAGGTGTGGTTAAAAAGGCATGTTAATAATTGTTAATTTTACTCGGTTGTGCGTGTAGCTCTGTTTCACTGCGAATCGTTTCTTTTTCAATTTCGTTTGCTGAATGCTCACTATGTTTACAATGATAATTTATAATCTGAATTACTATTGTATACAGTTTATTTACAACAACCATACCTTTGCATTTTTTATCTGTACAACAAAAACATAAATCACCATTTTTTAAAACTCGATTTTTTGTAAATTTAAAATTATTTATACTCATACATACATTTCCATGTCGTGACTAGAAAACTTCACTGATTTTTAAACTCATTTTCAATAAATATAGGTTAGGTTAGATTCATAAAATATATGTACGTGCACTGTAAATTCTCGAGATGTAGGTACTGTTTGTAGGGAATTTAATAACATTTTCCGTAATCTTTATCGATGATTATCAGTGCCCAGATCGTTAAATAGATCAAATGCAATTATTGCCGTGTGCGCAAACCAATTATACATTTAATATCATCATGTGCCTAAACGAGTTCAGAGATATACAGGTAAAAATTATAGATTGTGCTCAAAGGAGTTGCAGCCCTCAATTCAAGCATTGCCTATCTATATATACGCATATATACGTAGGTGCTTGTAAAATATCAATGTTTACACCTAAGTAGGTACCTATACCTATTTCAATAATATTGTTTTGAATATTATATTAGAACAAAACTTTTGATAGCCCATTTCAGGTGATGTATTCAAATACATATATTGCAAATATGGTTTTTTTATTTTTTTTTTTTATTCGCCTGTAAAATACGTTACACGAATAGTAATTATTATTTGTAGCACAAAAAATAGTTTATTAGTAAACAATATCCGTTAAACCGATCTGATTAAAAATGTTGCGTTTGATATTTTAGTTCGAAAATCCAAAAACCTCAACATCCAATACCCCTCCATCGAAAATTAATTTACATGCATAGATGTATTTTGTATATAATATTGAATAATGATATTTATAAATAATTAATTTCGTTTGCATAAAACGTTTAGGAAATTAAAAATTAAAAGGAAACAATGAAGGGGATGGTTGTGAAAATTAAAATTATTAATAATATCGAATAGGTATAGCATGCTAAAATAATATTCGAAACTTATTGTGCTTTTTATTTCAAACGTGGCTTTAAACATATATTTTGTATTCTGAGTATAAAAAAAATGATTATTATTGACAAGGCCGCGTAGATAATATAGTGTAATACGATATGCAATTTATTATTGTATAATATTATACCAATTATCTGCGATCTGTATAATATTATTCCACCGACCGAAAGACAAAACACCTGTCGATTATAAAAATAATAATTGTTGTTGTAATGTACACAGAGTCCGGATTCTCCGATGTGGTTACTGTCCAAGGGCAAGAACGAAAAAGCGCAACGGACGCTCGGCAAGTTACGTGGATGGGTGACCCACGATAAGTGTTCAGACGAATTTCACGAAATGGTAGTGTTCGTGTCTGCGAACAAAAACTCGTCGAGTAACTTTTACATTTTTTTTTTTTTTTTTTGACTACATTATATAAGCTACATTGAGCGTATTATCTATAATTATTGTAATTCTATAACGATTGCTTTCGTAATGGTCTAATACAGACGAGAAAAATGGCAAAAACGATTCGAACAGCTCTTGGAAACAACTGCTTCAGCCCGACGTGCTAAAACCTTTTCGCCTGCTGCTGGTGTACTTCTTCTTTTCGAATTTATTGTCTGGAGTACCATTCGCACCGTATCTAGTGGAAGTATTTAAGAAATTTGGCGCCGACGTCGACGTCCAATGGACCGTAGTAAGTACGACTCGAGGGTCGAGAGAACGAACATTATTATTCAAAACAAAAAAACAATAATAATTCAATATTAATTGTGTATTGATATATACTCATCGCGTACTTACCGTATTTGTTTATTTATTTACTATAAAATATTTACTTATAGGCTTTTTCGTTGTGCATAGCAATAGTCGGAGGAATATTGACCGTTTTCTTGGTGAACAGACTTGGAAAACGATTCCTCACTTTAACGACGTTGTCGATTTGTTCGATTTGTTACATATCAATCGGATTGATTGGCGTCTATTGGACGAATTCAAAACAAATTCAATCTTGGTTACTATTAACATTCTTTCTCATAAGTACGTTCGTGGCATCGTTCGGCATAATGCCTATCGGATGGATACTTCTTACTGAAATATTCCCAATGAAGTGAGTACAAAACAAATGCCACTTTAAACATTACGCGATATGGATTTAATATTATATAATTTACAACACTATAATTATTAATCTATGATTAATTTATTAGTGTAAAAATAAATCATAATTGCCGAGTACTTTTACTTAAAAAAAAATAAACAATTGTATGTGTAAATTAGACTAAATCTACACATCAATTACATTTTAAAAGTAATGGGTACATACTCTAAAGATTATAACAATAAATTGTCATTAAATTGCTTATGTAAATAGCATATTATTATACACTAATTCGTAAAACAAATAAACTAATAACAGAAGAACACTAAGTTTATTTATTGTTGAATATTATGTAATAATATATACCTATAATATAATATATATTACCTATAATAGACGAAGCCGAAACATCTTGTGATAAATATGTCATTGAAAAAGAAATTTCTCTGTAATCTATTATGTTACTTAAATCAGTGGCGTAGTTAGGGGGGGGGGGGGTAAGGGGTTTCTACCCCCCCCCCCTACACCAAAAAAAACAAATCTTTTTTATATTGGTTAGAATTTTAAATAATAGATAAATAATACTAGTACAAATTAACATGTGTAATATTATTATTACCATATATATTAATATAGTTATAGAAATTATCCGAGTGTTTACACTTCTAAGTTTTATTTTAAGAAAACCAATTATAAAATCGACGAAAACAGCGATAACGGCCTCCGACGTCCAACACGTAACAACACGAGCATGCCGGTCGATAATACGATATTACGATCTGTCGGCCGTCATATTTCATTTGATTTGTTAGAGTTTGAAACTTTAGTATCGTTACACGATACGCCTATCAACTATCATTTAAGATTTAACTATGGATAAATAAACTAATAACTTGTAATTTGTATCATAAATATATTTAACCCCCCCCCACCCCAGACAAAAAATCGTATCTACGCCACTGACTTAAATAATAATTTATGTTTTTGTGATACTTGTTTCAGGAGTAGGAATATAACCTGTAGTATTTGTTCGACATTGTCTTTCATTATCAGTTTTTTTATGACCAAGTATTATCCAAATGTCGTGGATTTAGTGGATTTCTACAATACATTTACTATATTCGGATTTGGAGGTTTGATCGGTTGTGTGTATTTCTATTTTTGTCTTCCTGAAACCGAAAACAAAACACTGCAAGAAATATCAGAGTTTTTCAAATAAACCAAAAGAATTTAGTTATGTGTGAAAATTGTTGTACAAGACGACTATTATAATATAATATTATGCCTAGTGTGTTAACACATTATATTGTAATTATTATATACTCGATATTTGTATATTTGTTAAAACTACATTAGATATTCTGTTTTTTTTTTTTTTTTTTTTGTTTAATGTAAATAAAATAATTAAATTATATATCACTATTAGATTTTTTCTGATAATTGTTCCTTGTTATTATTATATTATGTTATAATTTATTTCCTATATTGTTTTAAAGTTAAAACATTCAATGACAAATATCTAAAAATATATTTTTTTTGTTACTAATTGAAATACCTCGGACTTATAATGAACGGACTTATAACTTTTCTTAATTTGTTCTATTTAAAAAATATTACTAAAATTATTTTTTTTTCTATATTTAAAATATTTGTTTAAATTACAATCAATAAAACAATAATGTCTCTACCTAACGAAACATAAATAGTACAAAAGAGTTATTTTTCAGAAAAAAATTGAAACCTTTTCGTTCTAAGCCCAAGATAGATTGGTTATTATCAAATATTTGTACTTACAATGTAATCTTATTTTAGTTGTCATATAGTTAATGGAACTTTTTTTATTAAATTTTATGTTCATTTTTTTTTTTAAATTTATAATTATAATAATTGATAAGTGTATAATAATTAACTACAGGCAATATATTGTTTATGTATATTTAATATAGACCAGTTAGGAATGTAATCCCTTAGTAATTATTAACGAAGTATAAAAAAATATTATATAAATGTATCATTCTTATTTTAAAAACCGTATAATGTATGAAATGTGTTCAATACATTGTTTAGAGTAATCTATATAGTAGGTACCTAAGTACCTTCCTATCTATTATTATAATGTTTAATTAAATTACGTGTAATAAATATCGTTTCGTTAATTGTGTTCATTATAGTAAATTTTTAAATTATAATTGTTTTTACTATTACTGATCAGCATTTAAAATATTTGATACATTTATTTGTTTAATATTATAGTCTGTATTGCATAATAATCTTACTTGGACATTTAACAATACAATACTTCAACATTAAGACTACTCGTATATTTAAGTGGACACCTTACATAATAATATTATCCTGCCTCGTTTGTACTTCTTTTTATGATTTTAGGATAAGAATTACGATATCTGTGACAAAATAATAAAATAATACTACCGGTTTCAGGAATATTTGCATTTAAAGTATTATTTACAATAATTTTATCATATACAGTTTAGTGTTTACCACTGCACGTGCGGCTGCACTTAAGACGCATTAACCTTCTTCGGCTGAAAACCAACTCCGTACAAATGATTTAATATTAATTACGGGAAATACTGTTTTTTCGGAAACGTTGTGAACACGTTAACGTTTTGTAGGTCAGACGTGATTTTAGAAGTGACAACACGCCCGCTGGCTGTAAGTGTAAGCGAGCGGACAATCAAACAAGGGATTTCTCGAAAAGATGTATTAAAAAACGGAAATCATCTATGGAAACAGAAACCCGATATTACATATTTTCAATAACAAGCGATTTGCGCGTAGCGTGTATCGTAGACACCGCTGTAAGGTTGGGTTAATAGAGGCACACGATGTTACGGCATCGGCGGTAAATAACGATATAGTCGTGTAACGACGTTTAATTCCGGAAATCGTTCCGAGGAAGTTGTAGAACTCGTCGACAATTATACATTTCCCGGTACCGGATCCGTATGCGTATAATAAATGGGCACCTCGTGGCCTAAAGTACTCCCCTTCGGTCTGCACGTCGTCGTTGTTTTTTGTTCGTTTGTTTCGTCGGCCGGCGGACGACGCGTTTGTTGCACGAGCGACAGCAGCAGATATACCAAACAATATAATGTTATGATAACGACGATATCCCGACGGCGGTCCTTGACTATCACCCGAAACGCCTTGACCGTCCTCTCGGCGCGTGCCGCCGCGACGCCGTTTCAAAACGCAGTAAGTAGCGACTTCGCACAGGGCGCACAGCTGGTACACACGGTCGCGCTTGTACCGCTCGCACATCGCCGCAGCGGTGAAAATAACAGATTCGTTTTCAAATTCGTACGTCGTCGTCGTCGTCGCGCGTGGGCTTACGCCGTCCGACCGTTTTGAGTGCATCGTTCGTCGCCCCGCGCCGCCATTAAAACTATATTGTGCATATTTGCACTTCCGCCGCCGTCGTTGTTGCACAATAATAACATCGTTTCGGCGATGGCCGAACTCAGACCGTCAAAACTGGACGCGGAAAATGCCAAGAACGAGTACGATTCGTTTAGATCCTCCGTGGCTCAAGTATGCGATATAACTGTTTATTTATTTTTGTATTTCGCTTTCGACGATATTATATTATTATACCTACGTTTCGGTCGGCCGGACGACCGATATTGTCGTCGTCCGTATATTATTATAATATTATGGCAATCGTATGTGATTACTGAACCAACCGAAAGAACTAATGTTGTTTGAATAAAGCATATCGCGTACTATATAGTGCATATAATATATCGATAATCATAGTTTATTTAGTAAATATTATCACAAAACAATAGTTATATTTATAATTAATATATATTTAATGTATACGTTTAAATAAAGTACTTATATTTGTTTTTATTGTTTACTTTGAAATATACCATATTGTACCTACGTATCAAGTATTTCATATTAATCTATTTATTTGTGTATGTGTTTTAAATAATTAACAAATAATTCTTAGTTAGAAATCAAACTAAAATAATAACAATTGGTTATAATATATAAATAAATTATGACGACTTATGATATTATTCATATGTTTAAAACTTGATAAAATGTCCGAATAAAAGACTATGAGTCTTTCAGCTTTGCATTTTTTTTCGATACCTTAAATAAATAATTTAAATAAAATAATAACTGGTATAGTTAAAGTTAGTTTTAACTATACAAACGGTATTTAAGTAAAAACATTTTTTAATCATTTTGGCATTTATTTTTTTAATACTGTATATTTATATAATGGTACAGAACTATTTACATGACGTATGATTAAATTCAGATAACAATACAAATAGGTATTTCTAAGATCCCAACCAATTCGTTTTTATATTAATTTAATCTATAAAATGAACATACTCGTAGTGCGCGAGTAAACTAATACAAACATAATACATAATTGCTTACAATGTTTACTACTATCCAGTTAAGCATATATTATGTATACTGATGAAATTTCTTAGAACCTAAACTAGAACATGAGCCGGGACATGTGGAATTTAACGGTTTTATTTTTCTAAACTATCCTAATGACTTAATATGAGTTATAGTACTGATCATAATAAACGCTTATCTTTTTATTCCTGAAAAAATTTAAAAATTATCAGTGAATAGTTTTGAATTTCGCTAATATTTATAACTAGTACCAAATTCGATGTAAATTCAGACGATTATTCTTTTGAACTGCAGAGACAATAGACATTTGGAAGGACCTAGTAGGCATTTTTTTTTTTTTTTTTGCAGTACACTCAAACTAATCAATCTCGTAAAGTCGAACGATTAGAGAACGTTATTGAAGTAGAAAGCCGGAACAACGCACGTCAAGGATCTTTAATGTATTAAAATAATACGAAACTAGATTGATGTCGACCTCATGGTGCGCTTATATATGCAGCGAATGCCATTGAGTATTTTAATCGTGTTGATTAATCAATACTTGCGGGTATCTACAGACCTACACAACTAAGTGGAATATAATCGTAAAATGCTTATTTCAAATGTACATTGATATATCCGTCATTTGCCGAAATAAACGCACGATAATAAAAAAAAAATTTAATCGTTATTAGGTAGGTATTTCAATAGCAATCGATTTGTTGTAGGTAATATGATTAATGACGTTACTCGTAGTAGTAATCATAAATCCATAAGGTCATTTATTATAAAAAAAATTATAAAACATTTTATTCAATTATTTAAAGGACGAAATGATTATGTTTTTACTAATCATGCAGATATCGGCAAAATAAGCATCGATCTATCGATATCTAAAAATTTGATAAGCATATATCTAATGATATTATAATCAAAAGCGTCTGTAGAAGAGATTTGCGAAAAACGAAAGTTTAATTAAAGAATCAGTTGAACCGAACGATCATCTGTTACATTGTTCTAGTCTGTATTTCAGAATTGATTTGAAATAATAATTATTGTTTGGCCAGCTTTCTCCGATATCATAACATTATTAATGTGTGTACATAACAGATATTAATAAGCAATATCATATAGTGATTGTTCCAAATATTCCAATGATGAGAAAAGAATGGCAGTGTGCAGTTTATGTAATCTTGTGGGGTGGGATCGCCCAGGGCGAAAGCTACAGCACTAAATTATAATTATTGCCATTCGATAATAAAAAAAATACATAAATAACATTTATTATTCAAGTACAACAATGACAGTTGTAATGATCTGTATTGATATATTCTATACGTGTTACTCATTGTATTAAAACAATACATTTCTAAGTATTTTCGACAGAGTGTAGTTTGAATTCAATAAACCTCCGAAATCAGATTACAAGATGTTTATATAATCAATTTTCTAAATCATACAAATTTAGACAAGTATAATTAATGGTGTTGAGAAAAAACTAAGTGAAAAGAGTTGATAGATAGTAATACAGCCAAGTCAGTAAGACAAATCAATTAATATAGTATTAACATGGTCAATAAGCATTAATCGAACGAATAATTAATTTATGTAATGACCGTTCAAAAAAATAAAGTATTAGGGTATTTTTCGATATTTAAGTTATCAAATAAACTATCGGTAGGTATTGACTTTATCAAATGATTAAAAATATATTGCTTAAAAAAGGCACCGATCGTCATTGAAAATTCGAATTTTTAAATAAACTATACTCGGACAAGACATATAATATTATTATTATTGTTATTATTATTATTATTATTATTATTTTTATTTTTATTAGTGTCGCGAATTGAATGCATTTAAATTAACCAAAAAATGAAATTTGAATTGTGATAAAAAAGGGGACGACCTAAAAATGCAAAATGAACGTCTTAAAATCAAATTTGTTGTCACGTAGTTCAGACTTTCTGTTCGGAAAGCCACGTTTTACTACAATATAAGCTATAAAATAAAAATCGAGCAAATACATCAAATTTATTATGTAACTGCAACTGCAACTATTATTATTTTAATCCACAGGTCGGTACGATCATCGTGCAGAACGTGATAATGTTGGGCTTTGGTATGTCGCTGGCCATACCGACGGTGGTCATCGGATCGCTGATGTCGGATGGCGGCGACGACGGCGGTAGCGACAGCATGGCCTTGACGGAAACGGAAGCGTCGTGGTACGGCAGCGTGCTACTGGTATGTCACCCGACGGGAGGCCTGCTGTCGGGCGTCCTGCAGGAGATCGTGGGCCGGAAGTGGTGCATGGCCCTGGTGAGTGTACCGCAGCTGGTCGGCTGGTACGTGCTGTGGCGGGCCGGCGACGCGTTCGACCTGTATGTGTCGTGCGTGGCCCTGGGCCTGAGCATGGGCCTGAGCGAGGCGCCGGTGCTGACGTACGTGGGCGAGACGGTAGAGCCCCGGCTCCGTGGCCCGCTGTCGTCGGTGTCCACGTTCACCATCATGCTCGGCTCGTTCATCGCGTACCTCATGTCCACCGTCATGCCGTGGCGGACGGTCGCCATGATCAACATGGCCGTGCCCATCGTATCGTTTGCCGCTGTCGTGCTTCTGGTAAGTGTATATATTATATAATTAATTATATTAATATATATGTAATATATTATTATTATCAGTGCTCGACTTGGCAAAATTAAAGTAGGGCGACTCTGTTAACTTTAAAAAAAAAGAGCGTCCCCATCACTTATTAAACGTTACTAAGCCTTAAAAATAAAAGTAGGGGTACGCTAAAATTTCTGAAAAATTATTTAGGGGACTCCGTCCCCCTGCGTCCCCCCAAGTCGAGCACTAATTATTATACATTTTCGTTATTGTTGAATATTATATAAGTACGCTCAGTGCAATGCTTTTTTTTCTGATTCCTCAAAAAAATTTAAGACGAAAACGGTTATCACCTCTAAACCTATAAAACATCATAATAAGGTTGCATTCCACAGTTTTAGGCCTAGAGTACAGCTCGTTTGTAACGAATAATGCGTTTTGTTTTGCTCTCAGATTGAATTATTCGATTTTTGAGCCTTCGAGTACACGAAATGTATTATATCTGTAAACTTTTCAAGCCGTTTATCAGTGCATTTAAATTTGACATTTTTTATATTTTTCGTTTTTTCTAATCTAAAAATGATAGTGTAGATGTATACATTAAAATTCATTGGACGGAGGAAATTCGGTAGGACGTATTTTATACATTGTATTTTACCTATAAAAGCGGTATCATTTTATTTTTATCTAATACGAAAACTGCGGATACTACCTATGTAAAGTAAAGATTAGTGATTGCTGTTTTCGATTGATTTTTTTTTTCAATACATTTTTAAGCGTTTTAAAATCATTTCCCAGAATCGTGATATACGCATATATTCGAGTGTATTTTAATGAGTGATCACTATATAAACTAATTTTTTTATTACACATATAGTATATAATTATAATAATTATTATTATAGTATATTTTTAAAGTTTCTTCCCGCCACACTCTAGGTCGACACCTCCTTTCACCATTGCCGCTCATAACACAAATTATGGCAAAAACCAGCTGATTAATAGAATGATGCACCTTGGCAATGAGCACCCTCACTTATTTAACAGCTAATTATTGCTATTTTTGTATTTATTCGTGTCTATCTTATATTTTATATTATTTTTATTAGCTGTTTAACCATTTACCCATTTATATTGTTAAAGTAGCAGCATCATTTAATTATTTAACTATTATTACAAGCAACTACATGTATAGTTGGGTATGTGTAACACCCACAGATCATTAGACAATAATCATCTGATTTTTATGTATTGTATTGGGCTCGTGGCCAGTCGATAATTAAAGAAAAAATTAAATAAATAACTCCGCCGCTGCATGGCAATCCCTGCACTCATTATAATGTAATATTATTATTATCATCGATTTCTCTGCGCAGACACCCGAATCGCCGGTATGGCTGTTGTCAAGGGACAGGCCCGGCGAGGCGAAAAAATCGTTGGCCTACTTGAGGGGTTGCGTGAGCACGGCCGACGTGGAAGACGAGTTTTCCGAGCTTTCGATCTACGCGGGATTCAACAAATCCGTCGATCTCGAGCAATACGCCGACTGCGGAATAGACCAACGGCGTCTGTCGTACGTCAAGTACCTGCAGATCAACACCAACGATACTACTAATGGTAAGCAAATAATAGACGATATTTACCTGTATTACAACGGTTGCTTCCGAATTGCATGCCAAAAAAAAAAAAAAAAATAAAGTCCTAATTGCATGCCATCTCTCGGAGGGGTCTGTCCGAATTGCATGCCGTGTACAAATTTATTTACCATGTACTTATGTAAATGAATTAAATTTTTTTTTAACTTTTATAATTTTTCAGAAAATGCAAACGTGTATAAGAAACGCTCTATGATTTTTTTGATTATTACAACTGATTTGTTTTTGTTTTTTAAAATATTTTTTATCCTACAGTAGTAAAAATTTAACCTATGTATTATATATAATATAATTCTAGTGTATTGTGGTCTGTTTCACATGCGTATCCATTCAATCTAGTGCTTGAAGCACAAATGTATAAGCACTATTATATCAATTTCAAATGATTAAGATAAGAAAGGTGGCGCTACAGCCATTAATAATAATATAATTTAAATCGAATGGAGATATTTTTAAAATCATCTAGGTATGTGTTTTTCCGTGTTTTATATAATATTAGTACGTTTTGGAACGCTAACGGTAAACTTGTCCACATTAGTTGTAATGTGATCATGGAACCACAAGTTGATAATATGTTCAGTGAATAAAACAAAAAACTATTAGTAATTGATGTTTTTAAATTTTATTTTCAAAAGTTATTGCGTAATGATATGACGTATAAGTGGGCTTGTTGTAAACGTTCTCGTAAGACCCCTGTAAGAGGTGACATGCAATTCAAACGTTCCGATTTATGTTTATTTTTTGGCATGCAATTCGGATGCACCGATTATAATAATATATAATGAGACGAAGTCGTCATGTACCCGAACCGCGGTAGTGGTGCAGGAGTGAGGGAGTAGAACTCGGGGGTGTACAATTTTTATAATTTATTTATATATTATTATGATATTTTTTACAGCCGAAATCGACATTCTCGCCAATCAAAACCAAACCGGTTTTCTAGACACGCTGAGAAGTTTTTGGTCTCCGGAACTCAACCGGCCGTTCTTGTTCATAATGCTCTTCTTCTTTTTCTGGTCATTCGCCACGTTCATACCGGCCAAACCGTACCTGATAACCGTGTTTGGCGAAATCGGTTTACCGTGCACTGCTCAATGGACACTGGTCTGTGATTCGTCGTTACGTTTAAAATTAGTTATACTTTAAACACGGTATACCAGGCGCGGATTGAGAATATATTTATATTTACTTGGTGGAGGGGGGGCATTTTGGATAAAATTTCAGCCCAAGTCTGATAATGGCAAGTTTTGTTGGTTACCAAAACGAAACATCTTAAAATTTCTTGAGTCTACGAGAAGAGGCTATCGTTCTTTGGCCCTTCCCCCTCTTAAATTCGCTCTTACGATATATTATGTTTTATTAATAGAATTATTTTTATTTTTAGGTCTATACATCTATATTGACCTTGGTAGGAACTCTTTTGAACGTGTTGACCGTAGCTAAACTCGGCAAACGTCCTATCACATTGGTTTCAATGGCGGTCTGTGCTTTTTCGATGCTTGGAATTGGAACGTATATGGTTTTTACTCCTTATTTCTCGTTTTCGTCCACGTGGATACCGATGATATTGTTGAACGCCTTATTCTTCTTCTCCGGTTATGGCGTATTTCCTATTCCATGGATGTTAGTCAGTGAAATATATCCCACAAAGTAAGTTTATACATTTTCTAGTGACAATCGCATGATAAAAATGTAATAAAAATAAAGCATAAAGTTTTGCAAAATCAATTTCATACAAATTACAATTTAAGTCTTTAACTCGATATCATCGAAATCGCGTTTTTTACAGGGGACGCGGTATTGCGAGCGGACTAACGGCTGCGTTGGCGTTTTTGATGACATTCGTTTTGACAAAATTTTTTTTGGAAATGCAAGAGTGGCTCACTCTCCCTGGACTGTTCATTGTCTATGGATCTATCACGTTAGTTGGAACTCTGTATCTGTACGCGTGCATGCCCGAGACTGAAAACAAAACGCTGCAAGATATCGAACACTTTTTCATTGGCGACTTGGACGACTACGAGGACCACAATAATCTAAACTGATTGATTTGGAAACAAACCACAGCATCAAAATATTCCTAATTTGTTTTTCGCAAAAATCATTGTTCACTATAATTTATATTAATTTAAACCTACATATTTATTATTTATTGTTAACTTGAACACTATTACATTATTCTGTATATTATCAAATACATTTAATTAAATGGTGTTTTGAAATGTTTAGGTACTGAAAAATGACTGGTGAGTCCTATACCTATTATGTAGCTTAAATTAAGCTTAATTCTTAAGGGGTTTCATTCGGTCGCATTTTAAGGTTATTAGGATAGGCAATTTAACATGATGACATTAAAGTGACTTGTAGATGTGTGCAAAGTAAACGAATATAAATGCGTGTGAGTCTAATCTGTAATCGTTTTCGATTAATTTTCCATAGAAACCTTTCACTGTCGACACTAAATCGGTAATATGCGATTGTGTACGTTTGTCTCTTTAAGTTTAAATTGTTCGATTACGTACGTTTGTGTACGATTTCTTACCTTAAACACTTTACAACTGCGTATGAAAATAAGTGCAATGATATCAACATGCAGTGCTATTTAATATTTAATGTTACTAACAGTATCGTAACGCACCAAACCAAATATCGTAAACAATAAACAAATTATGCGATATCAATGATTCGTCTACAACTCAAAAATTACCTAAAATTTAAAAATAAATCTTGTAAACCATAAACATCTATAACTTTAAACAGCTAAATAGGTTAACTATTAGATTTCTGTGATTCTAGAGCAAAGTAAAGAATGTGTCTATACTTTCGGTTATCAAAAGATAAAAATTCACAATAGTATTCAAACGTTTAAAGAAAAACAAAAAAAGAAAAGACGGCAAGTTGGCACCGCTCTGCTATACAGTAGGAGTCGAGTAGGTCACTATAATGGATGAGAGTTAAATTTGAATTCATTGATATATAATAATTGTATACAGAAAATGATCGAAGCGAAAGACGGCCTGTTAGTTTACATAACTAGCGTATTTTATGATATTATTGCTATTAAAGTAATTCCTCTTACTGCAAATAATACGCTAGGCTGCTTTCATTTTTGCCGAAAACATTGTAGGATCATTATTCCCGTAGAGTGTATTTTCGAAGACAAAATGGCATTAGCACCAGGCGTAGCTCAACGTGAAACGTGATAGTATAGTGAAGAATGAACACACGGTCCGAATTGGTTAGAACTCAATTACACGGTATAAGCGGTATAAGTAAGGTATTAGCATGGTTACCACTGAACAACCACGCGGTTCGATCAATCAGAGTTCTAAGATATTTTTCATGAAATCACGTTTCACGATAAGCTGTGAGGACGCCTTTACTTTAGAGACATCAATCTTTGGAACGCATGTGATGCCGCCGAGCCGACGAGACACGCGAACGAGTGGGGCTAGTGACGACCGCGACGCGACGAACGGCCCTCCCACATAGGACCCTGGTACCAGAAACGCGGTTTTCGCTCCGTCAACCGTCGATCCGCGGTTCACTCGAGTTCGCGGTCCCTTTGTCGTTCTACTGCCCGCCGCGAACAGCTAACGCGGTTTGCTGCCACTGTTCGACTGCGCGCCCGCGTCCACATCGACCGACGTCAAGATGTTTTTATTTATCAGAGCCACCCGCCCGGACTGAAAACAACCCTGCCGATATAATATATAGTACTATATGATATATATACTATATACTATAATATAGCCGCTATAATATATAGTACTATAATAATTAATAAGTAATAGAAATAAGCTCTTGTATGAATTATTGAAATACAAATTAACAATTATCAATGAGTATTATTTTGTCATGATACTAGACTTCTAAGAAATGTTTTCTTCATTAGGTACAGGGTGCGGCAAAAAGAACTCCCTGATTAAAGAAACTAATAAAAACCACACCAAGTCAAATATCAAAAAAAAAAATAAAAATATTATTTATAAATTGTATATATAATGCCATTTTATATTAATTATTTTTAAAAATTATATCACTTGAGTGGCGGCCCTCATTCTCGATACACTGATTAAGCCTTTCACGGTAATTTTCTATGACTCTACGGGTCATTTCGGGCGGGATAGCAGCAATTTCCTGGGTTATTACCTCCTTCAGAGTTTCCAAAGTTTATGAACGATGTTGGTACTGTTGGGCTTTAAGATATACCCAGAGAAAAAAATCGCACGGATTCAAATCTGGTGAACGTGGCGGCCACTCAATGTCACCTCACAAGGAGACAATATGCCCAGGAAACATTTCTCGCAGAATGTCGAGTGAATGACGAGCTGTGTGTGCTATTGCACCATCTTGTTGAAACCACACATTTTGTTGTCCATACTCATGAAAAAAATCGTTCAATTTTGGCCGAAGAAAATGTTCAAGCATCTCAAAATAGCGATTAGAGGTCACTGTTACAGTGGTACTATCTTCTTCAAAGAAGTACGGACCCCACACACCAAACGCGAAAATGGCACACCAGACTGTAACCTTTGGACTGTGGAGTGGTCGCTGATGAAATTCTTGAGGATTGTGTTCAGACCAGTATTTTTGACCAACATTTTGTTTTGATTACCATACCTGAAAGACGATAATATGCCTCGTCCGTAAAAAGCAAAACATCTGTACGGGGAACATTCCAAAGGAGATCCCGACAAGACGATTTATTGGATGTTCATCACAGCAATGTTGCGGGTGAGGAATTTAATAATACATATAGATTCATGTACGTTGCAATTATATTCTTAAAAGATTATACTGCCCAACGTACGGATTACGTTTTCGAGAGAAACGAGTTGATAAAACAAATAAACTGAGTTGAGCAGTATATTTATTTAGATAAATGTATAATATATAGATAAAATCCAATTACCTAATATTTATTTTATCTTGACAATTAATTTAAGGTCCATCTGGTATCTTTAGTTATTATCTTTCATTTCCAATTATTTATTTTCGCTTTTATTTTGTAAAATACGATTTGTGCAATAAAATAGAATACAATCAGATTTTTTTCTAAAAATAAATGAAATTATAATTTTTGCTTTATAAAATAAATATGCTTGCGGGCGTCCATGCAGTTTCTCTTCTAATTTTTTTTTTCATTTAATTAACTTGTTTTAACTTTTTTATAAACATTTTTATTTTCTTAAAAAGCATAGTATAATAGACAATACTGGAAATATGTTTAATTTTTTTTTCACTTATTTGTTTAAGTGCGTGAAAAATAATTGGTTACTCCGGTCTCCTTAATATGATCAATACGAAAAGTATTAATTTTTTTTTCCCCAAGAAACATTTTGCTTGTATTACAATTGTACGAAGAACGAAATTAGATAGTATAAAAAATATAACCTACACAAATATAAATGAATTGCTAATATCTACACTTAATGATTATCAATTCAAATACAATGATTATTATTGCTATTTACGATTGTGTCGAAAATTAAAACACAGAATATTATATAGGTACACAATTAGGTATATAAATAATAATGGGTGCCTAAAACGTAGATTATACATATTCAAAACTTTACTATTTTATTCTAGTTATTTACTTAAATGTAAAGATTAAAACTATGATTATTCTGTAAACAGTTTCAAATCAAGATGTAGACGGTAGACGGTTTATCTGTATAAACGCTTCGTTTACTTAATAATATTTTTATAAGTTATTACTGTTCACGGGCACAGAGTATACAATTTTGTTTATGTGATGACTATATTTATTATTTGGATTAAGTTATTACGTTCAACAGACTTTTTACGACGTCATGATTATTTTAAGTTGTTTATAAACACTGCAAGTGACGACTTATTAATTATGAATGACGTAGGTATTTTCGAATATCATATTTATTATAATTTTCCAAGCTTTGCAGTTTTCACTAATAGTCGAATAACATGTTAGTTGTTAGATGTTTTTGAAATAATATGATAAGTTTTATAATATATTAATGATTTAACAAATTGTTTATAATTTATGTGCATCAGCTTATGCCATTATATGTGGCTCAAATGCTCAATGAGTAGAATTTGCCAAATAAATTATATTTTTAACTATATTTATGAAATGTGTATAATGTGTACATAGTCAAATAATCAAATATTAAATAGTTTATTATTTTTTTTATCATAGTATCTAAACACTATCTTAATGGCAAATAACGGGCGTCATTCGATTGCGTCCCGTTTTAACCTTTTATACCTTTTTAGTGTGTCGATTGTGGCCACAAGTCGAATAGGTAAAATTATTTTTTGTTACCTTTTTATGTTCCAATTGCGTCCTATTGTATGATATATATAAGCGTTCAATTACACTATTTTAAGACAATTTTAGTAATAACTATAAAATACATTCGTACAGCCGTCATCCATATCTGTTTATTTGACTGTGTATCAATGTTGCCGGTCTTAAAATAATATCTTCAATTGTTTTTTATTTTAAATTGTTTCGAATATTTTGTCTCTAATAATTTGGAAGAATTCGACTCATGGTAATGATTAGTTAGGTTACTTTTATTTTCTAATAACAGTGATCCACTTCTCTTAAAATAACATTTGCATTTCTTATTTGTGCAACTCCAACGCTCGACATCTTTGGTCAAAATTTTTGTGGAGACGATATTTAAACTTATCAATAATACGGATTTCTTTATTTTTTTTACTAAAAATGGTATTAATTTTGAATTTTTAATATACACTATAAACTTTAAAGTATCTCGGCTCTAAGGCACTTGGTGTACTAAATCGCTACGTGATCGTAAGTCGAAAAGAGTATCAGCCTTAAGATAAAATGTTCATAAACTCATCAAGTAAAAACCAATTCGTGTTTAAATATACCTGCACACCATATGTGACAAATATATTAGATTTAATATATCAATTTATGTGTCACATTAATACTTACCTATTATACAATAGGATACAATCGAAATACAGAAAAGATAGGGAAAAAATCGTTTACCTGTGTCTGGGAGGCAATTGACTAACTCCTCAATATTTGTTATACATAAAATAAAATACCTATATATATTTTTTTTTAATAAAATATTTGCTATACCTATTTATAGTATGACGCTTTGAAATCAATAAATTCTAAACTAATTGAAGAAGGATATACTTTTAAATTTTGATATATGGCCGATTATTAGTGCTGTGTGTAAATATAACTAAAAATGAATTGAAATAAAGTTAGAATAGTTACTACCGGTGGCGTAACTTACCTAACGAAATTATGTATGTGATCAAAGTAATAAAAAAAGATTGAGTAAGGCTGACCTAGATAAATCTCAACATCTCTATTATCTATTATCTATTATATTATTATTATTTTTTTAACCATTGCTGTGTGATGAAAATTAAAAACGTATAGATATTTTTTTTTCATAGAAAAAACGTTATAATTAATTTTTGCTAAAAGTAAGAATTTATAAAAAATTGTAAGATGCTTTTATAAACCTAACACAAATTAGGTTTAATTTAATTTTTAAAAGTGTAACAATATATTTACAAAAAAAAATGCTATCAACTACTATCGTGTTTATAGTAATTGCTTTAATTTGGGATTTTTATGAGTCTTCTATTTGTAACTTTGACGTAGATTGTCTAAATAAAGTAATACAACCTTGTTAAATTCGTATGAAATATGAACAAGTTCAATCGAATATGAATAATAAATCGTTCAAAGTCTATCGATCATTAGTCATTGCTATGTAATTATATTATTTATATGCATAATGATTAAAAATTATGCTTTTAAAATATTAGTTAACGTAAACACTTAATGGATGTAGATCATTGTTATCGACACGTCATCAGATACAAAATAAATATAACCGAATCACCTACTAAAATAAACAAAATTCCTCAATATAGAAAAAAAATTTTTAGAGATCATAATTATTTCTCGTTCAACGTACAATATTATAAAGATCCACACGATACATATTTCATAATAATAAATTACAGTCTTCAAAATTACTATACTCGGCAAAAAAAAAATAATAATAATAATTGTTACAGCTAAAGTGCACTCGGTATAAATAGCGTCAGCGATCTAATACGAATCGCGATCATTTGCTTACGTTTGAGAGGAGAACGTACAGAAATACGTAATAATAATAAAATTATTTTTACGTACGTTTTGAATTGTTTTGTGTAAGTCACTCGTGTCGCGTTTTCGCACAAAAATTCGTTTTTCTTTTAAAAAACAAATAAAAAACCGAATTTTGCCGGGTACGCTACATACCATTACTGGTTGTTACCATGTAGGTACATCGTGCGGTGTACAATAAAATATTGGCTGTTGTATTTTAGTGTCGTTTTCCTGACCTTTGCCCATCAATTGCACATAATAATAATAATAATAATTGTTTATATCTGCTACTGCTACTGCTGTTGCTCGCAATCGTATTTAATATAATCTATAATAGACGAACAAAAACCCGCGTTGCGATCATAAGGCGCCTTGCAGCATCCGAGGCAGCACGTGCAGCTCGTTGTCGTCGTCAAAATTAAATAACCGTTTTCAACAACGACAATCGCACACGTGTGCGAAAACGTAACATTAAAAATAATATTATGTCGTGATAAAAAGTGTCTCGTATTGTGTATTCTCGTTATTATATATGTTATTATAAAATATATTATATTATTACACGGCCGGTGTGCTATATTCACGTTTTTCGACTCCTCCCGACCGTACTCGCACGTTGAGGGCGCGAGAATACAATAATTTTACAATACTCGACAGTGCGCGCATCAAACGGCAACTGAGTAATCTGCATATTTTATATCTCTAATATCCCCGATAATTATCGTTCGACTTTTGAAATATTCGTCATCCATAATATTTAAAAAAAATTTCTCTCTGTAACCGCGGAAAATTGTACATCGCGGCCATGTTCAACAACACGGGCAATCTACTGCTACAGACCATGCTATACTTGGCACAGACAGACAACATTACGTTCCCGTTGAACTACACCGCGGACGCGAACAATGTCATATTAGAAGGCGACAGTGAGTATACCACCTAAACTCTATTTTTTTTTAAAAAATTGAACCCTAAAAGCCGTTACGGAGGCGGTTATTGTAGTGGTAACAGTGTTGATAAATATTAAATTAATCGTCTACCTGTAATAAACTATTATAGGTACCCGCAGATGTAACGTCCGATGAGACTTGTCCACATTTAATAATTATCGTCGTTCGTGTGTGAACCGAGTTCCGCTTGATGTTTAATATATATTTTATAAAAATCCATCGCCTTCACGTTATAAATCTAATCACCTAGAACTTTAGCCACTTTGCTCGACATCTGATGTAACACTCATATATTATCGAGTGTACAGATGTAGTAAGTGATATTTAACAATTTGTTTAGTAGAAGCATTTAAAATTGTACACCATTTTTGCACAAATATTGGGTTGAAGTCATAGGAGTATTTTGTTAGCCATCTAATTTTTATTATAATTATGTCTTTTAACATGTTTGAAACTTAACAATAACATGAATATACTAAGTTTTATTGAAATACTTTTGATGTAAGTGAGCATACAACATTTGAACACAGAATTTTTTTAAATCATAGTACATATTTCAAACTAATGCAATCTAAAGGATAAAATATTAAGCAAACACATACAATATTTTTGCATTATATGGAAAATGAAATGGAAAATTTTATAGAGTATACTCAACTCATTTTCGCCAAAAATGGCACTTACCACATTTGTGCATTAGACCATCGTTATGATACAGATATATTATTTTATAAAATCGCTGCAGTTCTTTGTCAATACTAATGGTTTTGACCATTTTATTTTTCAGTAGATTTATCATCTCAAACCACGCCAAAAATTCTCAAAAATTACTTAGTATACCTACTTTGCACCGGACATATTACCATACCATTTCATTACCTATATCTGCAGAAAACTCATTGCAACCAATATTTAGGCATACAGCGGTGCTTTGAACACAATTTTAAACATATAATACACACGTAACTACGTAAACGAATTGAATATTGTACCTAAACGTTTCGACCGATTAAACTATAAATTATAATCTGTTATCGTGATTAACGCACGTCCATATAATTGCCAATATTATTGCACCTGTCTAAGTTTAACAGCTGGTCGATTTCAAAAGCTTTCAATTTCCATCGACTTGAACTAACTTCTGTAAACTAACAAATCAGCCGAATTACAATTGTTTAACACTTTGTCAACTACAAATGGCAACATTTTTGACAGAAATCGGTTACTTATTGTATTGTATATGTATAATGTAATTATAGCCGTGCAGTGTGCACAGTTTAATATTTCAAAGTTCGCAAGGCCTTAAGTATTATAGAACCTTGAAGAATTTAACAACACATTACTTTTTAAAAGCCCGACAATCATAATAATAACTATTATTATTATGTGTTACATTACGTTTTGTAATGTTGTTTCCATAAATATTGTGACGTTATCGTAAACTGTGAACCTATAATATATTATGTATTTAGGTATGTGCGAAGTATGTACGAGTACCGGAAAATATATTCACCACGTGTTGAATACGACTCAGAGTCCACAGTGTAGCATGCCGGTTTTTATTGATTATGAAATTGATAATAATTATTGTTATTACTTATTAGTGTTATATTACTGTGTCGTATAGCAGACACATACTGAGTTTAATTGACCAATTTAGGTATAATAACAAAATATAATACTTTTCACTCTTCGGTTTAATTAATTTAAATTACGCCGTTATTATAAATTGTTGTGCTACATACACATATTATTGAAATTTAATATCGAATATCGAGTAAAACCACAACATTACTGTCGTATGTCAAAATGACTAATTATTAATTATTATCATTGACTAAACCCTATGCGTTATGTACTGATCTAAAAAAATGATTTTAAACGAATATTTTTAAGAATCTATTGTGTTATATAAAAACCAAATATTATGCTACACAATTAACGCCATCGTTCATTTTGAACGTATAGAGTTGTGGCTATCACTTGCCAGAGCTATAAAATAATGTTTGTATCAAGTAACAATATTAAAGTAAACGGTTTTTTTCTGTATCGAAAACTTGAATTCAATATATATTATAAGAATTCGAAATGGTTAAACTTCCTATTTTATATAGGTTAAGTTATATCTAATCTTTATATGGCCACCGATCTATATATATTACTAAACAAATATGTCTAAATGTCAAACGGGGTTTTATTTTCTTCATAGTTTGGAACCATACAAATATATCCATGACCAGGCTACGTCTTTATAGGAAAATTATGATTAATTTTGATGCGGCATACGAATTTTAAAAGACCTCGTGTGTATATCTTCACCACAATGCACATAAATAATCATCATCATAATGATACCAATTAATATATTATAATTAGGGCTCGGAACTTATAGTGCTCTTAAAAAATACTAAACATGTATTTTTTTAAAAAGTACAAATATGTTTTAAAAATATGCACTTATATTTTCTTTTTAACAAATATTTTATAAAACTATAAACTGTGGTAAAGCCCAGAGTTAGATCAGTTCAATTAATTATATTTATCTTTATAGTTAGATTCTCACAAGTAAATGAGTGATAAAATAAATACCTATATTTGAAAGTATAAAACTTTAAATATTTTTTTATGTAGTGTCTAATTTTTAGCTTACCTAGCAATAAATGTAATTATAGCCCACAAAAAAAAACATGCAAACGTGACAATTTCCCAATCCTAATAAATTATAATAAATAGTAATAATATTTACCGCGGTTGTCTTGCGGTCTTGTTGCAGACGTGGAGGTCAAGTGTTACGGCGAATACGGTTGTTTTTCGGTGGTCGGCGCTTGGCAGGACGTCTCCTCGAGGCCGGTGAACATGTTCCCTGAAAAACCGGAAAAGATCGCACCGCGGTACTGTCTATACACCCGAAACAACAGGAACACGTGTCAGTACCTGAACCACAAGGACCACAATTCGGTGATCACTTCGAATCTGATACCGTCGATGCCCACGTACTTTATCACGCACGGGTTCCTGGAGGGCGGCGATCGGCCGTGGCTGAAGGAAATCGCCCGACAGATCCTGCGACGATACGACTCCAACGTGATAATCATCGACTGGGAACAGGGCTCGGGGTCGCCTTACACGCAGGCCGTGGCCAATATACGGATGGTGGGCAGGATAACAGCACATCTGATAAACGTGATACGAGTGAGTGATATAATATAAACATATATTTTGTATATTTTAATAAGTTATATATAGACTCGGTGGCAGATTTAATAATATATACTAGCTGATCCCGTGCACTCCGTTGCCCAATAAAAAAATTAATAATGCCAACTCTAAATGAATAATATGTTTTATTTTATAATTTAACGGTTAAAATATACTAAGTAATATCGTTACAACAATATTCAATTAAACCCTACCCGACGTTGCCCAAGCGAAAAATTAAGTTAAGAATAATTTCAACTCTCAAGTGATTTACATGCAACTGAGTTAGCTAGATAATATGGCTACGTCGGATAGCGAAAAATATGCGGGTAGTTTAATATCAAGTAGACAAGATACCACCTGCGGTGGATTGAGGTCCCTACGAGGTGTGTAAATGAAATCAGAATATTAAGCACACGAAAAACATCACAACGGTGGCCTCTTATGCCAAAGATTTATCTTTTTTTTATAAATTTATTTGTAAAAATGTTATACAGGTATGCCACATTCCTACTAATTATAATAGTTATAAAATATGTAACCATTGACAACCCTATAAATAAACAGAGATTATACATACTCGTACTATAGTAATCATAGTTACAAACAGCAACCATTTATAAACAAATATTTCCATCGTAAATCTCAAAATCCCTGTGTGAGCACCTCCCGGTGTTGGACTTCTTCCCAGTTTTCTATTCTATCTTTGTCCAAAATTTAATTTCGATCGGTTGAACGGTTTGACAATGCATAAAGGACAGATAAACATTTATATATATATATATATATATATATATATATATATATATATATATATATATATATATTAGCTATCCCGCCCGGCGTTACCCGTGCCAACAATTTGTTATTTTTATAAATATATTTGTAAAAAAATGTATATGCCATATTTCTATTAATTATACAATAGTAATATTATATGCAATCAATGACAACCCTATACGAGTAAATAAACAAAAAAAATATTCGTTTTTCGTGAGCTGGAAAAAATGTATGTGTCCATTACCTAATTTTTTTTAGATACCTATAGGGATTGAAAAAATAAACTATAAACACTTTTAAGTCTTATGAAATCTATTGATATAACTTTTATTGGAAACTGTCCAGTAGTTTTAGAGTATATTAACTTCGGATAAACCAACATCCATTTTTAATTTTTGTTTGATTTTTTGGATAGCGTTTCAAACAATTTTTAGTAGGTGTTTAATGTTTATTGACAGACGAGACGTCTAAAGATAGTTTAGCTATATATAGCATTCAAAAATCATATGAGTGAATGACAAAAACCTATAATGATAAATATTATCTGTAACCAATGGTGACTGCGTATTATGGGTACGATTATGACTGTTTTCGATCAATCTAGAACAGTCTCCAATAGAAGTTAAGAATAATAACATACAAAATGATACACGGCACAATTGGGATGAAATGAAAAAATAATTAAACTAATTTACACTGCCATCTGTTAGAAATTTATATAGAACTTACAAACAATTAAAACTCGTTGTCCTATAATAAACATTTAATTTGTAATAAAAGGATATTTAAATTATTAATCGAGATAAGAACTATCCTATTTCTCAAATTGGACCAAATTACACACATTGAGCAAAATCGTATGAAGTTCAATTCGGAGTTCATCTCGGACAAACATCATGACGCGAGATTCATAAATATATGTATAGGATATGAGGATATTGGTCCTGAGCAGATATATTTTTAGTTGTGTGTGTGTGTGTGTGTGTAGGGAGGGGGGGGACAAAGCATCAATACCTGATACATAGTGAAAAATATTTCTATGTCTAGTGCTACGTCTGATTTTAAAAACCAGTGGGGGGGTGTAAACGCCCCACCATGACTCCTCCCGAGAGCCTGTGATGGTGGATCCGTTATTATACGTGGTGGACGAGAGAAAAGGAACTATAACGCTATATAATATTAAACTATTATGCCTGCAATAAAATATTGTATAATGTATTCACAAAATGTAAATATCAAAATTATTTGTATATTTTGAGAGCAGCTATAAAAATTCGTATTATTAACAACGATGACAAGATCGATAGATTAGCCACTCGGTTAGGACATTAGTAAATACAGTAAAATTTCGATCTTGCTCCGTTTGGTATTTTACGAGGTGTGACCACGCGTCGAACTTGTCTGATGAAAAATAATATACTGCAATGTACCACCATTAATATTAGTGCTTACATACTTTAGTATAATAGGTACAGCTACCTTGTATAGATACTGCAGTTGTAATGCCTGCTGTATACACAGCAATCGACATTTTTATTTAAGGCACTTTAATTTATTTGAAATTCGATTGAACACAAATATAAAATTTATATTTATTTAACAATATGCGCATAATAATATTTATTTATAATATATTTAAATCCTTTCTCCTTATCGTCGCCTCTTTGGAATAGTATAAAAAAATATACGCATGTATCTTTAGTAGGTATATTGTCTAATATAGTAGTACGCAAATGTTTCTCAACTAACTACAATCGTGTGGTTATATAATTCAAGTACTGTAATTCAATGTACCTTAGACATTTAAAATACTTATTTATTAAAACTACAAAAATTGTATTTATATTATGTCATGCCGGTTAAAAACTCTAAAGTATATTGTATATGTAGAACATAGGTATATTTTTTATTGTATTTTCTTAAAAATGGAAACAGTGATATTTTGGGTAAATGTTGCTTTACAACAATATTTTAATAAATGATTAACAGACAAAATAAAAATGAATAAAAATAAATAAGAATTTTAGCCCTTGTAGTTCAACAATCATAATAATATTTCCTATCAATACATTGATAAAATAATACATTTAATCAGTAATTCATTATAATGAAAAGTAGGCATTCATACTAGCAAAGTCGGCACGCAGTATCCTAACCAGAGAGAGTTGTAGTTTAAAATCCGAATACATATACTTCACAAAACAAGTACATAACAAATAGAATATAAATTACAGATATACACTTGTGTAGACTAAAAAATTTACAATTCACACACATGTATGAGTATAAAATATATAAATATATTTAGGTAATATCTATCTAAATTATTGTTCGACTACTCGATCCGAACTATGATGTTAAAATAAATAATAATGCATTTTTATTAATTTGAAGTATAATAATAATATAAGCTATTCGAGTTACTATTAAAAAATTATATGTACAAATGAAGAACAGGCTAATAATTGGCAATGATATTATAATATTATTGTAAATTATAATATAAATTACGCATTGATGATGATAATAATAATAATAATAATATATAATTAAGTTATAATATTGAATCTATAATACTAACACAATTACTTCAGTTTTGTAATTTTGAGGGGGTGGGTGTCAGGTGAAAATAAGAAACATACTTGTTCTATGCATAATATTATAATTTGTAAATTGTAATTATTCTATTTATATTTAATTCGCTTATTATGATTAATACAAAACAGATATTTTCAAAGCCGAATAAAAATATAAAATTAAGAACTATTACAATGTTATTTACATAATATCATTGAGTAAGTAATCTAATCTAATGTATAAATATATAATCAATTATGAAACATATTATTTTTGCAAATCTTCTCTACAATAGTTTTCCAATAATGTGTAATTATTTTTTCCCTACTGTACTAACGCCAACTCCAAAAAAAAAATGCTTTCGTTATACGTATATAGATAGATTATAATACAATATAAATCATTATATTATGGTATTTTTGTACGTAGACAGAACTCGGATTAAATGTCGCCAACGTTCATCTAATCGGTCATAGTTTGGGATCACATCTCTGTGGTTACGTAGGAAGCGTACTGCGGACAAACTTTGGTATGACGGTGGGTCGAATTACCGGTCTAGACCCAGCTGAGCCTCACTTCAGCCAGACCGATCCGATGGTGAGGTTAGATCCTTCGGACGCTCTATACGTGGATATCATACACACCGATTCGAGGCCGTTTATCAAAGGAGGCGAATTAAGTACGATATTGATTATTATATCATGCATTGTACCTATAGCAATAAAATTCTGTAAAATAACATAATTTCGATTATATTCTTTGTCGTTTGACATTGTTTTGTATAATAATATACGTTTCTAATAATAATGTCATGTTTATTCATTACCTGCTGCAGGTCTGGGAATGAGTGTGCCGATAGGGCATTTGGATTTTTATCCGAATGGAGGTGAAAATCAACCCGGGTGTAATCAAGGTATGATGAAGTATATCAACCGCGAAAACGGTAGCTTCTATCAAGGTATGAGAAGATTTTTGGCCTGTGATCATGTCAGAGCACACGAATATTTTAACGAATCCGTGAATACACTTTGCAACTTTGTAGCAATAGAATGTGATTCTTACGAAGAATTCTTGAATGGAGACTGTTTTTCGTGTTTGAGCGATACGGTTTGTATACGACATAACATTATTAATATTATAAAATCTATTTTCATCTAATTCAAAACATTACTTAATATTTTAGAACCCTGAAGGTAAAATCTGTGCAGAAATGGGTATGCGATCGTTGGGCCACTGGAAAAAATATGCCCCTACTATTGCCAGTTCCATTGAGCCTAATGCATCACCACACATACGTTTATACTCACTCACCAATGGAGATTCGCCATTTTGCAGTAAGTTTAAATATTATGAAATTAACTGTAACTTTTTTTTTAGTGAATACTTAATAATAATTTAAGACCTACCTACTCGTTATGTCTTAACTATATGGTCTTCGATAAATACGAAAAACAAGATTTAGATTTTAAGAAAAAATTCTAATTTAAAAACTTATAAAAAAATATTTTTTTAATGGATGTATTAAAAAAAATCATTACCGTATATAATGACGATGTAATATGCATGGTCGAGTATAGTTTTCAAAATACGAATGCTTCATAATATTCTCGTTGCGACGATGCGGTCGTATAGCTACTGAACTGGTTCTTTATATTGAAAACATGTGCAATTTCTCACATCTATGTTTTAGCGTATTTGTACCGAGTGACGTTGACTTTGGCAAATTCACAAATGAGCAAAGACCACGGCGGTGAAGTAGGGCATTTTTTGGTGCAGCTCGAAGGAACTGAATCCAAATCAAAACTTTTGAATGTATTCAAGTGAGTGTATTCTGTATTATATAAGACTGCATAAAATATACGTACACGTGATGTTTTCCAACCACATAAAATATAGTATTATGTATACTTATAATGCGTGCGTAAATTATTATGTCCCTTCGCTAGCAAAAAAAAATCCCCACTGATGTTGAAATTGAGTTGTTGGTGATTCTTTTTAAAATCATAAGCATAACAACTATATATGGTAATTATTTTAGCCGTGATGTCGAGGAAACATAAACGGGATATGTAATGTTTTCTGATTTTTCTTTTTTCTTTTCTTTTTTTTCTTTATCAAAAATAAAGTAGTGCCGAAGCCAGAATTTTTTTTGAATGAAGCGCTTTTTTCTCTATAGTTTTTGTAGACCTAGAATACTTATTACGTAATGATTTATTGACACTGTTGTTCATAAAAGAAAAAAATGATGGGGGCACTTAATCTCTAGTGATTCCTCCTCGTAGCTATGGTACTGATAAATAGGGTACCTATAGCTATATATTATGGCAATATTGACAATTAGTAGGTACATTTTTAATAACTATGTTTCTACGCCTGAAAACAGAGAACAACATTACAAACCGGGCAGTGTCCACCGTCGAGTGTTTGGGTCCACTAGTGTGGGTTCCATCAAATCGGTACTGTTGGTTTGGAATCACTCGACCACGATAAACATACTAACCTGGAGATTCGAAGCGCCGGTCATCTACGTCGAATCGCTGACTATCGAGGCGTTCAACGGCGGCCAAAAGTATGTCAACTCTTACTATATTATACACATCATTATTATTATTAATATAACTGAGTAGAGGTAAGCCCGCATTAAGGACTTAAAAAAATTAGCGTGGTTCATTTTTGAAATTTGGATAAATATTAATGATGGATAATATTATGTTTTTTTTTTCAAAATTAATAGTAAAATTGAATTTAATTTTTGTACGTATACATTATATATCTTTAGAGTTTAGACCTACTAGCTATTCCTCCCGACGTTGCCCGTACTAAAGATTTGTTAATTTTACAAATATATTTGTAAAAAAATATTTATGCCAAATTTCTGTGTACTAATTATAATAGTAATAAAATATGTAACCAACGATAACCCTATAAATAAACAAAAAAATATTTTTTTTCGTGAGCCAAAAATTAAATGCATATGCTTTCTTTTCATTTTTTTCTTTAACTTTAGGGATTGTAAAATAAGCTATAAGTACCCTCTAAGTATCAAGGAATTTATTGATATATCTTTTTATCGAAAACGGTTAAGTATTTCAAAAGTTACACAATCACTAACAAAAAAAAAAATACACTCAATAATTATATATATAAAGATAGTATTTTTAAAATGATTGTCTGTTTTAGATTCTTTATTAAAAATATATTATTAGAATATATAATTCCAACAAATATATAAAAGAATCGCACTTCGCTGACCTATATCCATATAAATTGCACATATTAATCAAACAATAGATATCTATATATTATACACTTGATTATAATTTTGCGCGTTATTATACAGAGTGTCACTAATAATGTTTACTGTGAATAACTTTTTTTTTCAAGTTAATAATTTTGGAATATAATTCAAAAACAAATGTATTTATTAAAGAACTACAATGTTGTATTGATTTATAGTATATTTTAGTTTATCTAAATCGTGCTTTTTTAATGTTTCTTAAAAATCTTAGATGAAAATCTATTAAACTAATTTATGTAAATCTTTTGAAAGTGGAAATATTAATTTTCATTATAATATTTTACCTTAGGTAGGTTTAAAGTTTTTGACTGAAGGTAAGTATTAGAGCTAGGAATATGTGCCTACCAATATTAATACTTACCTATATAGACACATTTATTCGATGGGCAGTATGTACGATGACAGACAATGTGAGACAATTATATTTAAAATTAAACACGGATAATTTAATAATGGACGTGTCCTTAGCCCCCCTCCCACATTAGAATTTTCAAATTTTTATTTTTTATAAATATTTATAACATGTAATTAGCAAGTATTTGCATGCGTTTTAATTAAATATGGTATCAAAAAATAGGTGGAAAAGCTGTAGACATGTGTCTCCGACTCCCTCCCCTCACACACATTAAAACCACATATTTTCAAATTTTTCTTGGTCAATATTTAGCATGTATTTGCACGGTTTAACTCTATCATCCGTTTTTTTCACCAAATTCGTTATCCTAATTTGCATGTGTCCCCAGTCACACCCCCCCCCCCATAACTTAATGTTAAATATATGCCAAAAATAATTTGAAATTCCAGTGTGGAGGGGCTGGGAATACGTACGTGATTTATTACAAAAATCGTTATGTAGAAATAATAATATTATATTGTGTGTTATTAATATTTTCGTTTTTTTCTTTTCAGACTAAAACTATGTCCACCGAAATTAATAGCTTTAGAAGCCGGTCTATCGTTTAGAATGATTCCGTGTTAATACTATTATAACAACACGTGAAAAATGAAGATACGAATTTTTAAGGTCGACTTTCGTAATCATATTTCATATTTAACTAGATTAAGGATGATTTTATTTATGTATAATATGAGCTACAGTACCTATATCATAAAACAATACCTATTTACCTGTTTATTTTTATTCAAACGTGATTTAATTTTTAATTTTTTTCCTTTATACAATGTTTACCAAATGTTATGTTTATTTATTTATTTTAGTTTAAGGTATCCTCATTTTGACTATTAACTGTACAATATATGCAATTCCTGATACACTAATATTTATTATTTAGATTATAATATTCGTTATTCTTTTTTTTTTTAGACATTTATAGGAGTTTTTACCTATGATATGTATAAATATTATTATGTATGAACATTATTATTTATTTATGTCTAAATTTGTTATAATTTTTTTTTAAATAAACTATTGAATTGGAATGATAATAATTGTTGTGAATAATGAGTTAAACCGGAGTAATTAGCCGGGGACTGCAGTTTCGTCTAATTTTTAAACCCAATCAATTATTTTGATTAAAAAAATGGAAAGAGGTCCGTCACACCCACGGGTAAAACTATTTTCAACAGTAAAAAAAATTAATCAACATAACAAAAATGTAAAATTGATTAACTTACTTATTTAATACCAGTATAATCGTCAAATATATTGAGTTCATTAATGATTGATTGTTCAAATGACAACCTGGGATAGCTGACGAGAGCATAAAAAAAAAATTAACTTGATCTAACCTACCTAGCTATTTATGAAAAATCCCCATATTTGAGTCTTATTCCATAAATATAGTAAAAGATATATAAAGATTTATATAATATCTTTATACGTCTATGGATAATCCACGAAAACTAGAATTATTAGAGCCACGAATTATTTGTCGAATTCTCTATCATCAGGTTGTTTAATAAATTACCACCACATTTAATCTTTAAAACAAATCTTCGTGTTAATTTTTTTGAAATAAGGCATTTGAATTTAATAAAACGTCATTAGAACTTAGATTTGTGTCTCAATTTTTGAATTATATTAAATACATATAATAGTTATAATAGTTATACTTATAATAGTTCATCTTTACGCTTTTTATTTTTTATTTAGTTTTTAAGTCTTGCATTTATCTCTATAAAAATTACACTCCGGTTCGTCACTCGTCATCACTATCCGAATAGTCTTTTTGGGACAGGCAACTCAAAAGGTCATGTGTCTCTATTAAGGGGCTATATTTAGGCAATATGCAATTTTTAACCGCCGTCCATGGCATTTTGTCGTAATCTCGTAAATAATGATGATTAGTGTGAGTGTGGTTGCATACGGTTACCACTTACCGGGCTACCTACGCACTCGTTGCATTCGCGCTCATGCGCCAAAGATAAAACACGTGAGTTTTTGCTCAAAACACGCTTTTACAGGAAAAACTCTCACGCCTCATACTATGGTCTGATTTAATTCATTTTTTTTTTTTTTTGTTAGAAAGAAAACCATTTTCTGTAGGGCGCTTGAACTTTGATTTCGTAGCTTAATACAAAAATAACAAAAATTGGTCATTTTAAAAACCGTATAATTTTATAGTTTTAAAATAGAATTTTGAAAATCCAAATCCAATGCGTCCCGTAAGAAGTGTTTCTCTTTATCGAAATCAGATAATTTTACGAGGCGTGAGAGTTTTTCCTGTAAGACATGTTTTTGAGCAAATAAACAGGTCTCATGCAAGTCTCTTAACTTAACATTCACATTCTACAGCTTGTGCTCAAGAATGTATTATATAAATTAAACAGATGTTATATATCGGTGGTCTAGTGTACAGATGTGGTAAGTGCTATTTAACAATTTGTTCAGTAAAAGCTTATTTTAAAAGCTTGCACAATTTTTACACAAATGTTGAGTTAAATTCGTAGGAGTTTTGTTTGTTGTCATCTAGTTTCTAATATAATTATGTCTTTTAACAAGCTGGAAACTTAAGGCGTCCGATGCTAATGCCATTTTGTCTTCAAAAATACATTACGGAAATGATGATCCTGACCCGTAGAATCAACCAAATTTGATTTTTTTTTTTTTTTAACTGATATAAAGAAATATTCTACAGCCCGCATCGAACTTAGTTTTATAATATTTTAATCTAAAATTTTTAAATAAGTCTTTAAAAAAAAGACAATTTTAAGCTTTTCTTTTACAAATTATTTAAAATCAAATAAAAAATCTGAGTTAAATGCAGGCAGTAGAATATTATTGTTTATCAATTAAAAAAGAAACTTTATGAAAATGTTTAATTGGCAATGAGTTATTCATATTCCCATGAAGTCATTTACGTCTGTCGAAACGTGCAACTAATAATTCGTTAATTTTGTTAGTTATATATGACATGCAACTGCGAGGGCGTTCGCGTTGTTCATATACGGGTAGTAGGATTCTCACACTAATAACCAAATTTTACACTTCTACACATTCACAGGATCATGCGACGCCGAAAAAATATGTGAATAAGGTTGCTAATAATTTGCTCCTTAATAAATAACCGGTACCGGGGGGCCCTAACAGTAACATGAATAATATACTATTTAAGTTTTATTGAAATACTTTTGTTGTGAGTATTACTACATATTAGTATTACCTCATATTTTGAACGCAATATGTTTTTGAACCAGACAGTACATATTTAAAACAACAATGCAATCTATTGAATAAAATATCAAACAAGCACATACAATATTTGTGCGTCATATGAAAAATGAAATTGAGAATTTCATCAAGTAACTCTTTTCGCCAAAAACGTCACTTACCACATCGTCTGTGCACTGGACTATCGAATATCGATAACATTATCTATGAAATCAAAATACTATAATATTAATATTACGGTAGATAATAGATAATATTATCTACCATGATATGATCTAAGTGATCAACAAACCCGCTCTTTTTAATATGATAACTGATCATGTATATTGTAAACATTTTTTCGATATTTTGTTATTAGCACTGAGTACGGTGGAATATTGTACTCAATGTTATTAGTCTCAATCTGAAATGGTTTCACAGTGAAATACTGAAATTATAGAAGACAGATGTTTAAATATTTTATATCATATTATATAATTATTTTATTTATTTATAATTAATACCAGGCAAAATGCAAAGAAATGAATGTTTTGTTTGTGGCTGTAACGATTTCACTATTAATGATGGTGCATTTGTGTGTAATGAATGTGGAATACAGTCTCAAGTAAGCGCGCATAATTTAGAAATCTTTATTTTCAACAAAATTTAAATATTTTATATCATACAAAATCATTAAGTGCATTAGTTTATTAAGAGTTATTATAATATTTCAAGTTGAAATTATTTTCTTTGTTCAAATAAATGTAAGTTATTGTTTTCTGTGGTGAAGATTGGGTTTATTAAACCTACAACAAACCTATCTTCTTTAATTATATCATATTTTTAATTGCTGGTCAACAAAGTATGTTTAATCAAAAAAAGTGCTTACAAACTTACTCTTCAATAAAATAATTTCTTTTAAAAACACATCATAGATTTTTTTTTTAAATTGTAATAGATACATATTTAATTATTAATTTATTTTTTTACATTTTAATCTTGCAGACTATTAGAGAAGAGCACATAAACTTTCACGAAGACATTAATCTGAACTATGAAGATCCAACAAATATAGATCATGAAATAACGTCTGGATCTCAACTAGAAAAAGCTAAGAAACTATTATCTTGGGAATGTTATAATTTTATACTTTTAGGACTAACTAATGAGATTATTGAACTTGGAGCTAAACCTAGCTTAAAAATTATAGTGCTACAATTATGGGTTCAATATTTGCAATGTATTGAAGTTGCATTTACATCAAAGAAATTTAAGAAACTTCCAAAATTAAGTACATCAATAATTGATATGTAAGATATAATAATTTTGATTAAAATTGTTGTCACAAATTTATTCTATAAATATTTTTGCAACATCAATAGTTAATTAATATTCGGATAATAACAATTTTAATATAAAATGGATCAATATGATATAATTTTATTGATAAACAACTGATTAAAAAAAATTTGTAAATTACTATTACAGATAACACCAATTACTTATTAGTGGTAACTAGTTATTATCTGAATACTGTGTTAATAATAATATAACAAATGTAAAGAACATTTTCAGGGACTGTGAAATTTTATATGGAGTTGAAAATCTGAAAAACAAAATTCTACGTGCAAAAACTGGTATAGCAAAAGGAAGAAAAAGAAGATGTTCCAATAAAAGAAAATTATTAACGTCTAGTATTAATTCTAGTACCACAGATATTAATAAACGAAATAGAGTAAATTATTATTAAACTATAAAATGTTATGATCTAATTAAAAAAATTAAATTACAGTTCAGCCGAAAATTAAAAAAAATAGACCACTCTGTAAGAAATTCAAATAACAACTCAGTAGGATTATCAGATGATATAAGTTTATTGCAAAGAAGTAATAAGTCAAGTAAAATCAAGTAAAATATAATATTTATTAGCTATAATATTTAAATACATCGGTTTAATAAATTTGTTATTTCAGGATAAAATTGACAAAAAATATTAAAAAATCTATATCTTCAATGCCATCTAAGACTAAAAATCTTACTACTGAAGAATCGTTAAAACTTTTTCAATCTGGCAGCAAATATTGGAATAGTTTAAGTAAAAAAGAAAAAAAAAATGTTTTATCTATTAAAAAACTATTATCTATATTACAATTAGCTCTTATGATCAATGATGATGATATTTACCTATCTGACATACTTAGGTGAACTAATTTATATTTTAAAAAGTAGAATCCATAAAATGTATAGTAGACTGTAGACTAAATACTAAAATTATGATTTTATGTTTATTAGATGGACTCAAGAAGGGCATTTGCATGTAAATCGTGTTAACATATTTTTACCAGAAAATTCAAAGCATGGTCTTAACTTTAATAAAATGGTACCTACTTCATCAAGAAATGTAGTGAATGTAGAATTCCACATGATTTTAAAACTTTTAAAAGCTGATGCACTACCTAATGTTGATTTTAAAAAATTACTTATGCGTTTTTGTGATGAACTACAACTTCCAAGTGACTATTACTTTTCTAAAATTAATTTTTATTATATTTATTAATGTATATATATATATTTTAATTAGATGATTTGACACATTTTGTTTGTAAACTTGTGTTAATTTCTCCTCCATGTACTAAATGTAACCGAATATTACCAGACATAGAAGTTAAAGTTATGGCTTACATACTTTTTGCTGCTAAATTTTTATTTTGTCTTGATGGTAAAGCAGAAAACTTATCCTCGGAATTTGCTGAAAAAATTAACCAGTATGTTATTTATTTACTTTTTAAAACCACAATTCTTTGATCAAGGCCTTTATGGTTTTTTAGTATTCCATTACAAATTAAAAATTTCAATATTATATATTAGACTTCTCCAAGTCCCAATTAGCAAAATAAATGTGTTTTTATTTTTTTAATTGATAAAAAAAATTCTTATCACTAGAGATTAGATTCTTATGATTTTACATATTTGTTTCTAGTGTATGCAGTTAAATAGGAGTAAGATATCTTTACGTTTCATAAAACATAGAATTTATAAAAAAATATTTTTTACATAAAAAAGCATATTTTTGTAAATATTTTTTCGATCAAAATATTTTAGAAATATATTATCTATAATTTGTATGCATCTCCATGTACATACATGAGAATTTTGATAGTATTGATCAACAAATACAATATTCATTATGCGTATTATTTTTATATTCTTCTGGGTTCTTTGTATAAAATAAAAATTTAATAATTACTAAACCAATTAATTAAATACATTAAAATATTTTTTTTACAGAATATTAAAAAAATATTTTGCATTTTTAAAGACATACAGTATTATATATCTGGTATTTTAAGAAAATATATTATCTATTTTAAATGACATAAAAACATCATATTTTAAGAGAACATAAATCTGACCTCTAGTTATGACTTATTGGTTATATCAATAAATTAAAATAAAAAATGTTGTCTCCAATAAATACCTACAGTTTTGTACATGCATATATTTTGTTATTGTTTATATAATTTATTATATTATTTTAGATCAGATATAATTGACAAAAAGTTGTTCAGCTGGAATAATTATGTGCAATACATAGAATTTAGAAATTGTATCATTTCTAAATATAGCTATTATCTGCATGAAAAATTGTATAGGAACAATATACGCAATACTCAATTATTTACCAACAATTGGAATATTATGAAACCAACCATACCTATAATAGAAGGTAATAGACATGTTTATTTTAGGGTCTGTGGTTCTCAAACTGTGTTCCGTGGAGCTCAAGGGTTCTGTTAGAATGATCTAAGGGCTCAGAGAATACCAGACAAATTGTGTATTGTAATGTTTATCTTTTTTTTTCAAAATTGATATTCTTGGTTTTTGGGGTTCCGTAAATTTTTTTTAACATCTTATGTATTGTGAACAGAAAATTTTGAGAACTACTTACTTAATTATTGTATTATTTAACTAAATATTTTTTTTTTATAATTATTATTATTGAATAGGAGACAAAATATGTAAACATTTTAGGGACAACACAGAATGTTTACTTAATTCATTTCCTGATTTTGAAAGAAAAAAAAGTTATAGAGAAATTCCTGCCTCAACTAAACCATTGTCATCAACTTTAAAATGGATAATTGAATATTATTCAATGGAATTAAGTGATGAAGCAAAAAGAATTCTGGAACAAAATATTACTCAAACTGATATCTTATATCTAACTGATGAAAAAAGGTATTTATGTAATAAAATATCATATAAAATAGTCATGAAATTGTTTAATACTTATTTTTTAAACATTTGTTAAGAGAGTAATATGCTTAAGTATCGTATTGTTTAAGTATTGTTTTATGATTAAATATACTAATTCAGGGTTACATAAACAATTACTATTCACTAAACATTGAATGAACCAATAATGAGCTAATGGGCTCTTAAACAATATCCAGATTGTTCCATTAAATTAATATTTTTTTCATGCAATAATGTTTAATTTAGTAAAAAAAAAAAAAATCCATAGAACCTTTAAAGTAAACTGAGTTTTAAGTGATTAATCAATTAATATTAAATATTCAATAATTTTGAATTTACTACATTATCTTATTAGACGATTATACACTTTGAGTATCAAAATCATTATTTTATAACCTGATTTATGAAATTTAATTTATTTTAACCTACAGTCATTCCCAAACCTGGTAAGCCCCCCGACATTACTTTTTTATACAGACCTATAAGTCTTCTTCCTTTCTTCTCAAAGGTACTTAAAAAGCTAGTGCTCAAACGAATTAGTGCGATCATAAATAATTCTAAAATTATTCCCAACTCGCAATTCGGTTTTCGAAATCGTCACTCCACAATTCACCAAGTAAATCGTATAACTGACACAATTACCTCAGCTCTAGAAAAAAAACAATACTGTAACGCTGTTTTCCTCGATGTCGCCCAGGCTTTCGACAAGGTATGGCATCCTGCCTCCTATTTAAATTAAAAAAAATCCTCCCGTCCGCTTTCTATCTATTTTTTAAATCATATCTCGTTAACCGTCAATTCGCTGTTCGGTATCGCTCAAGTCTCTCGTTTATATCCACTATAGTAGCCGGAGTTCCTCAAGGAGCAATTACAGCTCCTGTTCTTTTCAACATCTTCATAGCTGATCAACCCACTTCTCCCCACACGTTCGTTGCTGAATACGCTGATGATAAAGCTATCCTCTCAACCCAAGAAAATCCAATCACTGCCACTTTTCTACTTCAATCTTATCTCTCTCGTTTGGAATCCTGGTGTCGAAATTGGAAAGTCAAAATTAACGAAACCAAATCCTGCCACATCACTTTTACTCTTAAACATCAAATTTGTCCTCCAATTTCTTTTAACAACATCACAATTCCAACCTCTCCAAACACAAAATACCTAGGTATATTTTTCGACAAAAAACTAAACTGGGCCCATCATACTCATAACATCAAAATTAAACTAAACTCTTGTCTTCGCTCCCTTAAATTTTTCCTTAACGCAAAATCAAAGCTTTCACTTTACACTAAACTAAACTTATACAAAACTCTCCTTAAACCCATCTGGATGTATGGCATCCAAATATGGGGCTCTGCTAAAAAGTCACATATAAACAAAATTCAAATAACACAAAATAAATTGTTTCGTTTAATAACAAAGGCTCCTTTCTATGTATCCAACCAAACATTACATTCAGACCTAAAAATGAACACCGTATTAGAAACCGCTTCCAAGTCCTACTCTCGTTACCACAACTCTCTCTTCGACCATCCTAACATATTAGCTAAAAATCTAACCAATCCAATGCCTGGCAACCCTCCCAAAAGATTGAAAAGAAAGTGGTGCCGCGACCTACTTCTATAACCTAACCTTACGATTTTGACCTGGAGTGTCGCCAGTGGGCGGCTTCTCCTTCATGTCTTCTGACTGTAACCTTAATTTGTTAACACTTAAGCTTATTATACATAATTTGTATAGATTGTTTAACTCAAATAAAGAACAAAAAAAAAAAAAATTTTAACCTACATTTCACCATATATAATAAATTTGATAATATATTATTTTTTTAAATTGCAGAATCTATGATTTAGCTGATGAGTGTGGTGTATTTATAGAAGTCAACTGCAGAAGTCCGTTACATTATATGAAACAAAAAGGTAAAGATTCCATTACTGTAAGAACTCCATCATATACTTCTCAAACAAAAGTGTATTTAATAAATCAAGAAGTATATAAAAATAAACAGAATGTAACTACAAATAGTTCGTATGAAGAGAAACCAAGTACAATATTTTTAGGAACTGGCTCAAATTATTGGTATATTCACATAAATAAAGAAATTTTGAAAAAAGCTAACAATTCCAAAATAGATACAGTATTTAAAAAAAAATTACCATACTCATTTTTATGGTTTATGCATCAGTGTTGTAGAATTATAGATTGTCATATGTCTGAGTTATATTTGGAACTTATGGATTTGGAGATAATATTCTCTAAATTTACTCAACCACATGAAACATCTAAGCAAACAAATTGTGAAGAAATGTTTTCCAATATTACTTTATAGATCATAGATCTAGTTTGATGAGCTAAGAAAAAATAAAGTATACATTTTCATTGGTATTGTTATTTAAACTTCATGTCTTATCAATTTTAAATTATTTATATGGTGATTTATATTTTGTTTTAATACTTAACTGATATTTTAATAAAATCACAGTATTAATTAAGAGTAAAAACATTCTGTTATTTCTTTTAAGTTTTCAATTAGACTGTATATTTGTTCTACATGCAATTTACTTACCCATTGGCTATATGTGTATTTATTTTCCACGGATATGCAAAATATCTTCGAAAAATATGGATTATATGTAAATGGGCGGTACGGCAGAAATTGCTGTCTCCGAATTTTTCGACTGAATTTTAGCAAAGATAGAACTTTTTTATCCAAGTAGTTGAAGTTAAAGAAGTTATTTATTTATATTTATATTATAAAATGTTTTCATAATCAATTATTTTTAAAATAACCTATGCTTTGTAAATGCTTTATAAATTTTATCGGACTTGGCAGGAATAGCAAGCCCATACCTTGTCACCCCTGCTGCAGCTGCACCAAGCATATGCGTGCCACCAATGCTTGGGAAATGAAAACTAACTACTAAGTGGAAAAAAAATTTGTTAGAATATAATATTATTGACAATACTAAAATCCAAGACGGGACAAGACCGATTTCATTCCAACTGTAAAAAGAAAAAGTGTTGCCCGAACATGCTCTAAGATAAATAATATTTTCAATGTACTTGTAATATAATATTATATATTATTTAATTTAAAACTGTTATACTGTTAAATATTATATTATTTTAACATCAGTTATACACATAGAATGGATAGAATCCTAATGAGGTATATAAAAATTATGTAAAAATATGTATTATTACCAAAAGGTACACTCCAGTATCATAGAATCATAAAATTTTTAAGAGGATAAATGATTTGTGGATTTTCAAAAGGGTGTCGGATTGGGCTCTCTAAGAGGTATGTGCTAGTGTTTTAATCAAATTAATTTTAGAGGACATGGAGATTTTCAAGTTTTGAATATGTGGGAGCCATAAAGCTTTTGAATCAAAAATAACGCCAAGATTTTTGACTGTAGGTTTATCTTTGATGGTGTGATTTCCAACATTGATATTAATATTATTTCTTTTCTTTTTTTGATTAAATAGTATGGAATTATTTTTTCGGGAACAAGTTGGAAGCTGGAGGATTTAAACATAAACATAAGCCTGTTTGTGGAGATTTGTAATACTTGTTGAATAGAGTGAATATGTGTACTGCAACAGACAATAGTGAAATCATCTGCGTATAACAAAGGTGTATATGGGTTTATTATATCTTCAGAAATGTCTTTGATTGAGATCAGAAAAAGAGTTATTGATATGGTGGAATTTTGAGGGACTCCATTTTCCTGGTAAAATATATCTAAAAGAATATAAATATATAATATATATAATATTAGATGTTTTAACTTGAAAAGTTTGGCTACTAAGGAAGTCTGTAATGAAGTCAAGCATATTTCCTGTAGCAATAATATTGTGAAGTTTATATATTATTTTATGTCTATTCAGTGTCGTATGCTTTTGCAATGTCAAAGCTGATCATCCTTAAGCTTTGTTTGTTAAACGAAGAGGTATATATTTCATTTTTTTTTTAACAATAGGTTATTCATGGTTCTTCTGTTTTGTCGAAAACCGTTTTGTATGAGATTGAGGTGATTAAAGTATTTGAAGAACCATCAACTATCTTAAGCGATGATTAGTAATCTTTTCTAATAGTTTACAGAGAGTATTTAAGACTTATAGGCCGGTCACTTTATGCTTGAAATTTATTTTTGTTAGGCTTGGTGTTATTTCCCAAATTGAATTGTATATGGCTAAAAGGTGGTTGATGCTATTTTTGGAAGGTTTTTATGAAAGAATAAAGTATTCTGTCTGAGCCAGGGCTTTTACTTTTGCAGTTTAGGAGATTATCCTCGAGTTCTTCTATCGTCAAAGATGAGTTAAATTGTAATTGAAAGGCATCATGAGGTTCTATTATATTGATTGGGTGATTAAGAGGTTTATTTTCTGTCATCATTGTTGGGTCTTTAGGCGTAGTGGATTATATAACAGTTTCTTCCACAAGTACCTGCTGCGTTGCATTTGAGATAATTTTTATGCAGGTACCTATTGGAAATGTGACCGGTGGATTTGCAAATAAAGCATGTGAATCTGTCATCTGTAAAGAAGATTCTAAATTCCATTTGGTTGAGACGTATTGATAGGGGCTCAGGGAGATTTGGTATATCTTCGTGCTTGATGAATATTTGACGGCGGAAGTTTAAATGTGATCGTACCCGTCTATATTTATGTCTGCCTTAAGATAATTTATTTGAGATATGGGAGTAATGCTTATATTTTTTAGCGAATCAAGTATCGATTGATTTGGAATTGAGGGGTAAACGTTAGATATGTCTACCTCTTAGCTGGATTAATAAGTCTGCGGATTTGGATTACTTGTTTATTTATACTGATTGTTTGGATTTTTTTCTAATAGTAAATCAGATATTTGTTTACTTGATAGGAATATGCAGAAACAGTTATTGGATATTCTGGAGACGAAAATAATGTTTTTAGGAGAAATAATTTCGCCTATGGCTACGATATAGTCTCTCTAAGGTATGCCGTCGATTGAGTTGAAAATAAATGCTTATTCTCTGTTGATGCATAATTTAAATTAGTATTCTGTCTGGTATTGTTTACATTAATATTTGTTAATAGATGTTAGAATCTTCCAGCATAGCTGAGTTATATGAGCTAAAAAAAGAAAAATATGCGTGAAGAAATGCAGTTAAAATATTAATAAATATGCATGAAAATTATTCAAAATTCAAAAAAAAAAATCATCTAATGTTAATTGGGTATTTTATTAATATACACAAAAATAAATGGAAATTTGGAAAAATAAATGTATAATATAATTAAAATATTATGGCGAAAAACTAGTTTGTATTATGACATTTTATTAAACTGAAATAATAGTTTAATGAACATAAATTGTGACAATAGCAATAATTATATTATATACATACATTAAACTATTTTGAGTTTTATATTCAATATTATTTAAAATACACTTTAAGAGAAAAAATTAATTTTTCTTAGCAATTATTAATTATATATACTAATATACATATGAATATCAAAAATTATGCGCTTTTCCCCTAAAACTGACAAAATATGCATTTTTAAATGTTCGATTTTTAAACTCATCATTGTATAAATTGGATTTCAAGCTTGGTCTACAATGAATCGAGAGCATATATAGAACAATATGCAACCTTTACAACTTTTGAGCTCTATAGTCATAATAATATTATGTTGTTATACTCTGAACACTTTAATATATTTTGGGGATTTTTCGGGATAAAAACGCTATTTTTCGCACACTCAACAAGCTCCTGCTACGCACTTAGTGCATATTAAATAATATTATCAATAAAACATAAAATAAAAGGCGTTCGGAAAAATAAAATCGTCGACCGTTAGACAGTATATTATAATTTTTAATATTATTATTCATAGGATATGGACGAAAATATAATTGAGTACAGCCAACTTGTATAATGTGTTACGTAGATGCCATATGGTCAAAAGTAAACTGAAATCGGAGGATCCAAATTAATGATATATTGAAACCCTTTTAATTAAACATTAAATACCTATAAATATTTAAGAGAGCTCTAAGTCAACGGTTTTTGGAAACCGTTAAACTGTGATGATATAAGAAATCACAGACATTTATAATTGCATCAAAATATGTCTTATCATAAAGATTTTAGAACAAAATCAAGTTAAACATGATTACATTTATTTAAATTTATCATTAAGGAATTATATATAATAATTCTCGTAAGTTGAGCTAATTGTCGAATTTGACAACGGAAAAAAATGTTTTTAAATTGTTGAGGTAAAAAAATTGTAAATAAAATGACGCAAAAAAAATGCCAACGGCACGCAGTGTTCCCAAGCGGTCACCCATCCAAGTACTAACTACGCCCGACGTTGCTTAACTTCAGTGATCGGACGAGAACTGGTGTATTCAACGTGGTATGGCCGTTGGCGAACACATTATAAAAAATTACATTATTTAAACTATTTTTCAAAGAGCATAATTTATATTTTTAAGTATATTATCAATACTAACTCTATTTTTAATTCAAGGGTCCTAAGTAACTTATCTGAATTTTAACTCATGTCAAATATAAGTGCAATGTAATGCTGAAATACCTATAATCTATATCGTTGTATATTTGTATTCATTTTTTTACGATGTCTAAGGAATGTATAGATTAATAAAATTAACATAAACAATAATAATGTATTTTATATTATCTATCTGATAAATTATTAGTGCTCACTACCTTTTGGATCATCGTTAATGAATAATTAAAACCGTTGGTTTAACTTATTTTGTTGTAAAAAAAGATTTTTTTTTTATTAAAGTTAGTCTCGATAACAGGACCATTTGCTTGTATAACTATTTAAATTACTTAAACTAAATTTTACAAATTAATATGTTTCATAAATAATAAAAATGTTTGAATGGTGTCTTCGTCGGAGACAAGTGCGCTGTGAAGGTGCTCAGGTGTGTTGAATTTTCGCCGAACTCTAATCTTGTGTTTTTACATTTAGTAAAAGAAAATAAAAGATTTGATTAGCTTTTGATTTGAAATTATATTTAGTCGTTTTTGACGAGTAACCACGACATGATCCTACATATATGTTCCTCGCGTTGTTTCAAAAATTATTTGGAAAAAAAATGTTTGAGACAAATGTCTATTAGAACGAATGATTTTGGAACGTCGAATACAGATTTAATCTATTTTAAGTATTCTGTGATGTAATTGCGATTAAAGATGTATCTTTAATTATTGTTCTGTGCTTTAATCACAGACATATAATTCAATATTATTCTATTTATTGTATACGACTCACAATGCAGATGAAATTCTATCTATGCCGATGACATATTCCGAGGTTAATAAAAGTAAATAGATTAAATCTATCAATATTGACCTTGGACATATCCAACCTGTGGAGTGTGGATTCGTATGTTATCTATCTCAGTGGAAGTGTTTTCAAATTATCAAATTATTCTATTCTATGATAATATGAATAAATATGATAGAAATAATAATTATAGTAGATGGTACTTAAGTAGTTAGTTGTTGCTACTATAATTAATATATTATAGACATAGTATTATGTGTAGTAGTGTAGCATATTATTATTATTATTATTATTATTATTATTATAGTACTGTTTGTAGAATATGAAGTATTTGAATATGAACTGTCACACTTTACACTAGTCTGTGGACTTCGAGGTACACTCTTTCAACTGTTTAACGACCATAATTCATGAGGTCAAGATAGTTCTTCAATTCTTTATATATTTTATGTCATTTTTGAAAATAACATATTTTTACTTTTTTATATTTGTTATAATTGTCAGTTATTAAACTTAGATCAAAATGGTTTTGCAAATATTAAATACTTGTCAGAAAGTAGTAAGTCAATCTAAAGATGTGAAAATTATTTCATCAAACATTCCAAAATTGGCTCTAAAGGTATTTTATAACTATGTTTAATACATTAATTACATTAATATGTTGTCAATAATTGAGTTTATTGTACCCATTTATTTGCATTAAAGCTTATTATTTTTTTAATTAAGGAATTATTCTGAAGAGGACGCCATACTCGCATATGTGTCCCTATCTTACAAACATACAGCATAGCAAATTTTACGTTCACAATAATCTATTTTACTCTGTTGTGTTTAAAATTAGAGTGAATTGATATATTGTATAACTTGAAGCTAAGATTATTATTAGGACACCTCAGGTGCTCTTATTAATATTTTTATTACAAAGTAAGTTATGAGCATTTTAAAACTGAACATTTTTTGTATATTTTAAAATGCTCATAACTTACTTTGTAATACAAATATCAATAAAAGCACCAGAGATACGCTAGATGATAATTTTATCATTACATTTTAAAGTAGGTTAATTCACTCAAATTTTAAAAATAGCAAATTAAAATGAATTATTTTGCTGTTGTTTGTCTGCAAAATGGAAACAACACATATCAGTATAACTTCCTTTTAACATTAAGCTTTTGAATAATATATCTAGACAAGTAAAATACAGTTTATTAACAACAATACAATTAATGATGAACTACTTATGTTATGAAACCTATTAACATTGTAATTCAAAAAACTTTAAAAAAAGCCATGAATTTTATAAATTTAAAATATTTGTAATAATATAGTATTATATAAGTACTTGAAATTTATTTTATATTTACAATTTTACTAATTAATTGAATATTAATGCTTAGGCCTTTGATTAAGATTGTTATAATTTAATCAAGTTATTTTAAACATTAAATGCTTGAGGATAATCTACTAGTTCCTAGCTATTTCGTACCCAAGATTTCGGATTTCTAAGCGTTTCTAAAAAAATTCTTTTTCTATGGTTTTATTTATTTGAATTGATATTTATTTACTTCGTACATTCAATAATGTACAAGTTTTAAAAGAAACTGAACACATTTAAGTAGCTACTTAAAAATAATTATTTTTATACTTAATCTAGTACTTGTGCATTAATTGTAATAATTTAAATATTACAATTACATTGTCTACGTTGTTTGTAGTATAATCTATTTGAACTTTGAAGCTGTATAATCAATAATTATTGATACCATATAACATTTTTTTCTATGCTAAGTATTAAATATTTGTTAATATTTTTTGTTTGTTTTAGATTTATACATTAATAGATGAAGAAAAGCTAACTCTTGATGAATTCAAAAAATGTCCATTACATCCAAAAAATGAAGACGAAGAAGCAATTAATTGGATATTTATTGTTGATTCTTTAAACTATTGTTTTTTTGATCCAAACAATAAATCCCATTGGTGTGTTACTTGGAAAAATGAAAAACACACAGGCTATTTTGGTTTATGTGCTGCTATCAATAGAGCTTTAGAAGTTTGTAAATATTAAAAAAAAAAATTATATTTTGTAAATTTAAAAATCAGTTATTTAATCCTTTTGTTTTTATAGAAAGGGATAAAAATGACTGATATGAAAACTTGTTTGGAATTAACAAGAAAACAATTGGATGAAATACTTTTAGGAGATGATGGAGTAACTCTTCCACTATTACAAGAAAGGTATTTGTGTTTACAACAATCTGCAGATGTTTTACTAAAAAAATATAAAGGTGTGTTATTCAAATTAATTTTATTTATAATCTTTTGTGGTATGTACTTCTTGCAAACTTAATATTTGTAAAAGTTTTTAATTTATATTTATTTATTATTATGTTAGGAAACTTTGTGAACTGTATATTAGAAGCAAATCATTCTGCTCAGAAGTTATTAGAAATCATTTCTGAAAATTTTTTTCATTTTCGAGATGAATCCATTTATAACAACCAAACAGGTTATATTATATATTATTATTTATCAATTTTCATATTAATACATTATGTTCAAATAATGATAATTTTTTTTTAGTCGCTATTTATAAAAGAGCTCAAATTTTGATCGCTGACATTTGGTCATCATTCAGAGCTTCTGGTTTTGGCGAATTTCATGACATAGATACTTTAACCATGTTTGCAGATTATAGGTAAAGTATATATTACACAGTGGTCTGGGAGTAACGTGCTTATTGTAGTGATGCTGGAATAAATTGCTATTTTATTTTTAGTGATTATTAAAGCAGAACTAAAATACACCTTATGTAGCAAAATGCTAGAACGCGATAGCAATTTACAATTAGCATAGCAAAAATTATCATTATTTTTGTCGCTACCTATAACTTATTTGTTGTTAATAAAAATATTATGTTTATTTTATGATAATGAAGAGTGTATTGATGGATTTTTCGGGTTTAACACATGGTTAACTCGCATAGTAAAATCCTATCCAGTCATCAAATGCAAAATTAGTAAAAACTACTAACTGCCAATTTTCAATAAGAAAAAAAAATGTAGCAAAAAAGTAACACGCTACATTTAAACAATAACATAAGAAGTAGTGCACTACATTTAAAAAAAACTAGAGACAACGAACTACTATTTTTGAAGAAGTAGTTGTAGCGTTAGTACTCTACAAAAAACCAATATTATCCCAACCACTGATATTACATAATATTTATGTTTTTATTATGAATTGTGTAACCAATTTGGTCTTGTCTTTTGGATTGTGTTTTAAATAAATCACTATGCAGTATACATAGATCTAAGTATTACTAATATCTGGAATTTAAATTCATTACAGAGTCCCTCAAGTCCTATTATACTTTGGTGTTTTGGAATATTCAGATAAATTAAAAGATACTCTAAAACAAGGTAAGCTAGTTATATAGGTACTTATATTATTTAGTTAAACATTTTAATATGTGATGTTACTTATTTTAAATTTTATTATAACACAGGTATTCTTCTCAAGCATGGAGCACCAGAAGAAGTGGAAATTAGAGCAGCTTCTATTGTAGCAGTTAATTATGTTGTGAATGAGGTGAAGACATTAATGGCAAAAAATAAAATACATAAGATTTGTAATTCTATTATGGTTGATACTTATTTATGGGGTTATCGGAGAGAAAATGCTGCAATTTTGGAAGACACACCATATCACAAGACATTAAATATTTATTATTAAAACTATGTATTGTGTAAATGTTTTATAAAAATTGCTTACACATTTTTATTTTTTAAAAGAATAAAATAAATATTTATTTTATAGATGTTCTAGAGTAGAATGCTGAACAATGCAAATAGTAATTAGCAGTTTTTGATTCTTATTTTTTGCACGTTTTAATTCTACGTCGTGTCACATGCCTACACAGTACATCATGTTCTTGTTACGGTTCGGGGTCATTGACAAAAAACGACACATGTTGCATAACTGCAGAAATAAACGGAAATCCTTACGACCCTATAAAGTATAACAGTATATAGTCACTACTACCGTCACGTGACGTCAACTATCCTTGATGGCCAACCACTTGCAATATATATAGATATGACAAAACACATATTTTCATAGTCACATACTGTCTTTATAGTGTTTTCTAAAATCGAAATCAAGATTAAAAATAGAACACAGTTATGATTAATGATGGAAATAATCAAATCATTCGGTTATTTTAAAAATCGTTCGAATAATAAAATAATCGAATAAAACATTGGAATGATAAAATAATCCGATAGATTTTCTGTCCAAATTAAGGAATTTATAATTTATTTTTATAGATAAAAACAATTATAGGTAAATAAACTTCAACTGAATATTACCTAATTGTATTATTATTAATTAGTATAGATTTTAGGTACACTAAATACTATACCAATGAGTAATGACTATTGATTATATAAAACCAATTACTATAAAGTAGTCAGTAGTAAACGGGTAGTGAGATAAAGAAAGCATTCTATTATTTTATTCCAGTGAAAAATTCATTTGATTATTCGGTATTCCCATCATTATAATACTAATCATTCGATTACTAATTATTCGATTATTCCCATCACTGTAGTTATGACAGGGATACGACACTCTCACAATTTCTAATGTTATTCGAAAAAAGTCGGGACATGGCCTTGATCTCATGGGCGCTGCCATTTTGTTAAATATGATAATCAGTTGACGACTCATATCATAATATATTTTAATACTTGAATTATGATAATAAATATTTATATTATAAATTTTAATGTTTTAAACCCATTAACTATTTTGTATTACTTATGTTACTTAATAAACTTAGTAGTTACTAAGTCATTTAATTATTTTTTTTTATGTATCGTTTATCCGCAGTCAGTATAAAATCCCATAGACATTAAAAATATAAACGTCGTTCACGTCCAGTTTGAAAAAACCGAATGACGTTTGTGTATCATTCACTAAATATGAACGACATTCTTTCTAGACATTGGACTTGTTAACCTGGCTTGAGAAAGTAAATAATAAATTGATCCGACTTAGTATATTTTAATAAGGTTTTAAACTTGTATTTAAATGTGAGAATGTTTAAAACACATATCACCATCATAACACCAAGTTAATTTACATATTGGATAATATTTGTAATTTTCTACTTCGACTACCTGTACCTAATGACTTAATACTTTTGTTTGTTCTATTTAGAGTACTGAAAATTTTAAACCTTAGGTATAAATTAATAAGATATGTTCTAGGGAAATTTTCACAAGGATGAATCAAATAAACATTGTCCATAA